>CM042151.1:71561583-71674083 GCA_023376005.1 Doryteuthis pealeii | reverse complement strand
TCTTTAAGTTGACCATCAAAATTGATGCTGAAATCAAATTTCAAAATTGGATCCAATTTTTATGAATTTTGAAGAGAAATAAAATTTTAAAGAATGGCTTCATAGATATTTGTTTTTGTTTTTTTTATGTTTGAATTGATTTTCACCCCTCATTGCAAATGGGTACCTCATATGATTCAATGGTTTGTGAATTTTATTCTCACTGGGGGCCCTATCTTCTGGCCTTGTCCCAACTAAACTAAGCTTCGTATATGACAACTTTTGGTGCAAATGGATACCTCACATGATGCAATGGTTAGTGCGCCATTGTTACTGAGTTTGTTCAAAAGTATGTGAACCCTTTTAGTTAGTTTAAATGTTTCTGTACAAGGGGAAAAAATAGTTAGAATTACATTAGTTATGTTGACGAGCATTGACCACCAAACTTTAAAATTGGATTTTACTAAAACTAATGAGAAAGTCAACGCATAAGAAATAATACACACGCGTTTATAGATGTATGCTCATTTGTGTGAGTGAATTTAGTTTTTTAAAGACATTACATTCTATGCTCATGACTACTAAAAACCAAATTTACAGATGCATTGGTATACGTCTATGTATTTGAATGCTGGTTTTTCAAGTTTCCATATGGATGCAAACATTCGGATGTAATTATATAGATAGTTGCAAAGAGACGTATATATTCACTCTGACCTAACAATACACACATGCAGATAGATATCTCTCTCTCTCTCTCTCTCTCTCTCTCTCTCTCTCTCTCTCTCTCTCTCTGTCTCTGTTTCTCTCTCTCTCTCTCTCTCTCTATATATATATATATATATATATATATATATATACTGTAGTGTGAGATGGTCACTATTTCAGCTTTTGCTGGAATGGTGTACCAAAGGCAGTATTAATTGGTAGAGTGCTCAATATAAAATAGAGCTGTTATATAATATAATAAGATAAATATATAGGTTTCCTTTGTCACCCAATAAATAGATATGTAAAACCTATATATTTATCTTATTATATATACATAATCAAAATATAAAACAGAGATATACAAATAAAAACAAGCAAAGAGTTTGGTTATTTAAGGTTGCAGATAAAATGCCTGTGAAACTTAGCTGAATAGTCTTGTTAGGTCTTGTTCCTCATAACTTGTTCATGCCCTGTTGAATTTATTTATATATATATTGAACACTATTTGTACCAAAAAGATAGTTTGGCTTTTGCTCAGAATAAATTATCAATAAGGGAGATAATTATTAATTGCTAATTATAGATTACTTCCATTTATCATGTGTGTGTGTATTCACACTTACCCTGATCATTATAAATTTTTAAGGGAGATAACTATATGTTAGGAAGATAATTATTTATAAGGGAGATAACTATTAATTACTAATTATAGATTTTTTCATTTAGCTATTTATCTGTTATTAATTAAAACATAAATTCTATAAATAAGATGTAATTTGACATTACGTTTAAGGCAGCCTTTATTGAAATGTAAGTAGAATATTTTAGATTTAAAGATGCCACCATCTTTAGATTAAAAAGAATATGCACACCTGCTCTTGTGGGAGAAAAATTCTTATGTTTTATATAAGAAATGATTGACTGGGTCATTTTTTATCTTCCCACCTTCAAAAACAAACAAACACCATTGTTATCCATTGGAGAAAATTTATCACCTGTGTCTTTAATTTTGAACTAAGAGAAAAATGTTTTGTTTTTTTTAATTGCAAATCTTTTAGTTCATAAAATTTGACATAACAGTAAAGTGCTTGGCATAAGAACAACTTATGACATTGTTTAGCTCTACTAATGTTCATTTTATGATCAATAAATTATTGGTGATAAATTAGCAAGACAAAAAGTTTTAGTATTTTGCTACGTAAACCAACAGATGTAAAGAAAGTGAATTTTATGAGATGTTGTTAGAAATAAAAGCAAAAAAAAATGCTGTATGTCAATTTAATTGCAAAAGGGACAGGTGGTGAGGGAGAGTCATGGGAATCCATGCTGTCTGTATGACCTGATGATGGTGATATATACATTGCCGCTTAAAACTTTTGTGAAAGACATGGTCAGTTTTATTGTGAACAAATCTAGATTAAGCCCGTTAAATGTCCATTCAAACACTAATTTGTAAAGTACACTTTTCAAATAATGAATACACACACACAAAGGATGTATTTTATTTATCTATTTAAAAAAAAAAAAGGTATTTTACCAAAACTCAAAATTTGACATGTGCATAAGTATGTGAATCCTTTTAGTTAGTTCCTTGTGGAAGTTTCTTTTGTAGGGATTACTTCAACCAAAATGTCTTTTGTAGCCAATGACTAATCTCTTGCATCTGCTGTTGGGGATTTTCCTCCACTCCTCTTTGCAAAACTGAGAGAAGCTCAAAGGACATTTGGCATGAACTTCAGATCTGACCACAACATTTCTATTTGAAAGATCTGGACATTGAATAGGCCGATCCAGAGTATGAATCCTCTTCCTTTTAAGCCATTCCTTAGAAGTTTTGATGGTATGCTTAAAGTCATTGTCTTTTAGCAGAACCGATTTTGGGCCAAGCTTCAACACCCTGACTGTTGGTAGGAGATTCTGATCCAGAATTTGTTGATGGGACCAAGAATTGATATTTCCCTGGATAATATGGAGTTGTCCAGGTAGAGAGAGAGAAAGTCAGCCCCACCAAATGCTTCACTGTTGGAAGTTTCTTTTTTTTTGTGTGTGTATGTTTTTATATATATATATATATATATATATATTATATATATATATATTTACCAACCCCTCCACACGAGCAGGATGTGACACAAGGTCAATTTCTTAAGCGGAGTTCAACAGGTTTGAATTCAGATTACTTCTCCAAGACTGGTTGCCTAACCAAGGTTAAAGAGCCCAGTCTGCCCTACTATTTATCCATAGATGGAGGGAGAGTAGGATTCATACCGTTCCCAAGGGTATTAGCACTAAGTGAAATGCAATTACCACATCCAGGATTTGAACTTGGGTCGACGAGTCCATTTCCCATGACTTTAACCATCACACCACGCACCTCCCATATGACATATATATATATATATATATATATATATATATATATATATATATATATATATATATATATATATATATATATATATATATATATATATATAAGGTTTTCGTATGCTTCTAAATTATTTAGTTCAGAATTAATGGCAAAATGAATGAATGAATGAGATAAAAATGAATGAGATGGGTGAAATAAAGGAAAAATCCTTTCCAATTAACTCTCTCAAAAGTTAAAAAAAATAACAAAAAATAAATAATGGATTAAAAAAAAATTTTGAGAGAGAAGTCCCTAATGGAAAGTTTTCCTCATTTATTATTGGACTCTTTTGAAGCTTCAAACTACACATTACACACTACACAATAAATGTTATGTAAACTAAGTTCATGTGTTTTAAACAAGAAGAAGATATTTTAACACTGAACAAATTAAACTCGTAAGTCAATGTACCACTGTACCAATGTAAAAACTACTGACATTGTTCTTATTTACTAAGCTTTACTTAATCTAGCAAACAAGACTTGTGTTTCTATAAGTGTCTGCTGTTACAAAGTAGAAGTACAGAAGCATGAGAGAGCGCCACACCTATCATCAGCTCCTCACTTTACCATAGAGATCCCTGTGCTACTCATACACTGATTTAGCCAACCTGGAACCTTGTGGTTCCTAGTCGGGCACTCTATCGACTGAGCTAAACATGCTCCATCAATGATATTGAGCACTGTCAACTTAAGAATATAGCACCTATATTATTTACAGCACCCCCCCCCCATATATATATATATATATATATATATATATTGGTTTGTTGGTTGGTTTTGAAGGCTATCACAATGCAAGTGTAAAGAAAAAGAAGGTAACTATGGTGTTGTTCGTTAACCTGTGATTTATTCTTAATATTTCGAGATAAAAATCTCTTCCACAGAAGATCTCCAGAACTGAAGTTGTTGCTAGTGACTGTCCATTTGATTCTGTCTCATACTTTCCAAATTCTCTTTCTGTGTGTGTGTGTGTGGGGGAGTGTTTGTTAATTACACTTGCATTGTGATAGCCTTCAAAACCAACCAACAAACCAATATAAACACAATGCTTCAAGCAAATTATAAAACCCTTATATATATATATATATATATATATATATATATGTGCTCCCCATCCCCAGCCAACTAAAGCGTAAACGCAACGCTCTTTTAATAAAGGGATAGAGCGCTCTATTGCGGCCTTTACATACACACAGATGTGTGTATTAAAACAGTTAAAAATCCCCTTTGCATTCTGTGGATGACGATAGCTGAGTGGTTAAGCTATCTGATGATGAATCGATTGGATTTCTATCACAGCTGTAGATAGCTCACAAGATGTCTAGCTACACTGAAGAGACTTAATAAGTTGAAACATGTGTCTGCGGATCACTATATATATATATATATATATATAGAGAGAGAGAGAGAGAGGCATGTGGCATAATGGTTAGAGTTGTGGGAAATGGACTCGGCAACCAGAGTTCAAATCCTAGACAAGGCTGTTTGCATTTCCCATAGCACTAATACCCTTGGGAAAGGTATGAATCCATATATTCTCCCTCCAGCTATGGGTAAAATAGTAGGGCAGACTGGGCTCTTTAACCTTGGGTAGGTAACCAGTCTAGGAGAAGGAAAACTCTGAATTCAAAATTCCTGAGGTCAGTTGTTGATTGGGTTTGTGGCATTCTTTGTGCACCAATTCTTTCCTAGTGACTGTGCCAAAAAGTGCGGAATGGGGTTAACACATGCCTTCACCACTATAAACAAATCTCTGTGTTGGTTGTTCACTGGATGAACACTCATGCGTCGAAAATCGACGAGAGAGTCCATTTTTTTATTTATATATATATATATATATATATAGTAAGGATTTTGTGTGTGCCTCACATATTAGTAGACAAGATTATAACAAATAAAAATAACATAAAAATACAGTATTTATTTCTGAGTTTACTAGTTTATTCTGTGTATTATTGTTTCATATGTCACATCTTCAAGCATCCAACATAAACAATTTTTACTTTCTTCAATTCAAGTGGATACTGTGCAATTATTATCTCTCTTGCCTGAAAAAGAATCTTCACATAACTGGTAGAAAATAACACCCTCCATTATCCTAGCAACCCATCAGGGTATAAAAGTAAAGGTGCAAAGATAATTGTTTCTCTTTTCTCCAGAATTCTATAGCAGCAAGAACACCCACCAAGAGTCTGACTTGATGCTAGTGACAATCTACATATAGAGTAAAAATGGACTGTCCCATTAAATAATAGGGGCTTCTACAGGAAGCACTAAACTATACAATTTACCTACTCCAGTGGCATATATGACACAATGCTTTGCTACATATGTTGTGGTGCATGACATAGGTGCATATGCAACAGGCAATGTGTGTGTGTGTGTATATATATTATATATATATGAATAGATGAGTGGGTGTAAGGATTAAGACAAGCTCCATATAGGTGCATATATGTTTATACATATATATCTGTGTGTGTGAGTGTGTATATATGTGTACGTATGTATGTATATACATACGTGTGAGTGTGTATATATATGTATATAGTCTTGACAATAACAGGGGCTTGATGTATGTGAATGCTCGGTCAACTAAGCCATGAAAATAGATAAGCGATAACTGGTCTGTCTTTGAATAGATAAAAGACTGCAATAAAAAGGCAGATAGGAATCAATGTTGATGGTCTCTTTTTAAACAAAGGATTTTAAGGTAATTTATGAGTAAGTGCATCCCGGTCTCCTGCCTCAGAAATTGCTACCCGGTGACTATTAAAATAACGTCCCCAGCTATGTCGTCTCGGCAGTGTTACTTGAAAGAAAACAACCAACTTAGTGCGTTAAATGTATTTTAGAGGGGGGTGGAGCTTCTCTTTTTTGATATGAACAAATATAGATGGGTGGATATATATATATAAAAAAAGTAAAAAATGAACAAATTGAGGTAGATAGATAGATAGATAGATAGATAGATAGATATCCATCTTCATATCTAAACAAGAATTACGACAAATTTCTATAAATAAACAAGAATTACGACAAATTTCTATAAATAAATTTCTAAACAAATTATGATAAATAAATAAGAATTACGACAAAAAATGAGAAGCCCCCCCCTCTAAAATACATTTAACGCCCTAAGTTTGTTGTTTTCTTTCAAGTAACACCACCGAGACAACATAGCAGGGGACGTTATTTTAATAGTCACCAGGTAGCAATTTCTGAGACAGGAGACTGGGACGCACTTCCTCATAAATTACCGATTTTAAAATCACGTGTGAAATGAGAATGACTGAGATTTAGAAGCGCGATTTTGCAAGGACAGGGAAAAATTCGAAAGGAGTTACTGAGTTAGAATCCGGCAGGGACCGAGGAAACAAAGGAAGGCAGATTGACTTTTAGCAGAGACCAGTAGACTAAAGTATAAGTCCTGACAGTGGACAGAGGGGAGGGGGGGATCTCCCCCCTCTTGGCTTGACAGAACATAATAACTGATAGGAGATATTGAAGTCAGTCAGTCTGCTGTTGGTCTGAACAACAGCAACTGGCTAAGCACAACTGAAGCAGTGTCCAAAACAAATTGGTATTTATGGAAATCAAGAATAGTCCATTCATGTATTTGGGTGATTCCATTCCTTGAGTTCTGATTGGCTGCTTGGTTACTATGATGTTGTGGAGTTTCATAAATACCCTGTCATTCTGCAGTAGGGTTACAGCAAGATAGGTCCATATTCAGTTACGACTCCTTGTTGCCATGTCTTACCAATGGTAATTGGAACTTAGCTTGATTATTCTACAGGAGATAGAGAAGGTCAAAAAGAATGATTAAGTAAGAAAAGGATAAGAATGTGAGTCATATACCTCATCTCTTGTCATTTTGAATGTTCACCTTATCCTGTCTTTGTCTTTTGATTGTTCCATTTTTTGGCGGGGGGTCCCTGGAGTCGCTTTTGTCATGGATGCAAAAGTGAGGGTTCAGCTTGCAGACGATAATACGGCCAAAAAATGAAAGATGTAAAGTTGCAGCAAATGCAGAAAGATATGCAGTAGAGACTGCAGAAAGCCTTCAGCCCGCAAAAGGTTAACATATATAAGAGCCTGGCTTTTAGAGACTGAGAACTTGTATTCACACTACATAATGAAAAGTAACTTAGTGTTACTACTTGTAACTGCTGCTAAACCGACCAGTTAATTATATCTTATTTTTATATAGTTATTTTTGTTTATAAAAATTAACTACAACCACAGTATCTTATTTAGAGTATTTTAATGGGTTTATTAATACCATTTTGTGCTGACCACTAGTTTTTGCGGTCTATGAACCCTAACCAGAAAAGGGTAAGTGGAAGACTTAGAAGCTGTTAGAGTTTCATGTTACTGGTCAGGGACAGGCAACAACGGTAAGTGCTTTCACATTTCTTTGAGGATTTTCTATTTCTTTGAGGATTTCCTATTTCTTTGAAAAGTATCTGTTTATCAAATGTTATTTGTTTTTCCTTGTACAGTTTCACGGTGTTTATTAAATAAATTAATGACATCAGTAAAGAAACATCATGCATCCCTTTCTTTGAGACCAGTAGGCACTAAAACTACTTTGTTGTTATATTCTACACTAAACACTACACAATAAATGATACAGAAAGTATTTCACACATCATAGACATTTCTATCACAAATATATAATTATAATAAAAAAAATAATCCCTTCCCATCTACGGACTTTAACAAATCACCCCTAACCCTGTTAATTAGATGATTAGAATTTTGTCTGTATATAGAAGATTAAGTTTTTATGATTTTTGTTCTGTTATAAAGAGATTTATAAAAGTAAACTTTGGACCCCCGCCCCCTATACTTTTATTCACCCTGACAAAATTCTTTTCATCCCCTGAGGTCTGTATGGACTACTTTAAGAAGCCCTTGTTCTAGAAGGATGTTTTTAACTCTTTGCCTACTTTAAGCTGCTCACAGTTATTCTCCCAACACCACAATCCACTTTTTTACACTGACAAATCACTATGTAATGTAGATTACCTGTGATTAAGTAAGAAACGGATAAGAATGTGAGTCGTATACCTCATCTCTTGTCATTTTGAATGTTCACCTTATCCTGTCTTTGTCTTTTGATTGTTCCCCTTTTTGGCGTGGGGGAGGGGGTGTCCCCAGAGTCGCTTTTGTCACAGATGCAAAAGTGAGGGTCCAGCTTGCAGACGATGATACAGCCAAAAAATGAAAGATGAAAAGTTGCAGCAAATGCAGAAAGATATGCAGTAGAGACTGCAGAAAGCCTTCAGACCACAAAAGTTGTGTAAAAATGTGTAATTACAAGTGCGTAAATGTGTAATTACAATTGTGATCATAGAATACTTATCTCTATTCCAGTTTTCAACCCGCAAAAGTTGTGTAAAAATGTGTAATTACAAGTGCGTAAATGTGTAATTACAATTGTGATCATAGAATACTTATCTCTATTCCAGTTTTCAACCCGCAAAAGTTGTGTAAAAATGTGTAATTACAATTGTGTAAATGTGTAATTACAATTGTGATCATAGAATACTTATCTCTATTCCAGTTTTCAACCCGCAAAAGTTGTGTAAAAATGTGTAATTACAATTGTGTAAATGTGTAATTACAATTGTGATCATAGAATACTTATCTCTATTCCAGTTTTCAACCCGCAAAAGTTGTGTAAAAATGTGTAATTACAATTGTGATCATAGAATACTTATCTCTATTCCAGTTTTACTTCTTTGAGGTTGGAATCTGGTTGTTGGATCTGATATTGAATTGGCTGGCATTCTTGCTTTTTTGTGTCTGGAACAACTTGGGATTAAGTTGAGGATATCATGCCTTGTACAATTTATAGTTCTTACTAATAACTCAAGATGTTCTTGTTTTTTTCTCGTGAGTTATTTTATTCTATCCCCAAGTCTAAATGCCTTGGGTGACAGACACACATCATTCCAAACTGACCTTTCATTCTCTCCTCTCACTACCTCTCTTCCATACTTTGCCACATGACATCTCTCAACCAGAAGAAATCGACATCTGATGTTGTGCTGACTCATCCAAAAAAATCTTTCCACTGTTAACTACACATAATCTCTCACATTCCTGACTTTTTCCTCTTTCATGTTACACCTTGATGAAAAATGACAATTATGTTATCGCACTCTGATTGTTTCTAAGTGACTTTTATTCTATCCCCAAGTCTAAATGCCTTGGGTGACGGACACGCATATTGCATCCCACCCTGCCACTGCTTCATTCAAAACTGACCTTTCATTCTCTACTCTCACTACCTCTTTTCCATACTTTGCCACATGACAGATCATTTCTATTATCGCACTTTGATTGTTTCTAAGTTACTTTTGTCTAGTGCTAATTCCTTCATCGAGGATAGTTTGCCTTGATAGAAAAATAACCACATATTTTAGTGCAGATCATTTTTTTTTTTTTGCCCCTACATAAAATTTTGGTTATTTATTTTTATGTAAAACTTAACTTTGTGAAAACCTGGCGTTTTGGGGGTTTTTTTTGTTTGTTTTTTAAGTATAATTATTATATAGTTAATATTGCATCTTTGTAAAATCTTACAATGGTGGAATTTTTATCATAACATAATTTTAATCTCTTTCTTTTTTTTCAAGTTGTATATTTTATTATTCTTTATATTGTATCTTTCCCTAAAAGATGCAAAGGTTATATATGTAAATATATCTTGATGAAACCCATTGCCACAAATCCAATTAAATTTCAGAGAAAGCAAACATCTTGAATTTTATTGGTTTGGTATTATGTCTTTCCCTAAAAGATGCAAAGGTTATATATGTGTAAATATATCTTGATGAAACCCATTGCCACAAAGCCAATTACATTTTAGAGAAAGCAAACATCTTGAATTTTATTGGTCTTTGTATTATGTCTTTCCCTAAAAGATGCAACGGTTATATCTGTGTAAATATATCTTGATGAAACCCATTGTCACAAACCAATTAAATTTTAGAGAAAGCAAACATCTTGAATTTTATTGGTCTTTGTATTATGTCTTTCCTAAAAGATGCAAAGGTTATATCTGTGTAAATATATCTTGATGAAACCCATTGTCACAAACCAATTAAATTTTAGAGAAAGCAAACATCTTGAATTTTATTGGTCTTTGTATTATGTCTTTCCCTAAAAGATGCAACGGTTATATCTGTAAATATATCTTGATGAAACCCATTGTCACAAACCCAATTAAATTTTAGAGAAAGCAAACATCTTGAATTTTATTGGTCTTTGTATTATGTCTTTCCCTAAAAGATGCAACGGTTTATCTGTGTAAATATATCTTGATGAAACCCATTGTCACAACCCAATTAAATTTTAGAGAAAGCAAACATCTTGAATTTTATTGGTCTTTGTATTATGTCTTTCCCTAAAAGATGCAAAGGTTATATCTGTGTAAATATATCTTGATGAAACCCATTGCCACAAATCCAATTACATTTTAGAGAAAGCAAACATCTTGAATTTTATTGGTCTTTGTATTATGTCTTTCCTAAAAGATGCAACGGTTATATCTGTGTAAATATATCTTGATGAAACCCATTGTCACAAACCCAATTAAATTTTAGAGAAAGCAAACATATTGAATTTTATTGGTCTTTGTATTATGTCTTTCCCTAAAAGATGCAACGGTTATATCTGTGTAAATATATCTTGATGAAACCATTGTCACAAACCCAATTAAATTTTAGAGAAAGCAAACATCTTGAATTTTATTGGTCTTTGTATTATGTCTTTCCCTAAAAGATGCAACGGTTATATCTGTGTAAATATATCTTGATGAAACCCATTGTCACAAAACCAATTAAATTTTAGAGAAAGCAAACATCTTGAATTTTATTGGTCTTTGTATTATGTCTTTCCTAAAAGATGCAACGGTTATATCTGTGTAAATATATCTTGATGAAACCATTGTCACAAACCCAATTAAATTTTAGAGAAAGCAAACATCTTGAATTTTATTGGTCTTTGTATTATGTCTTTCCCTAAAAGATGCAACGGTTATATCTGTGTAAATATATCTTGATGAAACCCATTGTCACAAACCCAATTAAATTTTAGAGAAAGCAAACATCTTGAATTTTATTGGTCATTGTATTATGTCTTTCCCTAAAAGATGCAACGGTTATATCTGTGTAAATATATCTTGATGAAACCCATTGTCACAAACCCAATTAAATTTTAGAGAAAGCAAACATCTTGAATTTTATTGGTCTTTGTATTATGTCTTTCCCTAAAAGATGCAACGGTTATATCTGTGTAAATATATCTTGATGAAACCCATTGTCACAAACCCAATTAAATTTTAGAGAAAGCAAACATCTTGAATTTTATTGGTCTTTGTATTATGTCTTTCCCTAAAAGATGCAAAGGTTATATCTGTGTAAATATATCTTGATGAAACCCATTGCCACAAACCCAATTAAATTTTAGAGAAACACAGCAAACATCTTGAATATACAACTGCTAAGCAACTTGAAATGTTTTCATATCCAAACACCCAAAAAAACTGCAAATCATAAGAACACCTGTGAATACTTCAACTGCAATATGCACTAAAAGATGTCCTTTATTAAGCTTAGTCTAGTTTAGGACAAGGCCAGAAGTATAGGGCACCCAGTGAGAATCAAAGTCACTAAGAATGGTCAACGAGCCTAGCTCGCTAACCACTGTATCATGTGAGGTACCCATTTGCAGTGAGGTATGAAAATCAATTCAAACATAAAAACAAAAACGTATAGGGCACCCAGTGAAAATCAAACTCACTAAACAAAAAGGAATATTTATAAAGCCATGTTTTTTATTTATTCATTTTTTTTTTCATTTCTCTTAAAAATTTACAGATATTAAATTCACTTTTGAAATTAGTTTTCAGCCTCAATTTTGAAGGCCAGTTTAAAGAAGAAGAAAAGATGAAAAATGAACCCGAGGAAGGCTGGAGAATGAAACTGTCAAAGGCATTATAATGTTCACAGCTATTTGTTTAACAGAAGACTGTTCAACTGGTAAACTCAAACTCTGAAAAAAAAAGAAGAAGTAAATAACATTAATATCCCCCAACACACACATATGAGTCATTCAATAAATTAGCAAGAATATGTGCCATCCTCCGGGTGTAAGTATTTGAGTTTTAATTTGTTAAAACCAGTATGCAAATTAATCACACCATATATTATGTAAACCTTTATTTTTTAGTAATGTATAAGACACATTGCAGGATTTTAAATGCACTAATAACATAGGCTGTTTTGAGGCAAATCTTACTCAGATTTTCATAGAGACATTGTTAACAAAACTGGGTTTAACAAATAATTACTTGGTGTTATTGATCTCTAATATTATTGTTTTATTCTCCAATGTATTAAAATCAATCTTATGAATAATTTTACAAAGAAACCAATTAGAATATAATCAAAATAAGTGTAATCTTATTATATGTGTTCTTATTTAATTTTGTTAGTCTTTCTAATCTAATATATTTCATTATATTAAAACTGAAATACTTACATCCAGAGGATACATATTATTGCTAATAATAATAATAATAATAATAATAATGTTGAACTCGGCTAGAATACTCAGAAGAATCCTGGAGATCTGAGGAGACTTGTTGTCAGTCAGACTCCAGTGAAAGACCATCAGCTTACACTGGTGTGAAAAATGCACAAGGATTGAAATAATAATAGGAACTCCGACAGATAGATCAAGACAATGCACAAGGCATTACACCTGAGAGATGATAAAGACAGGCTATATGTATCAAGAAAGGTAGGTTGAAGAGGTTATTGGGTTCAAGGTTATAATAAGTTGAACAAAACAACTCCGACACGAGTGTTAAACATAACATAATGGATTTTAATAAATTGGACAGCACTGAGGTAACATTTACAACATGAAATACATATACATAAAAGGGAATGATATACATAAAAAAGTATACATTAGTTAACTACATGAACATACAAAAAGAGAGATAGGACTGGCGAGTCCATAATTTCAAGTAAACTTACTAGCATTGTGTTGGGAGCTGAAGCCTCCACACGAGAAGGGTGTAGACTAACCCATGTGTGTGAGGTCTCAAGGAGAAAGGGAGAGGCCGAGAGTTCAAAACAGGCGCTTAAATACCAAAAACTCCTGGTGGTCAAAAATGAGAACCCAGAAGGAAGATAACTCTTCCAGGTAAAGGGAAGACAATCCAACAAGGTCTTGCCAACACTGAGGATGGTGTAGATGCCACAATCCTAGAACTCAAAAATACAGAGCAAGGAAAGATTAATTACGTCAGCCTATAACAGCAGTAGCAACATATGGACTGCTCTGTCAATAGGATTCCGTTCTTAAGCATCACAGGTCGCCACCCATGGCTAACCCTGCAGAGGTGCAGTCGGTGTATTCTAAAGCACCAGTCAACAGGATTGTTTTCTTGGTGTACAAACAAGTAAATAATTACTAAATAGTTGGCTGACTGATAATTCACTTACACAGATTTTTAGTGTTTGTTTGATATTTAAATCTCTCTCATTCATTTTTTTTCATTTGCTGTCTGCATTCTTTAGTAAGGGATTCAATCAACTTAGTGGCTTTCAATAATGGTTAGAATGCCTGGACCTTGACACCAATGAGCATCCCAGCTCAAATCCGTTTTGAAAGGAACTGAATTTTGCTTTTCACCAGTTGTTAGTAAACAAAACAGCCGACTAATAAAAACCAGTAACATTTTTTATACTAAAATAGTTTTTGATTTTAATAATAAAAAAAATGAGTTCTTTCATATTCTTGTTGTTAGCATATGTGAAAAATTAATTTTGCACTAAAGATAAACTAATATTGTTATTTAAAAAAAATAAAACTTAAAATGAAAGACGTTTATTTATTTTCCATGTGCCTCTATGAATAGTTAATATTAAAAAGTATTTATTTAAAAAAGATTTTGGTAGGGTTAGGATTAGGGTTAGCTGTTATTATTATAACCTTATAATATACTTTTTATAGCTTTAACTATTCTCGTGTTAAATGTGTCCAACGTTAAAAGTTTTATAATAAAAAAAGAATTGCTATTGAATTAACAACAACATGAAATAAGCAAAAAAAAAGTGTTACTAATATAAAAACGTGCCTTTTGTTTATAGTTTTATAATTTAAAAAAAGTGCGTCTAAAAATCGTCTGTTAACAAACAACCGGATTTTAATGGTGAAATGCAAAACATATCCTTTTGAATCTAGGTCTCACCTGAGGTGCTTATTGGTGTCAAGGTCCAAATGCTTAAATGTTGTATGCTGATTCTCACTGGGAGCCTCATACTTCTGGCCTTGTGCCAAAACTAGACTAAGATCATTAAATAATTAAATAGGTTAACAGACTGAATTAGCAGAACCATTGATAGTGAGTTTGATTCTCACTGGGTGTCCCATACTTCTGGTCTTGTGTCACATCTAAGCTTAGCTTAGTAAATAACTATACAGGCACCTCAAGTAGCCTAATGGTTAGCAAGCTAGCTTAGCAGACCATTGTTAGTGAATTCGATTCTCACTGGATGTCCCATACTGTTGGTCTTGTGCCGCACCTAATCTAAGGTTAATAAATAACTATGGGCACCACATATGGTGTAACAGCTAGCTTAGCAGACCATTGTTAGTGAATTCGATTCTCACTGGGTGTCCCATACTTCTGGCCTTGTGCCACATCTAAGCTAAGCTTAGTAAATAACTACATTAAGCAACCTAGGTCACCTCACACGAAGGGGTCTTCAAATTAAACAAAAAGGGGCTGGCAGAATGGCAGGTAGAGTCTAACACAAATGTCTGACATCTTAGTCTTATTAAGAATTCTGGGGTATGGGGTTATCGTCCCTTGTCTGCGAGCCTCTGTTTCAAACCAACCAATGATGAGCCAGCATACTTTGGCGCCAAACCCAAAGTGCAGACTCATTCCATCTCTTCTGCACCAGCAACGAAAGGGATCAGACCGCACAAAAGGTCGCTCCTACTATACTACAACAGAACCAGAGTCGGACGCAAACAGAAGTCCATCTATATCCGAACTATAAACAGAAGGCCATAGCAAGGGGCTCCGTTAATACCCCATATCCCAGGATAAACAGCTAAGTGACATTTATATAAATATTATATACATATTGTATACATATTATATACTTGACCGCAAACGAGACTAAAGTTTACAAGTTTTATATCTAATACAGTCTTTTATTCACATCTTGTTGTTCGTTTTACTTCTTTAACTCTTAACTCGTCTGCCACATTTGCGGTTAACTCCAGTCAAACCTAGGAGTATTGCCGCTAGTGTTACTTTTCTTTATAGTCTCTAAATACAAGACAAATAACAAGGGAAGAAATAAATGAGTTGCAGAACAGGTTTAGGGTTAGCAGGCTAAATAATAGCGATGAATGTCAGGGTTTGCCAAAAGGCCATTTAGAATGAGCGTCGAAAAAGGTAGCAGGAAGTGTCTGATATAATATTGTCTAAATACAAGACAAATAACAAGGGAAGAAATAAATGAGTTACAGAACAGGTTTAGGGTTAGCAGGCTAAATAATAGCGATGAATGTCAGGGTTTGCCAAAAGGCCATTTAGAATGAGCGTCAAAAGGGCAGGAAGTGTCTGATATAATATTGTCTAAATACAAGACAAATAACAAGGGAAGAAATAAATGAGTTACAGAACATGTTTAGGGTTAGCAGGCTAAATAATAGCGATGAATGTCAGGGTTTGCCAAAGGCCATTTAGAATGAGCGTCAAAAGGTAGCAGGAAGTGTCTGATATAATATTGTCTAAATACAAGACAAATAACAAGGGAAGAAATAAATGAGGTACAGAACATGTTTAGGGTTAGCAGGCTAAATAATAGCGATGAATGTCAGGGTTTGCCAAAAGGCCATTTAGAATGAGCGTCAAAAGGTAGCAGGAAGTGTCTGATATAATATTGTCTAAATACAAGACAAATAACAAGGGAAGAAATAAATGAGTTACAGAACATGTTTAGGGTTAGCAGGCTAAATAATAGCGATGAATGTCAGGGTTTGCCAAAAGGCCATTTAGAATGAGCGTCAAAAGGTAGCAGGAAGTGTCTGATATAATATTGTCTAAATACAAGACAAATAACAAGGGAAGAAATAAATGAGTTACAGAACAGGTTTAGGGTTAGCAGGCTAAATAATAGCGATGAATGTCAGGGTTTGCCAAAGGCCATTTAGAATGAGCGTCAAAAAGGTAGCAGGAAGTGTCTGATATAATATTGTCTAAATACAAGACAAATAACAAGGGAAGAAATAAATGAGTTACAGAACAGGTTTAGGGTTAGCAGGCTAAATAATAGCGATGAATGTCAGGGTTTGCCAAAAGGCCATTTAGAATGAGCGTCAAAAAGGTAGCAGGAAGTGTCTGATATAATATTGTCTAAATACAAGACAAATAACAAGGGAAGAAATAAATGAGTTACAGAACAGGTTTAGGGTTAGCAGGCTAAATAATAGCGATGAATGTCAGGGTTTGCCAAAGGCCATTTAGAATGAGCGTCAAAAGGTAGCAGGAAGTGTCTGATATAATATTGTCTAAATACAATACAAATAACAAGGGAAGAAATAAATGAGTTACAGAACATGTTTAGGGTTAGCAGGCTAAATAATAGCGATGAATGTCAGGGTTTGCCAAAGGCCATTTAGAATGAGCGTCAAAAAGGTAGCAGGAAGTGTCTGATATAATATTGTCTAAATACAAGACAAATAACAAGGGAAGAAATAAATGAGTTACAGAACAGGTTTAGGGTTAGCAGGCTAAATAATAGCGATGAATGTCAGGGTTTGCCAAAGGCCATTTAGAATGAGCGTCAAAAGGTAGCAGGAAGTGTCTGATATAATATTGTCTAAATACAAGACAAATAACAAGGGAAGAAATAAATGAGTTACAGAACAGGTTTAGGGTTAGCAGGCTAAATAATAGCGATGAATGTCAGGGTTTGCCAAAGGCCATTTAGAATGAGCGTCAAAAGGTAGCAGGAAGTGTCTGATATAATATTGTCTAAATACAAGACAAATAACAAGGGAAGAAATAAATGAGTTACAGAACAGGTTTAGGGTTAGCAGGCTAAATAATAGCGATGAATGTCAGGGTTTGCCAAAGCCATTTAGAATGAGCGTCAAAAGGTAGCAGGAAGTGTCTGATATAATATTGTCTAAATACAAGACAAATAACAAGGGAAGAAATAAATGAGTTACAGAACAGGTTTAGGGTTAGCAGGCTAAATAATAGCGATGAATGTCAGGGTTTGCCAAAGGCCATTTAGAATGAGCGTCAAAAGGTAGCAGGAAGTGTCTGATATAATATTGTCTAAATACAAGACAAATAACAAGGGAAGAAATAAATGAGTTACAGAACAGGTTTAGGGTTAGCAGGCTAAATAATAGCGATGAATGTCAGGGTTTGCCAAAGGCCATTTAGAATGAGTGTCAAAAGGTAGCAGGAAGTGTCTGATATAATATTGTCTAAATACAAGACAAATAACAAGGGAAGAAATAAATGAGTTACAGAACAGGTTTAGGGTTAGCAGGCTAAATAATAGCGATGAATGTCAGGGTTTGCCAAAAGGCCATTTAGAATGAGCGTCAAAAAGGTAGCAGGAAGTGTCTGATATAATATTGTCTAAATACAAGACAAATAACAAGGGAAGAAATAAATGAGTTACAGAACAGGTTTAGGGTTAGCAGGCTAAATAATAGCGATGAATGTCAGGGTTTGCCAAAGGCCATTTAGAATGAGCGTCAAAAGGTAGCAGGAAGTGTCTGATATAATATTGTCTAAATACAAGACAAATAACAAGGGAAGAAATAAATGAGTTACAGAACAGGTTTAGGGTTAGCAGGCTAAATAATAGCGATGAATGTCAGGGTTTGCCAAAGGCCATTTAGAATGAGCGTCAAAAAGGTAGCAGGAAGTGTCTGATATAATATTGTCTAAATACAAGACAAATAACAAGGGAAGAAATAAATGAGTTACAGAACAGGTTTAGGGTTAGCAGGCTAAATAATAGCGATGAATGTCAGGGTTTGCCAAAAGGCCATTTAGAATGAGCGTCAAAAAGGTAGCAGGAAGTGTCTGATATAATATTGTCTAAATACAAGACAAATAACAAGGGAAGAAATAAATGAGTTACAGAACAGGTTTAGGGTTAGCAGGCTAAATAATAGCGATGAATGTCAGGGTTTGCCAAAAGGCCATTTAGAATGAGCGTCAAAAGGTAGCAGGAAGTGTCTGATATAATATTGTCTAAATACAAGACAAATAACAAGGGAAGAAATAAATGAGTTACAGAACAGGTTTAGGGTTAGCAGGCTAAATAATAGCGATGAATGTCAGGGTTTGCCAAAGGCCATTTAGAATGAGCGTCAAAAGGTAGCAGGAAGTGTCTGATATAATATTGTCTAAATACAAGACAAATAACAAGGGAAGAAATAAATGAGTTACAGAACAGGTTTAGGGTTAGCAGGCTAAATAATAGCGATGAATGTCAGGGTTTGCCAAAGGCCATTTAGAATGAGCGTCAAAAGGTAGCAGGAAGTGTCTGATATAATATTGTCTAAATACAAGACAAATAACAAGGGAAGAAATAAATGAGTTACAGAACAGGTTTAGGGTTAGCAGGCTAAATAATAGCGATGAATGTCAGGGTTTGCAAAGGCCATTTAGAATGAGCGTCAAAAGGTAGCAGGAAGTGTCTGATATAATATTGTCTAAATACAAGACAAATAACAAGGGAAGAAATAAATGAGTTACAGAACAGGTTTAGGGTTAGCAGGCTAAATAATAGCGATGAATGTCAGGGTTTGCCAAAGGCCATTTAGAATGAGCGTCAAAAGGTAGCAGGAAGTGTCTGATATAATATTGTCTAAATACAAGACAAATAACAAGGGAAGAAATAAATGAGTTACAGAACAGGTTTAGGGTTAGCAGGCTAAATAATAGCGATGAATGTCAGGGTTTGCCAAAGGCCATTTAGAATGAGCGTCAAAAGGTAGCAGGAAGTGTCTGATATAATATTGTCTAAATACAAGACAAATAACAAGGGAAGAAATAAATGAGTTACAGAACAGGTTTAGGGTTAGCAGGCTAAATAATAGCGATGAATGTCAGGGTTTGCCAAAGGCCATTTAGAATGAGCGTCAAAAGGTAGCAGGAAGTGTCTGATATAATATTGTCTAAATACAAGACAAATAACAAGGGAAGAAATAAATGAGTTACAGAACAGGTTTAGGGTTAGCAGGCTAAATAATAGCGATGAATGTCAGGGTTTGCCAAAGGCCATTTAGAATGAGCGTCAAAAGGTAGCAGGAAGTGTCTGATATAATATTGTCTAAATACAAGACAAATAACAAGGGAAGAAATAAATGAGTTACAGAACAGGTTTAGGGTTAGCAGGCTAAATAATAGCGATGAATGTCAGGGTTTGCCAAAGGCCATTTAGAATGAGCGTCAAAAAGGTAGCAGGAAGTGTCTGATATAATATTGTCTAAATACAAGACAAATAACAAGGGAAGAAATAAATGAGTTACAGAACAGGTTTAGGGTTAGCAGGCTAAATAATAGCGATGAATGTCAGGGTTTGCCAAAGGCCATTTAGAATGAGCGTCAAAAAGGTAGCAGGAAGTGTCTGATATAATATTGTCTAAATACAAGACAAATAACAAGGGAAGAAATAAATGAGTTACAGAACAGGTTTAGGGTTAGCAGGCTAAATAATAGCGATGAATGTCAGGGTTTGCCAAAAGGCCATTTAGAATGAGCGTCAAAAAGGTAGCAGGAAGTGTCTGATATAATATTGTCTAAATACAAGACAAATAACAAGGGAAGAAATAAATGAGTTACAGAACAGGTTTAGGGTTAGCAGGCTAAATAATAGCGATGAATGTCAGGGTTTGCCAAAGGCCATTTAGAATGAGCGTCAAAAAGGTAGCAGGAAGTGTCTGATATAATATTGTCTAAATACAAGACAAATAACAAGGGAAGAAATAAATGAGTTACAGAACAGTTTAGGGTTAGCAGGCTAAATAATAGCGATGAATGTCAGGGTTTGCCAAAGGCCATTTAGAATGAGCGTCAAAAAGGTAGCAGGAAGTGTCTGATATAATATTGTCTAAATACAAGACAAATAACAAGGGAAGAAATAAATGAGTTACAGAACAGGTTTAGGGTTAGCAGGCTAAATAATAGCGATGAATGTCAGGGTTTGCCAAAGGCCATTTAGAATGAGCGTCAAAAAGGTAGCAGGAAGTGTCTGATATAATATTGTCTAAATACAAGACAAATAACAAGGGAAGAAATAAATGAGTTACAGAACAGGTTAGGGTTAGCAGGCTAAATAATAGCGATGAATGTCAGGGTTTGCCAAAGGCCATTTAGAATGAGCGTCAAAAAGGTAGCAGGAAGTGTCTGATATAATATTGTCTAAATACAAGACAAATAACAAGGGAAGAAATAAATGAGTTACAGAACAGGTTTAGGGTTAGCAGGCTAAATAATAGCGATGAATGTCAGGGTTTGCCAAAGGCCATTTAGAATGAGCGTCAAAAGGTAGCAGGAAGTGTCTGATATAATATTGTCTAAATACAAGACAAATAACAAGGGAAGAAATAAATGAGTTACAGAACAGGTTTAGGGTTAGCAGGCTAAATAATAGCGATGAATGTCAGGGTTTGCCAAAGGCCATTTAGAATGAGCGTCAAAAGGTAGCAGGAAGTGTCTGATATAATATTGTCTAAATACAAGACAAATAACAAGGGAAGAAATAAATGAGTTACAGAACAGGTTTAGGGTTAGCAGGCTAAATAATAGCGATGAATGTCAGGGTTTGCCAAAGGCCATTTAGAATGAGTGTCAAAAGGTAGCAGGAAGTGTCTGATATAATATTGTCTAAATACAAGACAAATAACAAGGGAAGAAATAAATGAGTTACAGAACAGGTTTAGGGTTAGCAGGCTAAATAATAGCGATGAATGTCAGGGTTTGCCAAAGGCCATTTAGAATGAGCGTCAAAAAGGTAGCAGGAAGTGTCTGATATAATATTGTCTAAATACAAGACAAATAACAAGGGAAGAAATAAATGAGTTACAGAACAGGTTTAGGGTTAGCAGGCTAAATAATAGCGATGAATGTCAGGGTTTGCCAAAAGGCCATTTAGAATGAGCGTCAAAAAGGTAGCAGGAAGTGTCTGATATAATATTGTCTAAATACAAGACAAATAACAAGGGAAGAAATAAATGAGTTACAGAACAGGTTTAGGGTTAGCAGGCTAAATAATAGCGATGAATGTCAGGGTTTGCCAAAGGCCATTTAGAATGAGCGTCAAAAGGTGGCAGGAAGTGTCTGATATAATATTGTCTAAATACAAGACAAATAACAAGGGAAGAAATAAATGAGTTACAGAACAGGTTTAGGGTTAGCAGGCTAAATAATAGCGATGAATGTCAGGGTTTGCCAAAAGGCCATTTAGAATGAGCGTCAAAAGGTGGCAGGAAGTGTCTGATATAATATTGTCTAAATACAAGACAAAAACAAGGGAAGAAATAAATGAGCTTTTTACAGAACAGGTTTAGGGTTAGCAGGCTAAATAATAGCGATGAATGTCAGGGTTTGCCAAAGGCCATTTAGAATGAGCGTCAAAAAGGTAGCAGGAAGTGTCTGATATAATATTGTCTAAATACAAGACAAATAACAAGGGAAGAAATAAATGAGTTACAGAACAGGTTTAGGGTTAGCAGGCTAAATAATAGCGATGAATGTCAGGGTTTGCCAAAAGGCCATTTAGAATGAGCGTCAAAAGGTGGCAGGATGTGTCTGATATAATATTGTCTAAATACAAGACACAAAACGGGGAAGAATTGAATTAAGAAATTACTGGCTGACAGAAGCTTTTTACAGAACAGGTTTAGGGTTAGCAGGCTAAATAATAGCGATGAATGTCAGGGTTTGCCAAAGGCCATTTAGAATGAGCGTCAAAAAGGTAGCAGGAAGTGTCTGATATAATATTGTCTAAATACAAGACAAATAACAAGGGAAGAAATAAATGAGTTACAGAACAGGTTTAGGGTTAGCAGGCTAAATAATAGCGATGAATGTCAGGGTTTGCCAAAAGGCCATTTAGAATGAGCGTCAAAAGGTGGCAGGAAGTGTCTGATATAATATTGTCTAAATACAAGACACAAAACGGGGAAGAAATAATGAGTTACAGAACAGTTTAGGTTAGCAGGCTAATAATAGCGATGAATGTCAGGGTTTGCCAAAGGCCATTTAGAATGAGCGTCAAAAGGTAGCAGGAAGTGTCTGATTAATATTGTCTAAATACAAGACAAATAACAAGGGAAGAAATAAATGAGTTACAGAACAGGTTTAGGGTTAGCAGGCTAAATAATAGCGATGAATGTCAGGGTTTGCCAAAGGCCATTTAGAATGAGCGTCAAAAGGTAGCAGGAAGTGTCTGATATAATATTGTCTAAATACAAGACAAATAACAAGGGAAGAAATAAATGAGTTACAGAACAGGTTTAGGGTTAGCAGGCTAAATAATAGCGATGAATGTCAGGGTTGCCAAAGGCCATTTAGAATGAGCGTCAAAAGGTAGCAGGAAGTTTCTGATATAATATTGTCTAAATACAAGACAAATAACAAGGGAAGAAATAAATGAGTTACAAGAACAGGTTTAGGGTTAGCAGGCTAAATAATAGCGATGAATGTCAGGGTTTGCCAAAGGCCATTTAGAATGAGCGTCAAAAGTAGCAGGAAGTGTCTGATATAATATTGTCTAAATACAAGACAAATAACAAGGGAAGAAATAAATGAGTTACAGAACAGGTTTAGGGTTAGCAGGCTAAATAATAGCGATGAATGTCAGGGTTGCCAAAGGCCATTTAGAATGAGCGTCAAAAGGTAGCAGGAAGTGTCTGATATAATATTGTCTAAATACAAGAACAAATAACAAGGGAAGAAATAAATGAGTTACAGAACAGGTTTAGGGTTAGCAGGCTAAATAATAGCGATGAATGTCAGGGTTTGCCAAAGCCATTTAGAATGAGCGTCAAAAGGTAGCAGAAGTGTCTGATATAATATTGTCTAAATACAAGACAAATAACAAGGGAAGAAATAAATGAGTTACAGAACAGGTTTAGGGTTAGCAGGCTAAATAATAGCGATGAATGTCAGGGTTTGCCAAAAGGCCATTTAGAATGAGCGTCAAAAAGGTGGCAGGAAGTGTCTGATATAATATTGTCTAAATACAAGACAAATAACAAGGGAAGAAATAAATGAGTTACAGAAAGGTTTAGGGTTAGCAGGCTAAATAATAGCGATGAATGTCAGGGTTTGCCAAAAGCCATTTAGAATGAGCGTCAAAAAGGTGGCAGGAAGTGTCTGATATAATATTGTCTAAATACAAGACACAAAGGGAAGAAGAATAAAATTATGAAGTTACAGAACAGGTTTAGGGTTAGCAGGCTAAATAATAGCGATGAATGTCAGGGTTTGCCAAAGGCCATTTAGAATGAGCGTCAAAAGGTAGCAGGAAGTGTCTGATATATATTGTCTAAATACAAGACAAATAACAAGGGAAGAAATAAATGAGTTTACAGAACAGTTTTAGGGTTAGCAGGCTAAAAATAGCGATGAATGTCAGGGTTTGCCAAAAGGCCATTTAGAATGAGCGTCAAAAGTGGCAGGAGTGTCTGATATAATATTGTCTAAATACAAGACACAAAACGGGGAAGAATTGAATTAAAAATTACTGGCTGACAGAAGCTTTTACAGAACAGGTTTAGGGTTAGCAGGCTAATAATAGCGATGAATGTCAGGGTTTGCCAAAGGCCATTTAGAATGAGCGTCAAAAAGGTAGCAGGAAGTGTCTGATATAATATTGTCTAAATACAAGACAAATAACAAGGGAAGAAATAAATGAGTTACAGAACAGGTTTAGGGTTAGCAGGCTAAATAATAGCGATGAATGTCAGGTTTGCCAAAAGGCCATTTAGAATGAGCGTCAAAAGGTGGCAGGAAGTGTCTGATATAATATTGTCTAAATACAAGACACAAAACGGGAAGAATTGAATTAAGAAATTACTGGCTGACAGGCTTTTACGTAACATGACTGAGTAAAGTGAATTACTTGAAATGCACAGAGTATGACGAGAAGTATTCATTAAACAGAAGTACATATGACAGTAAAATTCGATAATGAGTCAAAAAAAGATTATATGCTAAAGCATGGAATCATTACAAAAGAATAATGAACTGATTAGTTTACAGATAAAGGCGTACAATAAATGTCTGATAAATGTACAAGACAAATAATGATGCAGGTAATCAAAAATGGCTGAAGGATTAATACTAGTCCAGAAATAGTACAATAAAACGTAAATAGAGATTACAATACAAAAATATACCAGTATAATAACAATGTCAACAATAAATGCTGCTTAGTACAAAGAAAAAGTAAATAATATAAGGTCAGTTAAGGAATTACTTTAAACTAAGGAGAAAAAGACATAAGCTGGATTTACATGAGATGATGGCGTAGTCTCCACTTAAAAAAAAAAATTATATTATTTATTCAAAATGTTTATCTGCAACTGTGTGAGTGGCTGAACAGATCAATTTTGAATGGCAATCTCTGGTGCAGTGACTGCAAACAAACAGTGATGCTTGCTGGAGTTGCTGTTGTCTCTCCTTCCTTCTTGCTCTCTTTTTGTGGCGGCTTTTTTCATCTCTTTTCACTTTTTTTCATTCCTTGTTTGACGAGGAGGTGCAGATCACACAGTCTTTTGCACCAACTTCCCATGTGTTGGTGTTGATGTAGCATATTTCATGTCCCTCTTGCAGATATCTTTAAAGCACAGGTTGGATTCCCCACTGGTCGTGTGCCCTCTACTAATTCACCATACAGAGAATGCTTAAATATAACGTTCAAATGATAGAAGAGCCCCAAAACGGACAATCTAATTTTTTGTCTGTCTCTCAAGGTGGGGAAATCACATGGATATTTATTGTCAATGAATAAAGCACTTTTAGGTGAATTCATCACCAGTAAATTCATTGGATCAGATTAAAAGTTAAAAACTGATCATTAATTTCAGTATTTAAAAATATATAACACAATATGACATTTCTTATATATTATTTCTTTCTTCAACTCAAATTTCAAATGTCATATTATATTATATGTTTCACATACTGAAAACTATCTGTTTTTGCCATTGATTTTTTAAAATAAAAAATCTTAAAAATCAATATTTTGTACCCTTTTTAATCATTGTTACATATTTTAAAAGTAATACATTTTTGTGTAGCTATTCATTTATATATATATATATATATTGGTAATTTTTCCGAGATGAAATAAAGGAAAATAAAGTGCTCAATTACAAATGTAAGAGCTGTATTTATTAATATAACTGTTTATACAGAGGTTTTAGGGAGCATTTACCTAAGGTTTCTGGCTGTTGCCTTCTTCAGAATGCTTCATCTCATGTCTCTCATGTATTAGGTAAACAAACTATTTACGGTTGAAACTAAGAACGCTGTTAATTTTAAATTAAGGCTTACAAAGTTCTCTCCCTTGATTGTTCACATAAAAAAGATTTTTTAAAATAAAAAACATACATAAAATATATTATATGTCTAGGCACATTTCTTTCATATATACATATTTTCTTCATTTTACGCTCTTTTCCACATATTTTTCGAGTTCAATCCTTGACTAGAAATTCTACATATTTTATTTTTTTTTTATTATCATTTTATTTTTTTTAATATTAATTTATTCTAAAAATTGATAGAGAAAATGTAAAATTTCCGGATGGTAAAATCCTGTAATTTTATGTAAGTTTGTATTCTAGGGTGGTAGATGAGTTTGTCCATGAGTTTAGTAATTATCTTTTCATGCATGCCCTGAAGATTTCATGATTATATATATATATATATAATATATATATAATATATATATATATATATAGTCAAGAGTCATTTTATAGTACAAAGTTGTTGCTTGTTTATTGAGAAAAGCTTGGTCTAATTAAAAAGCAGTGGCACTTATTATTAGTCACTTAACTAGCTTTCCCTAACCCTAACTCTTTAGCTCTTTCTATTAAATTCTTAGTAAATTCAAGAAAAACAAGAAAAAATTATAAAAATACTTCAAGTGACAAATTGGGGAGATTGCACATGAAAAATGATAAATAGAGAGAGGGGGGGAGTCATTGATGATGGTGATGATGATGATGGTATGATGATTTTTATAAACCTATGAAAGAATAATTAAAATCAACTTACAATCTTTTTCTCAATTTGAAGACAATTGGCTGCTCATGACTAATTCACACCTCCCAGTGTCTTCCATATACGCATATGTAAAACAGTAATCCGCTGAATCACAGATTTTTTTACATGCGTTAAAGTTAATAGTGTTAAGCTTAGATCTGAAATAGAAATTTAAAAATTTTGTGGCGTTCTATTGGATACAGGTGTATTAGGAATAGGTTGACTTATCACTTTTTTAGGCTAGGTTGATTCATTAATTTTTTAGGGTAGGTCAATTTATCACTTTTTAGGCTAGGTTGATTTATCAGTTTTTTAGGGTAGGTCGACTTATCACTTTTTTAGGGTAGATTGATTTATCAGTTTTTTAGGGTAGGTCGACTTATCACTTTTTTAGGGTAGATTGATTTATCAGTTTTTTTGGGTAGGTCAATTTTATTTTTTTAAAAATATCAAATTACATGAAACACTGATTGGTCAATTAAGTTCTGATACCAAAATTAGATCTTGAGCTTGTACCAATTTTTGACGAAATGTCAGCAAAAGTGCACAAAAACAACAACAAAAAAACTATTGTAACGTAGGTTCAAAGTTTTACATACTTTGATATAGAAAACTCCGAGAAGGTTAACAGACAAAACATGTAATATATACAGCACATGGATATGATACAACGTACATAGTAAAAGGGTACATTAATAAGGAGTACATAAATAGATAAAGACACATTCATGAATGGTACATTATAACATATAAAAGTACAGACATGAGACTAGGAATAGTCCATGCTGTGAAGAACTTACAGTAATGTAGGGGGCGGAGCCCCAACGAGAGGGGTTAGATAAAATCTACCCATGTGGTCGTAGTTGCTAAAACAGGAAAAGAGGCCGAAAGGGTTTGAACCGGCGCTTAAATATTATAGCACCCTAGCGGGCACCAGCAAACTAAAAGGGGCAGACAACTCCACCAGGCAAATACAAACTAACGCTACACCAAAATAAACCAAAAAAAAAAAAAATTGTAATACAGACAATTGTAAATATTTAATTCTTTGCACTTTATAGCTACATTTTAATACGTAAAAAAAAAGAAGGAATTAAACGAATATTTTCTACCATTGGTAATCAACAGGCAATGAAGCTCACTTAAAAAATAAAATTGTTTCAAAAATGTAAACAACAAAAAGAGACTATTCTTAGAATAAATGAATATCATAATATACTAATTCTTAGCTTTATTTATCGTTAAATCTTTAATAAAGTTTAGGAATGCATTTTTAAAAATAATATCTTAAATGTAAACAAAAAAAACATTTCCTAAAATAAACAAACATTCTACTATACAAATTCTTGTCAATTTTTTTTTAATAAATCATTTTCCTCTTATTTTCTCTCTTACTCCTGTTTTTCCCTTTCACTCACTCTCTGATATTCCTATTTTTTTTTTAGTTCGGTCATGGACCGGGTACTTTTGCTAGTGTATATATATATAATATTATATATATATATATATATATATATATATATATATATATATGTGTGTGTTAGCAGCACATAGAAAGTGTAAGTTTTCACCTCTGCAATTATCAAACCAAAAATAATCACACTTTATACATAAACTATATTATGGTTAAAATTAATTTCATACTCCAGGGTGTTAAAATTTAATTTAATTTTTTTTCAGTATAAATGAATATCAACAATGCCCTGAGGATGGTTTGCTAAGCAAACCTAAATGTTATAACATTAGCACCTATAATAAAATATCATCCTTACTTTTTCCAGTGTAGTCAAATTGGGACTTTCAGTTGTTTGGCCCATTTCTGAATTGCCTGAAGTTGTCTGCTCTTGAATATATCTGACAAAAAAAAATTTAAAAAAACTGGAGAGAGATTAAATAATTTGAATTTACAAAACACTACCAAGTGTATTTTAGGGGAGGAGGCAAGACGACAACATCCGAAAATTGCCCAAAAGTTAAGCAAAATCTTATTATTTAAAATGCTCTAATTTAAAAATTGAAGTATCAGGTTGAAATCTATTAATAATGGGGATTCAGACTATTTGTCTGTAACTGAAACTATGTCACTGTTTACTTCACAATTATCAAAATCGTCAATGCATAGGGTAAAGAAAAATTAATATTAAGGAAATAAATAAAAGGCATTCCTTATAATTCAACATTTGAATCCCATCTATTGTAATAAATAAACTATGTATGATTTAAACTATATAAACTATGAAATTAATTAAAAAATGGTATTATTTTAATGGAAAAAAATATTTATGAAATTTGTAATCAATTTTTTAAATTATTTTTCACTCTGGCCTTTTCTTAGTGATTTTGAATATTTCAACATAAATTTTACACAAAATTGTGTTTATTTGTAAACTTTTTAGTTAAGTTAACTAAAAAGTTTACAAATAAACACAATTTTGTATAAAATTTATGTTGAAAATATTCAAAATGATTATTTAATTTGTAATTAATAGATCTGTGCAACATTTTATTTGAGGGGGACAGAACTAAGTTTCCATTTCAAATTGTTTTAAATTTTTGACTCCTTGATGATTTTACTTACTTATGATAAACTCCCACCTCCTCAGGCAAAATCTTTCAAAAATATATTTTTACATCACCTGGAGGGTGTTTTTTTTTGCTCAATGATTGTTTGCTAAAGGCTTTTTCCCTATTTAGTTTAATGACACAAAATTCATTTCAAAATATTCCTTAGTTCTAGGACTGAGTTTATATTTGAAAAAAAAACAACATTTTAATTGGTTCTAATCGTTATAATTTGCAATTAAGTCACATTCCCCTCTCTATGTATATATCTTGATTACCTCCTTGTTATTATGTTAGTTTCTCTGGAGATAAAGAGAGTGATTTAGAGAGTGTGAAATATATTTGTATCTCTTAAATTTCAAAGCAGTTAGCCCGGTAGCTTTAGATTTGGTCAAATTTGGTCAGATTTCTAAGAAAGGGAACCTTTCTTAGAAATCTTACAAAATGATTTTAATGTTTTTAAAAAAAATTCTCTGTAACATGATGACTTCTTTTGTTGGCGTCAACTAATTTTTAATGAAAAAGGAAAAGTGTAGAATACTTTTTTTGTGTTAGTGTCATTGGGTTTGTTTAGGTGCAAAAATCAAAAATATCAAGTACATTTTTGGTTTTGCATATTGTTTATATATACAGGAAAGGTTGCAGTGTTAACATTAAAAGATTTCACATGGCTGTCAGATCAAAAGGGTGACCTTGGCGTTCACATTTAATTCACTTCAGTCCGATGACACAAATATAGATACAAGTGTTTATATCAAAATAATTCTCGTTCTAAAAAGCGCAGCAGACAGTCAGGAAGTAGAGACCAACACACACAGACCGACACAAGCAGTCGGGCCCTGGGGATGGCCGAGTTTGGACCGAAAAATAAAATTTGTCACTGGTACGGGAATTTCTTAATTAAGAGGGTTGCAACTAGAAAAATTGACTTTTGCTGCTAAAATTGATTCCAGAATTTCACATAAAACAAAACGCCAAACAAAGCTCATCATGTTTTTATTTATCCAAACAAGTGTGCAAAACACCCATATTACTCCTATTCATCATATATGAATAAAAACAGTTGTTATGTTTGATGGTGAGTTGACTGATTTTTTTAGAGTTACCAGCAAACCCGGCAGTTTATATCTACTAATTTCTCAACCCGTCACAAAGACACCCGACCGAGTCGCGTCGATCCAGTTCTACAGAGGGTATTGAAAGAGCAGCTGACCGGAGGCTCATGTGGTAGTCACGGAAATAATTAATACCGTTACTACAGCATACTACCCCTGGGGATCCAGGATCTTAACACATTGGTACACGGCAGCCCAGTATTATTATATTTAGTACAATGCCCCTGATAGGTTACCACGGCATATCTGTATCACATTTGGTCCGTGATGAGTACGTTCATATTTGACGGCGAGACACAGTACTTATCATATCTCTGACTGTATTTATTTTTTTAAGAATTTAATTCACTTTTCAAACTCATTTTTCCCTAATCCCAATTTCTACCTAGAGCTCAATGGGTGACCTAACAGGTCACTCTTTGTCTAGTATATTATGAATGAAAAAACTTATGCCTATAGAAATTTTTAATCATCAACATTATGACAATTCATTTGGTGATAATGTGTTTATTTAAACTAACAAAAACATGCTCCCTCTATGTAATAAAATATTAGATTAGATTAAAAAGACTGAAGAAACTAAATAGGAATTCATATGCCTAAGGAATCCAAAATGCTATCAAAAAAGTCTTAAAGACAACCAATTTAAACTTGTTGGTGATTTCTGATTTTTTTATAGCAAGATCAATATCCTGATGTGGCATGCATTTTGACAAAATAAACAGTTTTAAATTATTAATGATTTCTGATATGCAAAATTTTAACTGATTTTTTGGCTTCGTTCTGAGCAAATATCAAACTATCTTTTTGGTACAAATAATCTTCAATATATGTGAAATAATAATAGAAAAATTGTTTGTTGTAGACACAGTGCCACTTTGGGATACTGATCTTCCTAGGAAAAAATCAGAAATCACCAATAACTTAAAATTGGTTGACTTTAAGACTTTTTTGATAGCATTTTGGATTCCTTGGGAAAAAATGCTTTTATAAACCAATTATTAGGAGTAGGGACGCTCTAGAACTCATTTTACAGAAAAAAATAGATTACAAAAAGTCGCCATTTTTTGGAACCCCCCTATAAATTTGGAGACTAAGATTGATAACACGTCAATTTTTGGATTGGAAGCTCAAATTTTTGGAATTGGATAACTTTATTATACTACATACTTGGGCAAAATTTCAGAAAAATTGAAGGGGGAGGGTGACATGGCTTAGATGATTTGACATGGAATTACCCAAATTTGCTTTTTCCTCGTTATTTTGGTGTTGTAACTATATATATTCCTCATAGTTTGTACACGGATATTCTTACACTGGGGTCACACAACCAAAATAAATAGCCTGATTAAAAGAAAGTTTTTATAACCTAACAAGAGCTTCAATCTCTAATTCCTGTCTCCTGGACACAGGAGAGTTCTAGCCCCTACAAGACAAAAGACAAAAGACTCAGAATACTTAACTATAAAATAAAAAAATAAAAAGATCACTGACATGTGTTATATAACCATTTCTTTCTGCTGGGTATATATTATGAGGGGGGTGACTTTATATTTAATAGTCTATTTCTTCTGTTATGGGATGAGAGTTATTTGTCATGGGAGATATCCGTGGTTATACCTCCCATACCAAATCTTCAACTTACTTTTTAAGTAGCTGTCTTCATGGCTGCTATTTCTTCTATTGGTCTGGTTCTGCTAACTTCTTGTTTTGGTCTTTTGTTGACTGATCTGGCAGATTCTCTGGTTACACCAAAGTTGTCATAGTTCTTTGAGACAAACTCAAGGAGCATAGTTTTTTTGTGATCACATTTTAGTATTATCTGCGTTATTCAAACTATTGTCCTCATCTTCATTGTTATCTGTACAACATTTTGGTCGATGTGCCCTCCGGCTTTCTTCAGGTTTTTTTCTTGTCAGACTCGGGAAACTTCTTTCCGGACTCTGGAACCTTCTTGGTCGTAATTGGGAGCCATCATGTAACTTTGAACTAACCCTTTATTCAGTCCAATTGGACACATGGCCTAGTGGATAAAGGAGTTCAAAAAGTTCCGTGATGGCTCCTGATTATGACAAGAAGGTTCCCGATTACGACAAGAAGGTTTCTGAGTTTGAAGAAAAGGTTCACTAGTCCAAAAAGAAGGTTCCCGAGTCCAAGAAGGTTCCCGAGTCTGACAAGAAATACCTGAAGAAGGCCGGAGGGCACATCGGCCAAAACGTTGTACAGATACAATGAAGATGAGGACAATAGTCTGAATAACACAGATAATACTAATCATCAGCCATCTCAAATATTCAGAGAAATGATCACATTTTATTCAGATATTAAATCTTAGAATTTTCTCAACTGCACACAGTGCCGACATTTCCAACCCTCCGTGTTCTCTCCAATATGACAGGTGTATCTCTTTCAAATTTGACACTTGAGGTTTTCATGCTCAATTCTTTCACTCTCAAAACTGGTACAGCCATCATCCACATGAATTCTCCAGTCAGCCCTCTTCAATGCCAGCTTTTCCCAGTTGTCAGGATTTATTTTTATGAGGTTGTTTTTTAAGCAATCCTTATACCTCTTCCAAGGCTTATGCTGTGGCCTTTTGCCATCATGCAGCTGACCGTAAAGAGTTGCTTTGGCATTCTACCATCACTCATATGCACAACATGACCTGCCTATTGCATTTGGGCAGTTATGATAATGCTTCAATTTTTCAATGCTTGTGCATCCTGCCCTTATAAGGATTTCTGTGTTAGGTTTATTGGAATTCCACTTGATGTTTAGAATGCATCTCAAACATTTCTGATGAAAGTGTTCAAGAATTTTCAAATGTCTTCGAAACAAAGTCCATGTTTCCAAGGAGCACAATAGAACACTCAACACGCAGGACCTATAAACCTTAAATTTTGTTTTATGGGTAATGTTGGTATTAGACTATAACCATTTTCGAGCCTTCCATAGGCTACAGATGCCTTCTGGGTGCGTAGGGGAATCTCAGCATCTAAAGATCCATCACAAGTTAGTGTACTTCCCAAGTATGTGAAAGACTCAACAACATCCAAACAAGTACCATGAATGGTTACAGTTGGTTTGATATACGGTTCGCTTTTTACGGAGGTGAACATTACCTTTGTCTTCATCAAGCTAATTTTCAATCCAAATATATATATATATATATATATATATATATATATATATATATTATATCACAATATCTTGAATATCCTCCTCAGTGTGAGCCAGAAAGTCAACGTCATCGGCATAAAGGAACTCTCTGATAAGTGTATAGATGTCTTTGACTTGAAGTTAAATCTTCTCAAGTCAAAAACTCTTCCAGGGGTTCTAAATTCCAAGAGGACACCTTTCTCACAATGATGGAATGCATGAGTTAATATTACAGAAAAGAATATTGAGAATATTGGGGCCAAGATAACCCCGTTATCTATTGGTATTTCATCTGACAATCTACCACTCATTACAATTCTAGCTTTCATACCATTGTGCAACCGCTTGAGTATATTCATAAATACTGGTGGGCCCCCAACTTTACCCAATATCATCCAAAGTACATCTCTGTTGACTGTATCAAAAGCTTTTGTCAAATCAACAAAAACCTGATACATTGCTCAATACACTTCTCTTTCACTTGCCTAGCCGAAAATATCATGTTGTTTGTTCCTCTGCCAGACCTAAAACCACTTTGTGATTCAGGAATGACTACTGGGCAAATGTACAAAAGCAATCGATTCAACAAGATTCTTGAGATAACCTTGCTAACAGCACTCAGAACTGTGATTCCATGATAGTTATCGCAACTACCTTTATCTCCTTTGCTCATATATAAACACACCAAAGCACCATCAATCCATTCATTTGATAGAGGAGAACTGTTCCAACATTGAGTGATGAGATCAACCAGAGCATGTTTGATATTATAACTTCAACAGTTCTACTGGAAGCCCATCTAAATCTGGTGCCCTACCAGAATTAATTTGTTTGATAGCCATTTCAAATTCTGTAAAAGTTGGTAAATGGTCCATATCATATTTGATCTCCTGTTGAGGAAGACTCTGCAGAACATCAGCACTGACTACTCAAGGGTTATTAAATAAATCTGTGAAGTGTTGTTGCCATCGCTGAAGGATTTTTTTTTGTTCTTTGATCAAGGTGGTGTTGTCCCTTGACCTTAGAGGTGCAATGGAAGAAGTTAATGGACTGAAAACTTTATGCATGAGACTATAGAACAGTTTTAGGTCTTTTTTATTAAAGGCATTCTGAATTTCAGAGGAGATATTTAACCACCATTCATTTTTCATCCTCCTTAGTTCACGCTGTAAAATATGTTTCGACTCAGTATAATCCTTCAGAGTAGACGGTTGGAGAGAGGACTTACTATGAAGTGTACTTATAAAACATGTTATTTTCTTTTCCAGTAATTGACTGATGGCAAGTACATTGTCATCAAACCAGTCTTGATGTTTCCTCACTCTAAATCCAAGTACAGCTGCACCAGTGGAATAAACTTGGTCTCTAAAGTTATCCCATGTGCCATTAAACTCCAGACTGTCAAGATGTTTGATCAATCTTTCATTCACATCCATTTGCTTGACTTTGTTTAAATCTAGGTGCTTAAGTGTTTTTACTCCCGGCATTCGAATCTTTTTGTGAACACGGAGTTTAAATTATCCTTGCACTAAACTGTGATCTGTGTCGCGCTTTGCACTATGCATAACGTGTACATTACAGACATCACTAATATCACGGCGGTGAGTTACGATGAAGTCTATCATATAACCATGTTTTGATCTTGGGTGGGTCCAAGTGATTTTATGTTTAAGTTTTTGCTGGAAAAGAGTATTGCAAATAGTTAAATTGAGCTCAGAACAAAGCTCAAGTAGTTTCAGTCCATTTGCATTTACTTTACCAATAACATAACAACCAACACTGACCCCCCTCCCCTTATTCACGACCTCCTAATTTACCAGTATGAAAATGTTCACCATTGAAGCAAGAACTCAATCCAAAGTTCTGAAGAAGGTCTAACAGACCGAAACGTTACAAACGTCGACATCACTACCTACAATAAACATCCATTTTCTACAACATCCCGTATTTGTCTACCTTTCTCCACATACTGTCGGATTAATCTCCTTTTATTTCACCCATAATATATATATATATATATATATATATATATATATATATATATATATATATATATATAATGAAAAGAAAACGAAAAGATTAAAAAATAAAAAGTAAATTAAAAAATTTCTGAAATCTGTTTTTGTTTTAAAATTGAAATCCTTTGTGAATGTGTAAAATAATTTCTATGAGAATTTATTTGTTTCATTTGAAAGGCCAATTATTGAAATGACAATTCCATCTAGTTTGGATCCAACGATTGCTCCTTCTGGTTGTCATGTTGTCCTATTGTTTACCCAGTTCACACCTTATAAATTAAAAGATGATCTCTGTTGGGACCAGGTGACAAAAACCAAATAACAACCATATCTCAAAATTCCTGCCAACACATGCATTTTTAATATAAATAAAATATATTACAGTAAAAAAAAAAAAAACTTGAAAGGAAAAATTGAAGATTCAATTTGGTGAAGCAAATAGGTATTAATATATTTATATTTAGTTACTTTTTCAGGAGGGTGGTTTGATTTACCATTCAAGGTTAACAGAAACACTATCGCATTCAAAAATAATTACAAAAAATATTAACAAAACATCCGATTATTAAAAAGAACAAAACAATTTTTCTAATAAACATATTATAAAATAAAATATGTAAATTAGCTAACTACATTTACATTCTACGTGTTTTGGTGCTTAGGAATGGATGTCTAAGCTCGGCTGGCAAGTAATGTTATTTCATGCTCCAGTTTAAGTGTAAAACTGCAGTGCTACCCTGGCATGAGATTGAAACTCAGACTTCTGCTCGATAATCGAACATATAGCGGTGGCTCCACCGCCAATTTCACCGAAATTGTAAGTAATCATTACTAGCTTAAATTAGTTTAGCACAAAACCAGAAGTATGTGGCACTCAGTGAAAATCGAACTTATTAACAATGAACAACTAGCCTAGCTTGTTTACACGGACCCAGATGCCTAAACCCCGCAAATGTCACTGCTACATTGGTTTCGATCCCTGCTGAGTGCATCTTTATGGCATTGGTTTGTTTCGAGAGTTTACTGATCTGTATCTGGATTTTGACAAAGTTGTAAAGAGGATCAGCAATTCTTCATGCAGCATGTTTCTTTTTCTTCATGAAATCCATGTTGTCTAAAACAAAAGGCAAAAGGCCCGTTAATTAGTGTAGAGAAAGAAATTTTCAGAAAACTTCACTGCCCTAAGGAATCCAGTTCCTGGTTTTAAATTTAGTTTTCTTTCTACTAGCCCTGTCTTATCTACTTATTAAATATTAAAATCCCAAAGTATGATCAACTTATCCTCCTTTGGCATGGAGACAATAGCAGTGTGAGGGGCTTTGTAAAAAGTCATGACAGTCTCCTCATCAGCTTGAAGGGTTGGGGCATTTACAGAGAATAAGGTTGCATACTTCAGTGTGGCTAGACATTTGTAAGCTACCTACAGCCGGGATTGAAATCTGATCGGTTCAGCATCAGTCGGACAGCTTAACTGCTAGGCTATCGTCACCTACAGAATGCAAAGGGGATTTGAACTGTTTTAATACACACCTTTGTATGTATGTATGTATGTAAAGGCCGCCATAGAGTGCTCCATCCCTTTTATAGGAGAGCGTTGCATTTACGCTTTAGTTGGCGGTCATCAGCGAAATCCCCCCCCAAAGTGCTCAACCCCAAGGGATGGGGAGCATATATAGTCATCCACAGACACATGTTTCAACTTATAATTTAAAGTCATCCACAGACACTGTGTTTCGACGTTATACGACTCCTCAGTGTGGCTAGAGACACCAACTACTTCTGACCAGGAGCGAAACCTGACTGACATTTAATCATCCCAGTTCCTTAACCTCTCCATTATACAATGTAAGTCTGACTATTAGTTTAAACCCAGCAAGATCCCTAGGATAAAACTGGTGAGAAAATGTATTTAATATTGATGTGATTATCTTGGGTCGTTGAAAGAAGAAGAACTGTTCTGGCGTGTAAACTGCAACTGGATATGCAGTTTCATTATGCAATCATTAATGCTAGATGGAAACTCCAAATACTTTGCTAGTCTTGTATTCACTGCAAAACCAACACCACCCTTGCGCCTTTCGCTCTTTGGCTTACCAACCCAAAAGAATTTATAACCCGTCGATAGTTCGGTCAACTGATCCTCATCTGACAATCGGGTTTCCGATAGAGCAGCAATATCAATCTGTAATCTCTGAAGTTTCTTTGTCACTGTTTTTCTTTCGGGGCGATTTGAAGAGCTATGATCTAGAAGAGTTCTCACATTTCAACAACAAATGTTAAGTTTAATCTGGTCATTTGAAAATTGTTTTATATTTCTTTTCTTCCTGCAAGAAATGAACCACCGTTAGGCACAGATATTAAGTAGATAGATAGATAGGAACAGACTGAAATTGAGAGATAGATTGTTCAAATACTAAAATAGGAAACTAACCAGTGTTGAGATGACAGATATTAAATAGATAGATAGATAGGAACAGACTGAAATTGAGAGATAGATTGTTCAATACTAAAATAGGAAAGTGTTGAGATGACAGATATTAAATAGATAGATAGATAGGAACAGACTGAAATTGAGAGATAGATTGTTCAAATACTAAAATAGGAAACTAACCAGTGTTGAGATGACAGATATTAAATAGATAGATAGATAGGAACAGACTGAAATTGAGAGATAAATTGTTCAAATACTAAAAGAATCTTTACCATGTGTGCCATTAGTGAGTACCATTGTACAGTAGCCGTTTATTTCATCGTATAAAACATCTAAACAAGAATTCACGGCAACACACCTTCTTTTACATTCTTCATAACCATAATGAGCTGTAACTGTAAAATAAAAATTAAGAATTAAGTGTGGGGGTTAATTTCAGTGGCTAACACCAATTTCTTATAATGCATTAGGTTATCCCAGAAGGTCACCTAATGCAGAACATATTTATGGAACAAATGTAACATAATAGGATGGAAAAAGCCAGCAATTCAAGAGATTATGTGCAGGTAACTTGGAAAGTTTTTTGGATGAATCAGTTCAATGCCACATGTGCATTTCCTACTGGTCAAGAAATGTCACATGGTGAAGTGTGGAATAGTGTAGTGAGTGGTAGAGAAGAGAATGTAAGGTCAGTTTAGAATGAAGCAGTGGCTGGGTCAAACGCAAGTCTGTCACCCAAGGCATTTTGACTTGGGGATAAGATAAAATAATTCATGAGAAAAAAATAAGAATGCATAGTGTTATTATTAAAAACTATAAATGGCACAAGGCAATATATCCTCCAGCAAACCCAAGTTGTTTCCAGACTCAAAAATCCTAAATTTTTGGGATAAAATCTCATCTTCAGAGGTTTTGGAGTTACGTGTGTTTTTATTTTTTAAAGATTTTTTAAAGATATTTTTTAATAAGATGGGATTTTATCCAGAAAATTTAGGAAACAGGTAAATAAACATCAATTTCATCACCTATCATTTTTTCCATTGCATTGTCAATAGCCTTCGATTTCTATTTTATTTTCTTAGAAAATTATTATATTTTGAGTCAGTAATTCACTGTCCTTTTCCATTCTTAAAAGTAAATGAAGATTTGTTTGATTATCAAGTTTAACTTGGCAGGAAAAATATGAAGAACACCCAGTGATGATCAAACTCACTAACAATTATTTGCAAAAGGAAATATTATGTCTATTATCAACCATCAGATATGAAATTGTATTCAATGATATATATATATATATATATATATATATATATATATATATAAAGGTAAATCTAATGAGTCAGACAAACCTACTATTAGTTTCGCATAAAGCTCTTCAAGGCTAAAGTCAGATTTTAGCCCTGAAGAGCTTTATGCGAAACTAATAGTAGGTTCGTCTGACTCATTAGATTTATCTTTATTATTGGCTCTACTTAGGTATCGAGCACTTTTTACTTAGCTTTCTCCTAGTGGTTATATAATATATATATATATATATATATATATATATATATATATATATATATATATATATATACATATATATATATATATTTTTAAATACTACCTTAGGGGTTGGTACGACTTATTTTTTTTTTTCTCCCTGGTTGATGTTGGTAGTATATTTTTACAATCAAACTATTTGCTGGTTTTTTTCTCACCGCAAGGATTTACCAACACGCTTGGTATATTAAATATATATATATATATATATATATATATATATATATATATATATATCAGTTAGTGTAGCATAGACATAAAGTCAACAGCACATAGAAAGTGTGAGTTTCTCACCTCTGCAATTATCAAACCAAAAAATAATCACACTTCATGAATAAACTGTATTAAGGTTAAAATTAATTTCATACTCCAGGGTGTTAAAATTTAATTTAATTTTTTTCTGTATAAATGAATATCAACAATGCCCTGAGGATGGTTTGCTAAGCAAACCTAAATGTTATAACATTAGCACCTATAATAAAATATCATCCATACTTTTTCCAGGTGTAGTCAAATTGGGACTTTCAGTTGTTTGGCCCATTTCTGAATTGCCTGAAGTTGTCTGCTCTTGAAATATATCTGACAAAAAAAGAAAAAAAAATTGGAGAGAGATTAGACAATTTGAATTTACAAATGTTGGTAATTTTCGGATGCTGTTGTCTCGGCCTCCTGCCCTAAAATACACTAGGCAGCACCTGCTGAAAGTGAACCATGCTAGTTATGAACTGTTTAGTGTTTTGAAAGTGTTTTTATGGTTATTTCCTATAACTCCAACATAAACAAAGGGGAACCACTCTTGACTGATAAATTATTTATTTATTGATCTACTAGGAAAAAAAAAGACGGGTTAGGGTTAGGGTTTAGGGTTAGGGTTTAGGGTTAGTTTAATGGGAAAATCGACAAATTAATGCAATAAGAAAGCAAATGTCACATCTTTTTAAATAAATACGAATGAGATTTGAAAATAAAAAAATCTGGTAAGTGTGGGTTCTTCTGAAACTGTTGCAGTTTAGAAGGATGTGTTTAACTGTGAGCTGTGCTTTGCATGCTGTACATATTGGGGCAAAAGGTAAAAATGAGGGATGTGGGTGGGTCCAATACGCAGTCTTGGAGAGTATCACTTCTTTTCTGTTTTTACTGATTTTTTTTTCTGAATACAATAAATAGTGAATATAGATGTTGTAGTTATTAAAATTATCAAAACTTTTTCATGGAGAGATAGATCCATTTCTGGTTCTCTATTCTTTTTATGAGGGTGACTCACACTGTGGTTGTGCCCTCATATTTAATCTTCCACTTAGTTTCTGGTAATGTACTTTTTACATTGTTATGGAGTTGTAAATGAATTTAGCAATTATAATCCCACTCCTTATCACACATCCACGTGACATCAGTTAGCACCACACACACACACACACACACACACATATATATATATATATGTATGTATACATATTATATATATATACATATCATTAAAACCTGAAACTTGAAATGTAATTGTTACCTTCAGTTGTTGGCCACTCGGTGGGGTTTGAAGTTGTTTTCAGGAGAATTACATCTGACAAAGAGAAAGAAAAAAAAAGATTGATAGACAGATAGATATGAACAGAATAAGACAGACTGGGATAGATATATAGATAGATATGAGCGAAATGAGACAGACTGGGATAGACATGAGCGAAATGAGACAGACTGGGATAGACATGAGCAAAATGAGACAGACTGGGATAGATATTAGCAAAATGAGACAGACTGGGATAGATATGAGTGAAATGAGACAAATAGATAGATAGAGTATGAGTGAAATGAGACAGATAGATAGATATGAGCGAAATGAGACAGACTGGGATAGATAGATAGATAGATATGAAAAAGAAAGATTGATAGACAGATATGAGACAGACTGGGATATATATATATATATATATATATATATATATATATATATATATATATATAGATAGATAGATAGATAGATAGATAGATAGATAGATATGAACAGACTGAGATAGACAGATATGAACGGAATGAGATATATAGATAGATATATAGATATATAAATATGAATAGACTGAGATAGATAGATATGAACAGAATGAGATATATAGATAGATAGATAGATATAGACTGAGATAGATAGATATAGATAGATATAGGATAGACTGAGATAGATAGATAGATAGATAGATAGATAGATAGATAGCAAGTAATTTGACATAGATAGATAAATAGACATGAACAGAATGAGACAGATATGAACAGTCAGGGATATCTGATGAACTTTATCAAGACAACCCAAATAAAAAAGTAATAAAAAAAGTTATAAAAATTCAGCTAATGACTTTATTAGCAAACCACCCAAAAAACAAAAACACCTGTTTAAAAGACTAATGTTAAAAATGAAATTCCATTCCACTCCCACAAAAACAGGAAGAGGAAGTGAAATACTTATGTGTATGTATATATATACACATGCATGTAAAAATTCATTTTCATATTATCAATCAAAGCCTGAAGAAGATACCAGAAGATCTGAAACACGTGTTGCATATGTAAAACAAAAAGAATTAAAAAATTTTTCTGTGAACAAAATACATTTTGCGGACCTTCTTTTTTTATAAAATATTGAATTTTCTCCCGTTGGAACCATACATACAAGGTGTGTGTGTATATATATATATATATATATATATATATATATATATATATATATTATTCAGTGATTTAAATTGTTATAACATTCAAATTTGCTGACACTTAACAATATTAATCTTATTTTGGTATTTTTTGTTTAAAAATAAGCCATGCCATGCCGTAAACTAATTCAGTCCTCCCTCTTCCACCGGGTAAATGCTACCCCCCCCCAAAAAAAAAAAATTCGGCCATGATAAGCGAATCCTTCGAAGCTGGAAGACGATACTGTGAATTAATTGCTAAGTCTAAGTTTAATTTTCAATTGTATCTCCTTGCGTTTTTATAATATTTTTATTATTATTCAGTGATTTAAATTGTTATAATATTCAAATTTGCTGACACTTAACAATATTAATCTTATTTTGGTATTTTTTTGTTTTTTGTTTTGAATTTAACTCCAGCGTCACTGAAAACATTAATTTTCATCTGCTTACTGATCTTGATTCTCGATAAATTATAATGGTATCTGTGGACTCATACTAAGTTAAAACTTAGTTTTTTTTTGTTTTTTTTTTCCGGAGTGGTGGACCCGTAGATCTCACCAGATTATCCACCTGCGTTCCCCAAAGTCTCCCAGTCATCTTGCCTCGGCTTGTCACTAATGCTTGACTTTGGGGAAGGAGAGCATGTGGTGCGTGTCGCACAAGCGCGCAACATGTAAAACAAAAACATGTGCAGATATTTCTACAAGTCCCAGAGTGATGGAGGGATGTTGAGATGTGCAGGCCTGACGGGATGGAAGCATGCAAATTTGAATCTACATACGGCGTGATTCATGACCTACTTAACGTCACCGCCTTGCTGATTGAACAGCAACGTGCCTCGGCGAGGTTGTGGGTGAATGAGCAGCCCCTTGGTTAACACTGTTCACCCAACCACTTGGGAGGTGTCTAGAAAAGATGACCTAAACAAATGCCGATTCACCTATCAAGCTGGCCAGAAACCAACATTTCGACGGTTGTCCACATTAGCTGGGCGAAAACTAGAAAATACTACAACACAAAACAAGGCTAAGAACAGCCACTTGGAATGTCTGGACACCTCCCGATCTTGAGAGGGAAGTATCTCGATAAGGGGCAGACAGATGCTCTTGCGGAAATCAGCTTCAGCTATAAGGACCAATTGACAGAAGGGGTGGGCTGGATACACATCCTCATGGAAAGACAGGCCGATGATAGCTATAATAAGTTTGAGGTAAGGTGACTCGAGCCCTCCATTCTGAAGCGACACATGACGGACGCCATGGAAACATTTCCTACATTGAAGTCTGACCTGTGTGGCAGCGCCTGTATGTCGAGGATTTTATATGTGTTATAGGGTACATAAAACAAGCTGGATCTGTGGGCCATTTGCATGCTCACAACTGCTCACATCTGGACTACTTGTAGAAATGGCCTTATTCTGTCAAGAAGCGGCAATCATCATATATATATATATATATACAAGGTGTGTCAAAAAGTATTGAGATTTTTGTACTATTTGACACACTTTGTATTCTGAAAAAAAAAAAACAAAAAAAAAAAAAAACAGTTTCATTCATTCTTCATTTCTATCTTGGTAAATAGAGCTTTAAACTTGGTACTTTTTGACACCTTGTATTCTGAAAAAATTAATGAATGGAACGTTATTTTTTTCAGAATACAGGGTGTGTCAAAAAGTACAAAAAATCAATACTTTTTTTGACACACCTTGTTTGTATGTGTGTGTGTATATATATATATATATATATATATATATATATATATATATATATATATATATATATACAATGGAAAGAAACAAAACGAACACTTCCTGAAAATAAAAAAATCTTTAATAAAATGCTCAAACTACTTTACCTAGTAACAGAGAAATGAAAACAAAATTTTACAATCTTTTTTAAATCAATTAAAAACAAAAAAAAAACAAACCAATAAACACAAATTAGATATCACAGTTATTATATCTTTTAAAAAAAAGAAAAGAAGAAAAAAATAGAAGAAAAAAAATAGAGAAAAAAAAAGAAAGAAAACTTTTATAAACTTTTTTTTTAGCAGAGACATAGATCTATAGATATGAACAGAATAAGACAGACTGGGATAGATAGATAGATAGATAGATAGATAGATATGAGCGAAATGAGACAGACTGGGATAGACAGCGAAATGAGACAGACTGGGAGACTGGGATAGACATGAGCGAAATGAACAGACTGGATAGACATGAGCGAAATGAGACAGACTGGAATAGACATGAGCGAAATGAGACAGACTGGGATAGACATGAGCGAAATGAGACAGACTGGGATAGACATGAGCGAAATGAGACAGACTCATACACAACATTCAGTGAGGAAAGACAAACTGATAATATACTTTTTACTTGATTATTCCCTTCGTTGTGCAAAATTTATTAAATTCTGTTGTTTTATTTTTAAAATTGTCTGATTGTTTTTCCCAAAGCGTTTTCCGCAATTGGTGGTCATTATTAAATATATTATCTTGATGGTAGTTTTTAAAATTTTTATTTAAACGTTCTTTTTTTAAATTTTTAAATAGCGTTTGTTGTGGTTGAATTTTTTAAAATTATCTTGTACATGATGTAACAAACATTCGAGTTAGTTAAATATTCAATGCTATTTCATTATATCGAAACTTTTCTTTGAATATGTTTGCTTTTAATTGCTTGATTTATTTATTCATTTATTAATTGATAATGTACTAGCAGACCTAGTGGATATACGACAGAATGATAATTTAATTATTACAACGTTTGATATATTAAGAACTATTGCTAAATAGTTCAATAGGTAAACGTAAAAAGTATAATAATCTTGATTTTACTTTCTTTCGCACTTTTTTTTCTTTCTTTTCGAATGAAACAGATTAGCGTCATCACTTCCGCACGTTCACCCCCCTCTCTCTCTCTCTCTCTCTCTCTCTCTCTCTCTCTATATATATATATATATATATATATATATATACATATGTTCGCTACTCTCACATTATATTTTTATGTGTAGCATCTCCATTTCCTCTTTCTCTCTTTATACTGTTTTTGATCTGGTTAGGGAAATTATTCCAAATATTAAATATAAAAAATGTCAACCATGATTAGAAATTCCGTTAATTATTTTGAAAGTTTCAATTAAGAATTTATCATACTGGGAAGAGTGCAGGAGTTCTAAGAAGACTTATTATTTGACCCTTGCCACCCCACCCCAAAAAACCAACACAAGAGGCGCCAGGTGTGAATATACATCATCATCATCATAAGATCATGCCGACAGTACGAATATCCAGGACTCTCTCTAATCGTCCCTTCCAGTCATTACTACTGAGAGTACTGTATAGCATCCAAAATCCACACAGAAATGATTATTTTAGGGTTTTGTTGGTTGGTCTACATTGGTGTGTCCATATGTGGTTGTCCACAGGGGGATGTCACTTATGAGTTAATCCTTTCTTCTCCAGCAGTATTCAGCATATCTCGTTTGTATTACTCTGATGGTTTGTGTAATATGGGATTGCTGGAAACATCTCTGCTGGATGATCCATACTTCCGGTTTTGAGCCAAACTAATCTAAGTTTACTTAGATTATTTTTTTAGATGGGAGGTAAGTGGCCATACAGTTGCTTTCTTGTGGGATGCCAAATTTCAAACTAGTTTCGACCTTATGTCATCGTCAGGAGAAAATTTCTTGTGAAAGAAATTGTTTTTTGAAAGTTTAAAGAAGTTTTCTAAGTGTTTGAGAAACCACAAAAATTTGGGCAACGAAAGCTATAAGAAGTGGCAAGTCCATCTATTCAGTGAAAAACATTTTTTTCTTATATATATATATATATATATATATATATATATATACAAGATTTTTATCTCATTTTAGTCAAGTGGATTCTGAGATGATTTTAATAATCAGGAACCACAAACAGATATTTAATTTGCACCTTTATTCAATTGTACAAGTGTTCTGGGTATGATATTAAACTGCATCTAATGGTGAATTTCCAATTCTAGAGCTCTGGGGAATGTTGTACACCCCTTCATTACCATTAATCCCAGGTCCACTCTGACCCAGAGTGATAGTACCTGTTAAGGTCCCATCTATGGGTTGAATAGAAAAGCATGAGTTTAAAAATAATGTGTTAAAATATTGAGTTTAAAAAAAAGTCTTTGGCATAAAATAACCCATCAAGGGTTGACATGCCATAAAATCCAATCAATATCAATTGTTCAAATACCAAAAGAATCTTTACCATGTGTGCCATTAGTGAGTACCATTGTACAGTAGCCGTTTATTTCATCGTATAAAACATCTAAACAAGAATCCACGGCAACACACCTTCTTTTACATTCTTCATAACCATAATGAGCTGTAACTGTAAAATAAAGATTATAAGAATTAGTGTTACACCACTACCATTCACATCCGTATTTTCTATTACAAACACACTCCTATCCACACCTACATTAACACATGTTCATACCATATACATACACATATACCTATCTATTTCCAAACAGGTTACAACCCCATTCTTCTGGCCCATTTCTGCAAATTGTTTTGGTGACTGACTGGTTTCTGTGACCCGTCTAATTGGGTCAGACAAATGGCTGTATACATGCACAAGTCACGTGAATACTTGGTCACTTTGCTGTGTCTTTGGAACAATTAAACATCTTCAACAACCGTCACACAGAAAAGACACATCTCCGATCTCTGCAGAACTGAACACTTTTTTTATCCACTCTTCTTTACGGTCTGTTAAGAACTTTGAACTTTTTCCCATTGTATCATTTTGTAAACTTGTTCATTTGTGTTCATCAATATATATATTTATCATTCTTGTTCATTCCATCGTCTTCAGTTTTTTCCTTTATTGTTGCCTTATTTAATCGTTTACTGTTTTCTTAGATCGTCTTGGTTAAGCTATCTGTTAAGTTACGTAGTCTAACAATACAGAATAATTAGTGTGGGGGTTAAACTCAGTGGCTAACCCCAGAAGGTCACCTAACACAGAACATATTTAGAGAACAAATGTAACATAATATCCCAGAAGGTCACCTAATGCAGAACATATTTATGGAACAAATGTAACATAATAGGATGGAAAAAGCCAGCAATTCAAGAGATTACGTGCAGGTAACATGGAAAGTTTTTATGGATGAATCAGTACAATGCCATATTTTGATTTCTTACTGGTTAAGAGATGTCCTATGATGAAGTGTGGAAGAGTGGTAGAGGAGAGAATGTAAGGTCAGTTTGGAATGAAGCAGTGGCTGGGTCAGATGCAAGTCTGTCACCCAAGGCATTTTGACTTGGGTATAAGATGAAATAATTCATGAGAAAAAAATAAGAATGCTTAGTGTTATTATTAAAAACTATAAATGTCACAAGGCAATATATCCTCCAGCAAACCCAAGTTGTTTCCAGACTCAAAACAACAAAGAGTGCTAACCAACTCAATATCAGCCCAACATCAGATCCAACAACAAGATTTGAGCCTCTAAAAGTAAAATAGGAATAGAGATAAGTATTGAACTATTATTATTATTGCCATGTCTTCACCCCCTTTCAAAATGGACCCGTTATGTTACACAAAGAGTTATAAGAAATAGACTTTATTATGTAAGTCCAACAGAAAGAATATATAACAGGATACAAGAAAGTCCTAAAGGAATCTTTGAATGTAGTTTGAAAAAGAAAAGATTGTGACTGACTGTATAGAAAGACTTGTGTAAATGGTAAGTGGATGGGGAGGGGCGACAGGTGTGCCAAGCTTCTATGAAACCATAGTATAAAAAGCCAGTGTACAGGTACACACAATGCCTGTCGTTGGGAGGCTATAACCCCCTCCCTTAGTCCAAATTGACAGAGGCACAACTTGTGTCTCGTTCAAAGCTGGAAATTCCAGAAGAAAAAGAATCACTTTTATGGGACTGCCTTTAAATATCTTGGTCGCAACGCCACCTAATAGCAAACTGTAGCAACAAGGGAAGATAATCCTTACTAGATTTTTATCCAGAATTATGACTTTTCCTTCAACTCATTTGAAAACAACGGAAATTAACTTAGAAAATTAAAAGCATTTTTTCCCCCCATTATCATCAATAATTATGACTTCATTTTCATAATTCTTACTTTTTTTTCTTTGGACCTTCATTTGTGTGTCTACATAGTTTGTAATGTATCTGACTATGTCATGATCTGCCAGGCTTCGAGGAAGCCTACTTATATTTGTTCTCTCCCATGCCTTGCACGTGCATGGTTGAGTCTACTCAACCATGCACGTGCAAGGCATAGTGACTGTCCAAGGGCGTCCCCCTCCAATATATGTTCCGTCATACTACTCTACAATAGTTCCCGTTTGCTTTGTTTTTGAATTCCAGCTGCTTTTTTGACTGTTGGACAGGATATATATAAATCTGATAAAGTAATATAGTATATCACAATTGAATGTATCATATATCTCAACTCATTCTTCATTATGATATTTTCTTAAAAAATAAAAGAAATTATTGAGGTTTAATTTATCTTTTTAACTTAAAAAGAGTAAATATGTTGAAATCAACTTCTTTTTAGATACTTTTCTGTACAAATTTTCTGACAGCTATTTAAGAAAGATCCTGTTTTATTTGGGAAACCATGAAAATATTGCATACTGCCTTTTAAATAGATATATATAGACGTTTACTGATCTTTTTTCTTTGAATAAAGACAGGTAGACCTAAGACTCTAATTTCCCCTAAAATTGCATCCATTAAATTATTTGTAGTCTGCTGGGTGCCAATTTTCAAACTACTAATTTTTTGGACCCAATTTCTCTTAAAACTAGTCATAGGTATGATATAATTGCCAATAGAATGAGTAAATACAAACCAATAATGTTAATCACCCACCACACAGCAAATGCTGGGGGTTTTTTTGTTGGTTTTATGGATGAATTAGACCGTCCACATCAATTTCAAGCCAAACTGTTTCAGGAACGTTTCTACATTCCTCTTGATTTAAAAATGTCAGTTCATCTAACGCTATTCTATGCCTAGTGGTTATGGGGATTACATTCATATCTATATCTTATGTAGTTGTTTATTAAGTTATTTTTGTTGGTGGGGGGGCACATGGTCCTATCGAATACGAATCATTTTTAAACACAGGCTATTCCATATTACTTTTATTTATTCCTTTATTTTACATTTTTCTAATAAGCAAATATTTCCTAGATGTTAATTTAAATGTAGAAAATGGAATACATAAGCCATACCATTAAGCCTAATGAGAAACTAAAATGAATAAACATAGGTTCCTGCCACTCACCTTTTGAAAAATTTAGTCCCTAGTATTAGCTGCAGAATCTCTAGTCTATTCTCAAACAAAAACATTTTTGAGAAAGCTGCTCCCTACTAGTGTTTTGATTTTTAAAAGAAAGGACCAGAAATTCCAGAGAAATATTTGAAATTGATTAAGTCGTAAAATGAAATCTTTTTTATTTTTCAAACCAGAAAATGCTTTTGAGCTTTTTAAAAAAGTTTCCTATTTCTGTCAGTTCATATCTATTTCCATCTGTATCTATATCTATCTATTCCTATTCATTAGTTTATTCTAGGGTTACCCTTTTTTGTCGTCTGCTAAGAGTTTTAAAAATGAATTAAACATAATTAAATCTATTATTTAAGGTCAAACTTTGTCTAAATCGATAAGTAGTAACATACTGACCATCATTAAAAAAAGAAAAATATCATTACATATGCAGTTTATTTTTAAAAGATTTAAAACCATTTGTTTTGTCAATTTTGACACGATCCGCCATTCAGCCTCTTTTTCAATGGTTTTAGGCGCTTTTTTACAATCTTAACGTAACATTTGGAATGGAAAAAAAATTTACCAAATATCAGGTAATTATCCGATTTTAATGAAATTTTCAGAATTGATTTAACAATTAATGAACTTTATAATGCATCAGTCATTTTATTTCAAAACTTTAATTTAGTATTTTTGCTATGAAAAATTAATATATAAAATTCATTTAAAATACTTAAGCCTGATTTTAAGTTTAAAATGTTATATTTTTAGATTCTAAAAATAAATATCTACTTAATGCAAACCATATTTTTTCCGCAAAAAGTCTACTTTTTGAAAAAAAGCTTGATTGAAAATGTACCCCCTCCCCTTTTTAAGCAGAAAAAACATCGATGTATAATTTTTTCTTTTATAAAATAATAGCCAATTAAATAATTATCGAAATGAGTAAAAAAAAATCTCCAAACAATTAATTATTTATTATTCTTTTACATTTTTTTTTCGATTTTCGGTACTTATTTTCTCATAAAACAGCAACCGTAAAAATTTTTTTTTTCTTCTATTCATAACTTTGCTCTTTTATCTCATTATTTATACTGCAATTAGTATAAAAAATGACCAACTCGCAAAACATTTTACGCCCCCAACATAAGGGGGGTCAAAATTAAGTGACCTGAAAAAATGAGAAAGTTTTAAAATAAAATAGATAATACATTATAAAGATCATTCAATGATACATAAACACTGAAAATTTCATTAAAATCCGATAATTCCCTGATTTTTGGTAAATTATTTTCTCTAGGGGGGGATAAAGTCATTTTGTCAAAAACGCATTTTAGGCCCATTTTGGGTATCCCTAATCTATTCATATCTATCTATCTTCATAATATATATCTCTATCTATTCTTATTCATTAGTCTGTTCATATTTGTAAGTCTTTTCATATCTATCTTATTCTACTTTTTTTTGTTTTGTTTTTGTTATATTGCAACTCACTTTCAGTTGTTAAATCTGCTACAGAAATGAATGTAGGTTTCAAGTTTCACCAGGAGTTTATTCTTTATTGATGGTAATTCATGAAAATTTTTATGAAAAAACATCTTTTTTTTTTTTTATTGATGGTAATTTCTATAAAATTTAAAATGACAATTCCTGAAAACATTCTGTTTATAGAAAAGAATTGAACAAGAAAAAAAAAAAAAAAAAAAAAAAAAAAAAAAAAAAAAGAAAAAAAAAAAAGAAAGGATCCAAATATTTAAATCACCACTTACCTTGATAGGTATTAAAAATGAATGCAGCCGAGATGAATAAAAAGAAGAAATTGTTGTACATTATTGTTATTAACCCTTTTGTGGTTGTAAATGTTTATTTAAAATGTTGTGTAAAAAGAAAATTTGTTTTGACATTTGATTCTTTCAATGAAAGGGGGGGGGAGAATGGAAAAGAAAGAGAGAAGGTTTAAAAGGAAGGAGGAGGAAGAATCGGTAGAGGGGAGAAGTGTGAGGGTAAAGGAGGAAAGAAAGAAAAAGAGAGTATCAAAAAGGGAGGGAGGTGAGAAGAAAGAAAGGATGACAAAGAGAGGGTGAAAAAGAAAAGGAAAGAAAAAATGACAAAGAAGAAGGTTAGAAAGGAAGACAGACTAAAAGATAAAATTGTAATAAAAAAGGTGTGCAAAGGGGTGTGTGCGGGGGTCGAGAAAAACTGTGGACTAGATATGTATGCAAGTATGTCTAAATAGATGGGCATATGTGCATGTGTTGTTTATGAATATATATATATATATATATATATATATAGTCATCCGCAGACACCGTGTTTTGACTCGTCAAGTCTCTTCAGTATGGCTAGACATTTGTAAGCAACCTACAGCTAGGATAGAAACCCGATTGATTCAGCATTAGTCGGATAGCTTAACTGCTCAGCTATTGTCACAGAATGCGAAGGGGATTTTAACTATTTTAATACACACATCTGTATGTATGTAAAGGCCGCCATAGAGTGCTACATTCCTTTTATAGGAGAGCGTTGCATTATATATATATATATATATATATATATATATATATATATATATTATTTAAAACAAATATATACAAAGATAAGAACATACTGATAGATTGTTAGATATGAATAGTCTAAGATAGATAGACAGATAACACTGGTTTACAAAAAAAAATTTTGTCTGAGGCAAGAATGTGAATAGGTGTTTTTTTACTAATTTGGGTGTGCTGAATTCAAATTTATAAACAGTTTTGCTCTATCACCTCTAGTTTTCTGTCTTTTAGATAGTCTCATTTTAGTATATACAGAGTATATACGTGCTTATTTCAACAGTTGCAGCAGCTTATTACAGATAAAACTGGATAGATAAAGAACATTGACGGAATAAATATACTTGGATGACACAATGTACACAATTCATAGTACCGCAGACAGACAGTTAGAAATGTGTTTTCTTAGATGATCTGCTGACTGTCAGTGCACTACTGGCTGTTGATTGAGACGTGTTGGCTACACTTAACTGCCAAAATCCGTCTTGATATATAGCTATATATATATAATGTAATGCTATCACTTACATTTATTGCATAATAACTAAAAAAGAAGACAAGTCACACAATATTAGAAATTAACCCTGAATGCATATAAGCCTTTATGTACAGTATGTGTACAAAATGTACAGTATGCATATCTAAAAAACTAGAGGTGATGAGTAAAAACGGATTTCAAATCTGAATTCAGCACCCCCAAATTAGGTTAAAACAGCTATTTTTGTGCTTGCCTAAATTCCTTTGTAAACCAGTGTAATGGTCAATAATCCTGCACAGTTATTCCCCCCTTTCCAAATCTTTGTTTGTTAAAATTCCTTAGATTTTTATCTAAGGGCCATCTTTCATCCACTTTCAATATGAAAATGATTATCACCACCTTTGTCAGAAGTTTTTATTAGTTTTCCACTAATAAAAATTATTTATTTATTTAAAAGGGTTTTATAATTTGCTTGAAGCATTGTGTTTATATTGGTTTGGTGGTTGGTTTTGAAGGCTATCACAATGAAAGTGTAAAGAAAATAAGGTAACTATGGTGTTGTTTGTTAACCTGTGATTTATTCTTTAATGCAAGAATAAATAAAATATAAATAAAAGAATAAATCACAAGTTAACAAACAACACCATAGTTACCTTATTTTTCTTTACACTTGCATTGTGATAACCTTCAAAACCAACCTCCAAATTTATTTATTTGTTGGTTGGTTGGTTGGTTTTGAAGGCTATCACAATGCAAATTTAAAGAAAAATATGATAACTATGATGTTGTTCATCTACCTTTGATTTATTTTCTTAATATTTCAGGATAAAGATCCCATCGTCAGAAGATTTCTGAAAGCTAAATTCTGGAGCTGTTACCTTGTTGCTAGGATTTGTCCATTCTAATGTATGCCTGCTGATGTCTTCCTCCAAATTCTCTGTTTATATATGTGTATGTTTATGTGTGTGTCTGTCCAACAATGTTTTACTATCATTCCAGATTTGGACTATCATTTTTTTCTTTTTTTGGGTAAGGCAGATCTTAGTAGTTTATTTATTTGTGTGTGTGTGTATGTGTGTGATCTTCAGACATTATTTATTTATGTATTTGTTGTCTTCACTTTAAGATTTTCTGTTGTTGGGTCATTTTATAAAATCTCTTTATTACCCTCCTCCGATAATGTAACACTGCCAGTTACCTGTCAGAATTAGAATTTTATGAGGATCCACCTACTGACAAGTGCATTCTCCAAAGACAGACAGATACATAAATAGATAGACAGAAAAATAGACAGATATACAGACAAAAAAATAGTTAGTTATACAGACAGACATATAGTTAGATAGACAGACAGACATATAGTTAGATAGAAAGACATATAGTTAGATAGACAGACAGACATATAGTTAGATAGACATATAGTTAGATAGACAGACAGACATATAGTTAGATAGACATATAGTTAGATAGACAGACAGACATATAGTTAGATAGACAGACATATAGTTAGATAGACAGACAGACATATAGTTAGATAGACATATAGTTAGATAGACAGACAGACATATAGTTAGATAAACAGATATACAGACAGACATATAGTTAGATAGACAGATATACAGACAGATAGATAGACAGACATATAAGCATATAGAAAGTCAGATAGATAGACAGATAGTCCGTGATTTGAGAAAGGATGTATCTGTGAACAGAGAAAGTGGCATTTTTTGTGCTCACCCTATATATCTAAGTGTAAAATTAAACATTTTCAAAAATAATATATGTCTTCTCCCCAACAGCAGATGCAAGAGATTAGTCATTGGCTACAAAAGACATTTTGGTTGAAGTAATCCCTACAAAAGAAACTTCCACAAGGAACTAACTAAAAGGATTCACATACTTATGCACATGTCAAATTTTGAGTTTTGGTAAAATACATTCTTTTTTTTTAAATAAATAATTAAAATACATCCTTTTGTTTTTTGTTTTTGTGTGTATATGTGAAAAATCTATTGAAGGCACATTTAATGGGCTTATTCTAAACTAGCGAAAAAAGAAAAAAGAAATTAAAGATATTGCCTGAGTGGGAGTTAAAAATTTGCTATAAGAGGGTTTGGAACATATGGCCTTTAGGCACCCCTTTTGCTTTGTGGATTCATAAGTACATTTTTTTTCACTTACACCGTCAACATCTGGTTGTTTGTTAGGGTTAGGGGTTAGTTTTATAATTAAAAAAAAACTCTAAAAATCGTCTGTTAACAAACAACCGGGTGTTGATGGTGTAAATGAAAAAATGTACTTATGAATCAGCAAAGCAAAAGTGGTGCCTAAAGGTCATATGGTCAGAGGGTTTGTATCATAAGTAAGTAAAATCATTTAATCTATTAAAGGAGTAAAAAAATAAATAAACAATTAGAAATGGAAACTTAGTTTTGTCTGTGTTACGTGCATCTATTAATTATCAATTAGATAATTATTTTGAATATTTTACACAGAAATTTCAAACAAAATCGTAAGTATTTATTTATTTGTAAACTTTTAGTTAACTTCTTGTGACTGAAAAAAGGGCGAGAGTAAAAAATAATTTTAAAAATTGATTACAAATTTCGCAAATAATCTTTTCCATTTAAAGTAATACAATTTAAAAAAATTCATTTCATAGTTTATATATCTAAACAATATATAGTTTATTTATTACTATAGAAAGGATTCAAACATTGAATTTATAAGGAAAAGATTTTACTTATTTTATTAATTGTTCTTTATTCTCTGTATTGACGATTTTGGTAATTGTGACGTAAGCAGTGACATAGTTTTGGTTAGATAAATTGAGACTGAATCTCCATTATTAATAAATTTGTTCACAATAAAACTGACCATGTCTTTCACAAAAGTTTTAAGCGGCAATGTATATATCACCATCATCAGGTCATACAGACAGCATGGATTCCCATGACTCTCCCTCACCACCTGTCCCTTTTGCAATTAAATTGACTTACAACATTTTTTTTGCTTTTATTTCTAACAACATCTCATAAAATTCACTTTCTTTACATCTGTTGGTTTACGTAGCAAAATACTAAAACTTGTTGTCTTGCTAATTTATCACCAATAATTTATTGATCATAAAATGAACATTAGTAGAGCTAAACATTGTCATAAGTTGTTCTTATGCTAAGCATTTTACTGTTATGTCAAATTTTATGAACTAAATGATTTGCAATTAAAAAAAATCTTTTTTCTTCTCTTAGTTCAAAATTAAAGACACAGGTGATAAATAATCTCATAAGTTGTTCTTATGCTAAGCATTTTAATATATATATATATATATATATATATATATATATATGGTGATTGCCGCTTCTTGACAGAATAAGGCCATTTCTACAAGTAGTTCAGTTGTGAGCAGTTGTGAGCACGCCCACGGATCCAGATTGTTTTATGTACCCTGTCACACATATGAAACCCTCGACATACAGCCCTGCCACACAGGTCAGACTTCAATGTAGGAAATGTTTCCATGGCGTCCGTCATGTGTCGCTTCAGGGTGGAGGGCTTACCTTACCCCAAACTTCTTACAGCTACCATCGGCCTGTCTTTCCACGAGGATGTGTATCAAGCCCACCCCCTTCTGTCAATTGGTTCTTATAGCTGAAACTGACTTCCGCAAGGGCATTGATGTCGGCCTCATATCGAGATGCTCCCCTATCGCAATACCAGTATGTAGTTTAGGGTTTTCCTAATCTCTCAAGAAGTGTCGAGACATTCCAGGTGGCTATTCTTAGCCTTGTTTTGTGTTGTAGTGTTTTCGCCCAGCTAATATGGACATCCGTCGAAGCGCTGGTCTCTGGCAAGAATGATAGGTGAATCGGCATTTGTTTAGGTCACCTTTTCTAGATAATTCCCAAATGAAGACGTGACCTGTTGGGTCACCAATAGAGCTCAACATAGATTGTTGAAAAAAAAAATCACAGGATAATATTATTTCGTCAATTTAAAAGTTATGAGATTAAAATTGTTGTTGACAAGCAATCAGGAATTTTGTAAAAAAATCTGTATTTTACAAAACAAAAAGAAAATACAAGATTGATACTAAAGTAAGGTAGTTATTAAAAAAATATGTTTTTAGAATCTAAGAATATGACATTCTAAACTTAACATCATGATACTCATATTTTAAATGAATTTTATATATTAATTTAACATAGCAGAAATACCTAATTAAATCAGAAAGTTTTGAAATAAAATAACTGATGCATTATAAAATCCATTTATTGATAAATCAATACTGAAAATTTCATTAAAATCGGATAATTCTCTGATTTTTGCTAATTTTTTTCAAACGAGACTGTTAAATTTATTTTGTAAACACGGATTTTACAGCAACTCACAAAGACCATCTTAAGATATATTTGATAAAAATTTACCGAAAAAATAGTTTTAAATATATTAAAAATAAATTACATGTGTAATATTATTTTGCTTTTTTTTTACTGATGCTCATTATGTTACTACTTATCGACTTAGACAAAAATCTTATCTTAAATAATCGATTTAATTAATTTTAACTTGTTTTTAAAATGAAAAAATGGGTATTCCTAATTTTTTCAAAAATAAGTTGCTGTGCAATACTGTGATACAAACTTTAAACCAATCTATCTAAAAGCTAATTTCTTAAAATGATATATCGTTACGATTAGTTTAACAATTTTATCTTTTAACAATTGATAGTGGAAAATGCCATTTTCCACTTAGGAAAAAAATCATGATAGTCAAATTTACGTTTATCATGTCCTTTAATATTTTTTTAAAAATTTGTAAAAATTCACATTTTTGATCACAAAGTCATTAACGGTATCTATATTTTTCATTTAGAAGAATTTTTTATATTTTTATCCTTCACAAAAATATAAATGAATATAGATAAACCTTTGTGTAAAATCGGTGTTGTTATTTTTAAAATTACTTGCATTCATAATAAAAATAAGTGTTTTTAGATAATTGTGATCAAAAGTTAGTTTGCAAAGCGAATTAGATTAAAAACAAATAGGCTACAGTCCCAAGCCGATTATCGTTCAGTTGTGTCGGATGTAAAAAGTGGCCGAATAAATTGTCCTTTATTATTAAAATGATATCACCCCAAAATTCCAATTTTTTTTCGCGCATAAGTTTATTGCCGCAAGAATTAATAAAATAAGTTTTAAGTGATTAAAATACGTATAGAACGAAAATAGCTCCGAATTCAATTAGCCAATGAGATTACAGATTTTATCTGGAATGTAAACATCAGCTGGTGTTCTGTGTTTATGAAATAAAAAAATATTAATTTAGAATGACCCTCAAAACACCCCCCCAAAAATTCCTAATAATATGCTTTAGTAACTAAAGCAAACAATAATAATGCTTTAGTAACTAAAGTAAACAATTTTTTTTCTTCAGGAAAAATTTCAAAATATAATTTTCAACTGGCTTTTTAGAAAAAAAAATTTTTTTTTTAATGAACCTAAAATGCGTATGACTTTAGCCCCCCCTACAGAAAATAATTTACCAAAAATCAGGGAATTATCGGATTTTAATGAAACTTTCAGTGTTTATTTATCAATGAACGATCTTTATAATGCATTATTTATTTTATTTCAAAACTTTCTCATTTTTTTCAGGTCACTTAATTTTGATCCCACCTTATGTTGGGGGCGTAAATTGTTTTGGTCATTTTCGATACTAATTACAGTATAAATAAAGAGATAAAAGACCGAACTTATGAATAGAAACAACAAAAATTTACGCGATATGCGAAATACTATTATTTTTTTCTTTTTTCTAAAAAGCAAATTCGCTTATTACTCATTTTATTTACGTGACTTGTTGTCACATGATGCGAAATACTATTATTTTTTTTTATTTTTTCTAAAAAGCAAATTCGCTTATTACTCATTTTATTTACGTGATTTGTTGTCACATGATGAGTCCACGTTTTCTTAGAAAATGATACAATTTTATGCTTTTTGGAAGGTAAAATGCACATAAAACATTTTTTGTCGCTAACAACTGTTGCTTCTTCTTCGCTGGAGGTGGCCATTTTTACTTATTCATATTTCGAACACACGATTTTCATTCGCTTATTCCGTTTTCGGAGTTACTCCATTTTGCTTCGTATTTTTTTTACAAAGTAGTCCGTTTAAATTTTACTTTTCGCATAATATCAAGATATGCCACCGATTGCGAAAACTTTTTATTAGCCTTTTTTGATTTTTAATTAATAATTACGCTAAAATTATTACCGCTAATTGTTGAGCAACGTAATTCGAAAACTAAGCCCTTTTTGACGTCTGGGACTGTAGCCTAAAAGTAAATACGAGCGGAGAAAAAGTCCAAAAGCTCTGTAAGGAGAGAGAGAAAAATTGAAGATAACAATAAAACAAAAACAAATTGACAATTTTTACAATGACAAGTGAAAGAGAAGCAGAGGAGTCAGGGGTTGCTATTGGCTAAAGAGAGGGTTTATTTGTCTCATACCCCACCTGTATGGACTGGGCACAAGGCTCGGTTTTAACGTGGGCCCACCCACAAGCCGAATCTAATGGGTGGGAGAGAACAAAAATTGCGTCGATCCCATCGGCATTCCCCCCTAAAGGGGGGCGCCTCAGGCGCTGGGCAATAAACCCAACCCTGCCCCCAAAGGGGCAGGTATTGCTTGGAGGGATGGCCCTCTGGGATCGACGCTATTAATTTAATCCCGGCAAAGGATGGCTCGGTGTGTAGAATACCATACAGACTGTTTCAACTGTTTCGAATAAAGTATATATTAATGAATTTTATGCGATACATGCGTTGTAAGTGCCTTCAAGTAAAAATTTAATATATACTTTATTCAGCAACGTTTCTAAATAAACAAACATCCAAAAATCTTATTCACTTCGCCGAAGGGCATACGGTCTGTTTGTTGTTATTATTCTCTCAATAACACCCCCTTACCTATTATGGTAGAGGCGTGTAGTATCAATTGACAAGCTTAATTTCGCTAGGATGGTCAACTGTGTACTGTGGCCGAGGCGATAAAAGTGTTTCACTGTGTCTGCTGAAGTCCCGGTTTCGATTTCTGTCGGAGGGAAATCGTTAGTATATACCGCTGATGAGACTTAATAAAGTCGAAACAGTCTGTATGGTATTCTACACACCGAGCCATCCTTTGCCGGGATTACACTTGTCAAGTTCATTTTCTATAAGAAAAAGTATTGAATTTTATGCGATACATGCGTTGTAAGTGCCTTCAAGTAAAAATTTAATATATAATATATATATATATATATATATATATATCAATTAATGACAAAATGAATATATATACACATTAAATATCCCCAGGGCTTGGTTATTAAACAAAAATAACAAAGATGTGAGTTATATTTAGGAAGATATTTAAAATTCAAATTTGAAAAGTAACAGAAGGGAAAGCCGTTTGCATGTTATTTTGTTTATCTTTTTTTTTTTTTGTATGTTTTCTTTTTGCTTTGAAATATAATTTTGATTGATTGAATTAATTGCATCATTTATATCTTATTTTTAAAAAAATTGTAAATCATTGAATAGAAATTTCTAACTATATTGTCATATATTTCCGTGGGGATTTTTATGGGGCAACCAGTGAGGATCTCACTCGCGATAAGTAATAATGGATCAGCGAGACTAACTTTTTACCCCCCCCTCTACTCAGGCGACGCTGGGTAGCCACTTCTAAGGCATTATCTGGACCATGTTTGATTTTGCTTTGTTATCCAGCTACTGGTAGACTGCAAATGCTCCGCCTGTCAGACTCAAAGGGATCACATGATCTAGATACTTCTCTCCCCAAAGTCTCCTAATGAGCTCCATTCAACTACAGGGGGACCACATGCCAATCTGTCAAACTCAAGAATCACTTATAGGTTGAATTTACTGTCATCATCCATTCAATGCTGAAATAACTTAGTATTATCTGCATTATTCGGACTATTGTCCCCATCTTTATTGTTATTTGTACAACATTTCGGCCGATATACCCTCAGGCCTTCTTCAGGTATTTCTTGGCGGACTCAGGAACCTTCTTTTCGGACTCGGGAACTTTCTTGTCATAGTCAGGAACGTTCTTCTCGTAAACCGTGAGCTATCACGAAACTTCGAATCTAACACTTTATTCAGTCCATGTGAGTATCCTGTTCTCATTCCGCTAACCATAGCTGGGGTAGGAGTTGTGTTAATTATTTTTCTATGATACTGCCTCTACTCAGGATTGAACCCAGAATCCAGAGATAACTGTCACTTAGAACTGTCTTAACCTAACTACCTTATCCACTAGGCCATGTGTCCAATTGGACAATAAAGATGGGGACAATAGTCCGAATAACGCAGATAATACTAATCATCAAGCCTCATCTCAAACATTCAGAGAAACTGAAATAACTTGTTTCAAAAAGGATGTAATGCTTAAAATAAAAATGTGCTAATTTTGACAAGGAGGTTTTTTGTGGATTTCCTTGAACTTGAAACTGGCGTTGGTGATAAGCAGCTGGTGGTCTGTGCAGATAGATAACAGTAGTTTGATATCGGTATTGACCTTACCCATCCCAAACTTACAACCAAAGATGGCCTGGCCACTTAAACAGACTTGGGAATGACAGACCGTCAAAGCAGATCCTGTTCTCTTAACTGACTTTTGGTAATATCCTACCAGTAGAAAGCCTCTGCAAATTAGTATGACTGCCACACAGATTTTGTTAGCCCCACCTTCGATGATAGTCGTCTCACCAAACATTTAATTGAGGAAGCAGACACAACTAGAAATGCTACTAATTTTGAAAGTGAGTACCACACCAAGCCTCTTTTTGTGTTGAAACTATTTCTCCGCTCTCACCATCTCAGCCCCAACAGGCAGGCAGAAAGGGTTTATGTCTAGTGCTCCTCCGCAGAGGAGGTACATCATTCTCATGATCATCAATGTCTAACTCTGCAAGAGGCTATTGTACATCAACAAAAAAACTTCCAGCTCTCCACTGTTTGCTTTATAACCTGAAATAAAGCTTTTATGTACATTGCTTTTAAAAACTTGTCATTTATTTTTAAAAAAATGAATTTGATGGGATAAATTTAATACACAGTTGATTTACAATGTTTTCCTCTTCCAGATATCTTACATAGAAGACACATGTGCATTAGGGTAGGTCGATTTTTCAGACTTTTAACTCTTAACATCCTGTTGATAATTTTCTAAGTCCAGAGCTCCATTCCTACAAGGATTTATCAATAAATGGCTAAAAATGGCCTTTTCATTTCAAGTTACCTGTTATTTCACTTTAACTTAAGACTTCTAAATATGTTTAATATTACATTTAAACAAAGGTTATCATCTGTGGTGGATTAGGAAAATGTATGTGACTTCCGGCCGGGTGGAATGAGGTGGTATAGGATGTTAAGAGTTAAAATATCAAATAGTCCATCTATGCAAAAGTTGTGTGTTAGCACACTGATACCAAAAATCAGATCTTCCACTTGCACCATTGTTCGAGGAAACTGCATCAAATATCATCAACTAAAATGCACTAAAATGTGCTCATCCTCATTTTCTAAAGGCTAAATTTTGTGAAAATGAGGATTTTTAGTGCATTTTAGTAGACTATCTTTGATGCTACTTCTCCAAACAATGGTGAAAGTAAAAGATCCGACTCTTGGTATCAGCACACCAACACACAACTCCTGCATAGATGGACAATTTGGTATATTAAAAAAGTGAAAAATCGAACCCCATGAGGTAAGTTGAAACTTTTAATTGATGAAGAGGATATAACTAGAAATGGCACTAATATATCTACTTCCAGTTCTCCACCACAGAGAATTGGTCCAATACAACAAGAAAAGCCTTTGTTAACCGATCAAGTGATTAGGGAAAGAATATTTAAAGTTGGTGCAGGTGAGATAAAATCCGGTTGCAGGCTGTGCTATCATATATATATATATTCATTCATTGGCATTTCAGTCTCAGAAGACTATGATAAATTTTTTATGTGCCCCTGAAGTTACAGTGCCTCCTGTACCTGTGAAGTCCAATGTTTGAAAAACATTCTCGACCACAGATTTCGCATTTGAATGCTGTCCCTGAAGATGTTGATGTTCCGATGCTTTGTTGCCACTGCTTTCTTCTGGACCTCTTAGCTTCATGGTGTTGTGTCAGGGTGACTTCTGACATGAACAGACCTCTACAGAGATTCTGCCGTCACCAAGGGCAGTCCTGAACCAAATTTTCACAGCTGGAAGGGGCAATGCCAAAGCACCTGAGATCATTGGCTATATATTATATCATATATATTTACCAACCCCTCCACACAAGCAGGATGTGACACAAGGTCAATTTCTTAGGCAGAGTTTAACAGGTTTGAATTTAGAGTTTTCCCTCTCCTGGACCGGTTGCCTGGCCAAGGTTAAAGAGCCCAGTCTGCCCTACTATTTGCCCATAGCTGGAGGGAGAGTAGGATTCATACCTTTCCCAAGGGTATTAGCACTAAGTGAAATGCAATTACCACGTCTAGGATTTGAACTTAAGGCGACTTTTTCCCCATTACTTTAACCATTACACCATGTGCTTCCTATATATTATATATCTGTTGTGCTATTATATTCACTTTCACACTAATACCCCTGGGAAAGGTATGAACCCCCCCTCAAGTTGTGTGTTAAATAGTACCACTATTGTTCTAGGAATGGCTTTGGCATTGAATAACCCATGAAATCTAGAGGTTTTTATTGAATCAAATTTTATTTTTTTAATTTGTAGACCCCTGATTTTAATTAGACAAATATCATAAATAGTTTCTATAAAACTTGTCTTTGGTTTGTACCCTGAAAGCTTTTCTATAAAACTTATAAAAAATTTATAAAGCTTTTCTATAAAACTTGTCTTTGGTTTATACCCTGAATTTATAAAGCTTTTCTATAAAACTTTGAATCTTTGGTTTATATTCTATAAAAATATTTTGGTTTATATTCTATAGAACTTTGAATCTTTGGTTTATACCCTGAAAGCTTTTATAAAGCTTTTTATAAAGCTTTTATGTAGATTGTTTTTAAAAAGTTGACATTTGTAGTGCATTTGTATTTTATAAAGCTTTTATGTAGATTGTTTTTAAAAATTTTTAAATTTGAATCTTTGGTTTATACCCTGAAAGCTTTTATAAAGCTTTTATGTAGATTGTTTTTAAAAAATTGACATTTGTTTTTTTTTTAAATGAGTTTGATGGGTATGGTTTCCAGGATTTTTTCTTTTTTCTCTCTTCTTTGCCACACCACACCATATTGCCCTCGTTTCTTTTCCTTTCTCTTCCCTCATTCTTTACCTGTTAGTGTCCCATCTATGAGTTAAATAGAAAAAATGAGTTTGATGGGTATGGTTTCCAGGATTTTTTCTTTTTTCTCTCTTCTTTGCCACACCACACCATATTCCCCTCGTTTCTTTTCCTTTCTCTTCCCTCATTCTTTACCTGTTAGTGTCCCATCTATGAGTTAAATAGAAAAAATGAGTTTGATGGGTATGGTTTCCAGGATTTTTTTTTTTTCTCTCTTCTTTGCCACACCACACCATATTCCCCTCGTTTCTTTTCCTTTCTCTTCCCTCATTCTTTACCTGTTAGTGTCCCATCTATGAGTTAAATAGAAAAAATGAGTTTGATTGGTATGGTTTCCAGGATTTTTTTTTTTTTTCTCTCTTCTTTGCCACACCACACCATATTGCCCTCGTTTCTTTTCCTTTCTCTTCCCTCATTCTTTACCTGTTAGTGTCCCATCTATGAGTTAAATAGAAAAATGAGTTTGATGGGTATGGTTTCCAGGATTTTTTATTTTTTCTCTCTTCTTTGCCACACCACACCATATTCCCTCGTTTCTTTTCCTTTCTCTTCCCTCATTCTTTACCTGTTAGTGTCCCATCTATGAGTTAAATAGAAAAAATGAGTTTGAAAAAATGTGTTAACAAAAAATTGCTTAAAAATGTTTAAATACCCAACAAGAAGGAATAAAACAAAACATATACAGCATAAAATAATCCAACCAGTGTTGACATGCCATAAAATCAAAACAGCAAACCAACCCTTGTTCTTTCGCTTCCTTCTTCTTTTACTGATGCCTGCTCACTAAATGACCAGTTTTCTCCTCTTCAGGTAAGTGATTGCTTTTATCCCCAAACCACTCACCCACAATGCATTGCATTTCTTTATAAGAAGTTTCTTCTACCTACCTTCTGGCTTCTCCTTGTTGGCATCCTTCCTGCTATTAAAGTTTCTTCTACCTACCTTCTGGCTTCACACAACTGCTCTTTATGTATGTATAGAAGACAGATTTAATATGTGTATATATCTGTGTATATGAGTGGATGCGGATGTGGATATATATATATATATATTTTAGATTTTTTTTTTTTTTCCGGTGTGGTGGACCCGTAGATCTCATCAGGTTATCCACCTGCGTTCCCCAAAGTCTCCCAGTCATCTTGCCTCGGCTTGTCACTGATACTTGACTTTGGGGAAGGAGAGCATGCGGTGCGTGTCGCACAAGCGCGCAACATGTAAAATAAAAAAGTGCAGATATTTCTACAAGTCCCCGAGTGATGTAGGAATGGTGTGGTATGCAGGCCTGATGGGATGGAAGCATGCAGATGTGAATCTACATACGGTGTGATTCGTGGTGCACTTAACGTCACCGCTTTGCTGATTGAACAGCAACGTGCCTCGGCGAGGTTGTGGTTGAATGAGCAGCCCCTTGGTTAACACTGTTCACCCAGCCATTTGGGAAGTGTCTAGAAAAAGTGGCCTAAACAAATGCCGGTTCACCTATCAAGCTAGCCAGAAACCAACATTTCGACGGTTGTCCACATTAGCTGGGCGAAAACTAGAAAATACAACACAAAACAAGAATAGCCACCTGGAATGTCTTAACACCTCCCGATCTTGAGATTGGGAAACCCCAAACTACATACTTGCATCGTGACAGGGAAGTATCTCGATAAGGGACAGACACCGATGCTCTTGCGGAAATCAGCTACAGCTATAAGGTCCAATTGACAGGAGGTCTGGATACACATCCTCATGGAAAGACAGGCCGATGATAGCTTAAGAAGTTTGAGGTGAGGTGACTCAAGTTTGAGGTGAGGTGACTCAAGCCCTACATTGAAGTCTGACCTGTGTGGCAGCGCCTGTATGTCGAGGATTTCATATGTGTGATAGGGTACATAAAAACAACCTGGATCCGTGGGCCATCTACGTGCTCACAACTGCTTACATCTGGACTACTTGTAGAAATGGCCTTATTCTGTCAAGAAGCGGTAATCACCATATATATATATATATATATATATATATATATATATATACACACTAGCAGGACCTGTGGATATACCACACTATGATAATTTAATTTAATTATTACAATGTTATTACTTAAGAGTTATTGTTATTACTTAAGAGCTATTGCTAAATAGTTCAATATGTAAAAAGTATAATAATCTTGACCTAACTCTCACCTTTTTTTCTTTCTTTCCTTCTTTTCGATTGGAACAGATTAGCATTATCGCTCACCCCCCCTCTCTCTTTCTCTTACTTTCTTTCTTATATTTTTCTGTGTATTATTCCCTTTTTCTTCCCTTTCTTTATAATAAAAATGGGATGGTTCATTATTTAGCTGACATTATGACAATCATAAGAAATAAGAATTCGGTAGATAAGCAACAGCAGATAATCAGGATTTACATTTTTGCATTTCATCTTGGACGATTTGGAGGGTCTGATTTTTTAACCAGAGGATGTTGAAAGATGATAACTGTCATATAATTAAGGAACATGAGTATTAATTTTGTTTTATGAATTCTTCATTTTTTTTCTATTTAACCCATAAATGGGACCCTAACAGCTATTACCACTCCTGATTGGACCAGGGAGTAATGGTGATGAAGGAGTACTACCTATTCTCCACAGCTCCAGAATTGAAATCTCTCCATCAGATAGATTTTAATCTTATTCCCAGAACATGAAGACCCTCAGCCACCAGCTTCTAGCACATATATGATAAAAAGGGTTGGGGTTTGCCATAGATGCAATTGGGTTTGGACAATCATATAGGTACAAGGGCTTGACATGGCCAGCCAATTGATCAGAGGGGGCCTCTTTGACTGCCCGTCTAGCCTAAGTAAGGGCCAAAGTGGAGTGTTGCATATGGACTGCTCTGCCACCAGGATTCTGTCTTTAAACATCATAAGTCACCGCTCATGACCAACAGGTGTCCACATCATGGGATTGATTTTAATACATTGGAAAACAAACCAATAATATTACAGATCAATAACACCAAGTAATTATCTATTAAAATGTTTTGTTAAAACAAGTATGCAAATTAACCACACCATATATTATGTAAACCTTTATTTCTTAGTGATATATAAGGCACATGCAGGATTTTAAATGCACTAATAACATGGGCTGTTTTGAGGCAAATCTAATTCTGATTTTCATACAGACATCATTAATGAATAAGATATATTTAATTTTATCTCTATTCATAGGATTGATTTTAATTCCTTGGAGAATAAAACAATAATATTAGAAATCAATAACACCAAGTAATTATCTATTAGACCCGGTTTTGTTAAAACCATAAAACCAATATGCAAATTAAGCACACCATATAACCCTTCATTTCTTAGTGATATATAAGACACATTGCAGGGTTGAAAACGCACTAATAACATGGGCTGTTTTGAGGCAAATCTAACTCAGATTTTCATAGAGACATCGTTAATAAATAAGATTTATTCTACGTATTAATGATTTTGACTATAAATTAAGTACTCATTGATAAACTTACGCAATTCCTGAGGGTATTGTGATATAAGCAGTGACAGTTTTAGTTACAGACAGATAGACACTGAATCTACATTATAATAAGATAAGACAAGTGATATATGCGGCCCATTTATACTAAGTTTAATGCTTTTATTTTTCTACATTTAAATGACACATTAAATAATTAATCATGAATCTTGTGACTTTTTATCCCTTGCATTCAATTCCATCTTGCCAAATGTTTGTGCTTGTTTTGCTATATTTGATTATGCAGATAAATTTATTGCAAGTTCTAGTGTATCCACTATAAAAGAGTTTGCTAAAAGAATTTTGGAAATTTATTATCCAAAATATATTTTTTATTTGTGAACAACACACTGAAAAAGGACTTAAATTTGCATAAAAAATTGTTGGGAATATATTTCACAACAAACAAAATTTTGTATCAAATGAAGTTAAAAAATATATGGTAAAATGTTGTTTTTTTTTAAAAAGTCAAAAGAAATTTTATCTATAGAGATGAAGGTATTACTATATAAATTTTTATAGTAAAAGTCTCTTCCAATGCATTTCTATAGTAAAAATCATTTCCAGTGCATTTCTATAGTAAAAATCATTTTCAATGCATTTCTATAGTAAAAATCATTTCCAATGCATTTCTATAGTAAAAATCATTTCCAGTGCATTTCTATAGTAAAAATCATTTCCAGTGCATTTCTATAGTAAAAATCATTTCCAGTGCATTTCTATAGTAAAAATCATTTTCAATGCATTTCTATAGTAAAAATCATTTCCAGTGCATTTCTATAGTAAAAATCATTTCCAGTGCATTTCTATAGTGAAAATCATTTTCAATGCATTTCTATAGTGAAAATCATTTTCAATGCATTTCTATAGTAAAAATGTAAAAGAGTCTGCTGAAAGAATTTTGGAAACTTATTCTCCAAAATATATTTTTATTTGTGAACAACACACTGAAAAAGGACTTAAATTTGCATAAAAAAATGTTGGGAATATATTTCAAAACAATAAACAAATGTTTGCATCAAATGAAGTTCTATTATATATGGTAAAATGTTTTTAAAAAAATCTTAGGTGAAAAGAAATTTTATTTATAGATATCAACGTATTACTGCAGAATTTTTATCAACTATATTTTGTTTGTTGACAATATTTTATTATTACATTTCTGAAGAAAAAAAAAAAAAAAAAAAAAAAAAAGAAAACCAGTTTGTGTATTTTTATAGTTTTAACATTTTTCGAAACAGACATAAATTGATTATAAAACAAATCGGCCTGTTTGAATTCTGCCAGCTTATGTGACATGTGGGGCTGTATATATTAGTGGGCCATGATGAGGGTAATCTGAACATTAGCTACATAAATGAGAGTAACCTCCCCTTGTTTCTTTCATTTTGAGGAAGCCTTATGTTTTGGTTGGCCATTTTCATTTCATTGTAAATCTACACTGAAAATACAAATTTGTTCGAATCAATACAACTGCATGTTTTAACACGAAAATATCATAATATGTGTTCTTAAAAACAATTAAGTTCATTTCAAATAATGCACAAGCAAAATTAAAAACACATTTTATGATATTTTTGTGTTAAAACATGCAGTTGTATTGATTTGTATTTGATGGGCAACACTCTTTTCATATCTGTATAACAGAAGAGCATAAAATCCATAGGTAAATAGGAAACAAGTTGCCAATTCACCATTTTGTCTTTACTCAGCCAATCGTCTTCTAACTGTTCCATCTTTTGTCATGACCCCACACTGTTCCATGTTCTTTACTGAGAGGAATAATAATGACATTTTCTTTGTGCTAATTCCCGACTCTTAAACACATTACCCCGTTTGTGAATCTGGGAAATCAGTCGGACAATAGATAGAAATGGATGTGGAGCTCTCAACCACCCTTAGCTAATTCATTAATGTTTACTTTTAAAATTCTAGAACTCATTGGTCAATTGACTGAGATTATCTAATCACAGCCAATTTTTCCAACCGATCCTAGGGTCATAACCCATCAATCATACCCATCCTCAACAGTTCCACTATTTAAATCTTTTAAAATTATATAGACTACTTCTCAAATAATACAGCTAATCTATCATTTAACACATTTATTGCCAGTAAATCTATCACATGGTAAATTCATTGCCAGAAAATTCATCCAATCAGATAAATTGCTCATATAATATAGGCTTTACCTAACCATTTTGCTCTTTTTATTAAATTCTTTAAAGCAATGATTAAATTCTGCAATCAGCCACAAATAAGGGTGATGTTGTCAAAGATCATTTCCTCAAAGAAGTTATTTGAAATGGAACATTGAAAGGGTTAACTTATATATATATATATATATATATATATACACACACACACACTTTATATTCTCTTGACTGTCACAAGATAGAAATTCTTTTCTCTTGATTATTGGAGCCAAAACATTTGTAGACAAGAAGATTCAAGAAAACAATTTATTAGAGACATGGCACTCGGCACGGTTTCACATGTTGATGCTTCAAGATGTGCGTGGCTAGACGACTTCTCAATTTGAAACGTTTGCCACAGATGTTACAGATGTGCTCTTTGTCTTTCGCTTCAGAACAGACGTGACGTTCTAGTTCCTCAAGGGATTTGAAGTTTCTCTCCCCACAACGCGAACAGGCAACAATTAACTTCATTGAAGAGTTATAGTTAGGGAAGGGCCCAAAATTTTGTTTGGGAGGGTGTCCCTCACCAATGGAGACATTCGCTGGTGTTACAGCTTTGTCCCCTGTGCTATTGTTGCTGCTGACAATTGGAGAATGGTGCGATTTCTGATGAGCCTTCAATGTTGCATTTCTGGAAAAACTTTTCATGCAGATTTTACATTGGAACGATGGCTTTGGTTTACTTGCTAAAGTGGATGATGCTCCGACTTTTTCTTTATCTGTGTTCATCTTCAGGACAATCTCCTTTACTCGAGAGACAACTTGTTGGTACGTCATATTTGCCTTGCCTGTTTTCCCCTGGGGTGGTTCCAGGCCAGGCATGCCTTCAGCACCAACCTCGACATAGATATTGTTGTTAGCACCAGATGGGATACAACGGTAAATCCGAGGTGTACCATGCACGTCAACAATTGCGCCTTTTTTGGAAGTGGTTATAACTTTTAGAGGCTCTGGTTCTGAGGAACATCTACTGCCAGAAACTTTTGATTTGTTTACACTCAATGGCGCCAGATTTTGACCGTTTTCTTCAGAATGTTTGTGAGGAGTAGGAGGAGGCTGAGTGTCACCGCTGCCATCGATGTCCATTTTGTCTTTTACTTTATTTCGTTTGGATTCTTTTGAAATATCATTAAAAACGTGTGAGCGAAGGTGAGTTGCTAATCGAGTCTTCAAGTAGAATGCTTTTGGACATAGATAACAAGGGAAAGCCGGGCCCGCCATATGCCTTCTCCAATGCACGATAAGTGTCTTCCGGAGGAAAAATTCCTTGTCACAGAGTCCACATTTAAAAGGTCCATGGAGCATAGTCTTGTGTTTTTGTTTATGTTGTCTTAACTGGGCCCTGAGCATAAATTTCTGGCCACAAATATTGCAGTTATACGGGTAGACGCAACGCAGTAGAAATTCATGGGTACGAAGCGATGACTGCGTGGAAAAGACTAATCCACACAAGTGGCATCGGGGAATTATCCAATGGTTATGACTTTGTAAATGACGCGTTAGGGTTCGCCTCGTAGAAAAAGCTGCAGTGCACAACGTACAAGCAAATGGTCGAGGAATGAAGTGAATATGTTGATGAAGGGCTAAAGTGCTTGCAGAGTGGTATGCCCTGTGACAAATTGTGCAGATCTGATGCCGCGTGTCTTGAAAATTACATAACGATTTTCTATGATGAAGGTCAAAGCTGAAGACATCAGAGAAGTTTTTCTTGCACGTCTTACAAGAAAGCGGTACCTTGCCGATATGTACTGTCTGGTGGATGTAGAGCTGGGAACGACTTTGACATGTTTTGTCACAATCAGAACATTTAAAAGGTATGGTATTCCCAGAATCTGTTGATTGAGAAGGGCTCATATTGACAGGTGTAGAAATTGTTCTTGGTAGTTATAATAGATATTTAACAGTTTATATGAGTATAGGCGGAGTGGCCTATAGTCGGTATCAATCGGACAGCGAGGGAATCTATCCTCTTTTTAAAGGGCTCATATTGACAAGTGCAGAAGGTAAACTTTAACAAATTGTTCTTGGTAGTTACAATAGATATTTAACAGATTATATGAGTAAAGTTGGTGGAGTGGCCTATTGTCGGTATCAACCTGACAGCAAGGGAGTCTATCCCCCTTTTCACTAGTGCTATACCAGGGAGATTGATTTTGCTGAAGTGGAGCGCCACACCTACTGTCAGCTCCCCCACTTTACCGCATATCAGAATACCCAATCTGGGCTACTCATGCGCTGAGTTGGTGGGGACTGGCATCGAACCAGGATCCTTGAAATTCCTAGCTAGGGGCTCTATTGACCAGATTATTAATTCTTAAGGTAAGTACCAAGAAGAGTAAAGCACAAAAGGATTTCACTTTAGGATTGCACTCAGCTCCTTAATAAAAGAAAAGGTGAATTTGGTCCAAATGCAAAAAGCCAATCTTTATAGGTCAACGGATGGTCCAATTTTTGGTAAATTCTACCTGAAAAACAAAAAAGTGAAATGTAATAACAATAATAATAAGAGGAAACATTTGTTATAAGAACAATAAGAATGGGGATATTGTAATAATAAGAATAACAATAAGAATGAAAAAATGTATAATCTTTCATTATTTTAAAAAATCAGCTAAGAAATAGGAAACCAACTTTAAAACGTTTATTTTTTTAAACAGATTGATTTCCGGTAAAAAATAAATGTTGTGTTAATTGAATGCACAACAATTTCCTTGAGGAAAAATTTGAATCTTTTTTTTTCTCTTGTTAAAAATGAATCTTGGCAAAAGATTTTAACAATGTGTTAGCATCATTGGGGATTATGTTGGATGGTATAATTTTATTTCTCTCAAAAAGGAGAGAATATTCTCCATGTTGACATTTTCAAACAGATCTTTCATATTGTTTGCTTTAAAATAATGGTTTCTGATGTGAGCAAAAAACCTGCATTCCATGAATAGGTGTTTGACATGTTCCACATTGTGGTTGTTGTTCTTGTTTGAGTATATAGGAGTGCGTTAGTCTTGTATGACCAATGCGTAATCGGGACACAATGACTTGTTCCTTTCTAGACTTCCTTAAAGTTGGTCTCCAGTCTCCCAAAGTGGGTTTGATTGGGAAAGATTTTGGTAAAAGTACCTAAAAGCCAAGTTTATAGCCAAGTTATATTTATATAGTAAATTCTATATTTTAATGAATTTAATGTCCGGTAATAAACTGCAAGCATTAATAAAATTTCTATTATTTATTTAAAAAAAAAAAAAAAAAAAAAAATGTTTGGGCTTTGTGTGTGTGTTAACTAGGGACGTCCAATTGATTTTGCACGATAATGTACACATGATGGGAAAATTTCTAAAAGTTATTTTATCGTAAAAAAAAACTCCAATATTTAAAAATTTTTTTTCATATCATAGAATTCCTGAAATCGTGTTTTAAATTAATGATTACATTAAATATTGACTGCTCAAAAAAAAAAAAAGGTATGCAATAATTACCATTAAAATAAAATAAAATATTTGTCCAAAAATATAATAAAAAAAAAAAAAAAAAAATCTATCTTAAATCAAATAATTGTCGAATTTTAATGAAATTTTCATTACTTATTCACTTATAAATAAATTATTTTTTAAATCAGGTTTGTGTGAGTTTTTTTTAGCAAAAGAACCATGAATTATGAAATAAAATGTCATAATATTGACATTTTTTAGCAGAATTCAGAATTCATGGTTTTTACTAAACAAATCCTGTATAGAAACTTATAACAATCTTCTCATAATTATTCGGACTCTTATCTTTATAGAAAAAAAATCTAAAAATCGTTTTTCATCGCCTCATTTTTTTCCAGATTTCATAAAATAGGGTAGGGGAGTCCTCATAAAAGATATTTCCCCCTAATATATTTTATGTAAAACCTATTTTAAACATAATTTCATCAAAAGGTGAATAATTACCAAAATTTTCGTAAAAATTTGACTGTTAGTTGACTTTTCATAGAATTTTTTAAAAAAGCCAGTAGTTATAACTTGTTTTCAGCTACGTTAAATTTCAATTGATTTAATGGTGCAAAAATGTAAACATTGTTTTCGTTCATAATTTTCATTATTTTTGTAAGCTGAAAATAAAAAAAAATTCTCAGGAATTTTAAAAATGTTTCTTCTTTTGATTGGTCCATAAATTTTGTAGATAATATTAACCTTTATTCAAGTTTCATTGTGGTAAATATGGGGGAGAGGTAAATTTGACACAGCAGATTGGACATCCCTAACATACTGAAATAATTTTTTTTTAAATTTAAAGCATAATTAAATTTTAGCTGCTATATGACTGGTTGATAGGTACCACCAATTGTGACGTCATAGACTAGGGACTTTCAAAATAGATGCTTTCATGAAAAATACTTCTAATATAGGGTCTGCCAATTTTATTTACATAGGTGTATTTTACAAAATAAATTTAACCCCCTGATTAAAAAACATTTATCAATGAATAAATTTTATAAGACATTAGTTATTTTATTTAAAAACTTTCTGATTTTTTTCAAACCACTTAACTTTGAACTCCCCACCCCTTATTTTTGGAGTGAAAAATATTGGTGGGGTTATATAAAAGTGAAACTAATTACAGTATAAATAAAAAGACAAAATACTGAAGGTGTGAATAGAAAAAAATTTGAAAGGAGTGATTTTGGAAGAAAATAAAAACCGAAAATCTGAAAATTAAATGTAAAACAAAAAACTAAAATATTGGGGGGAAATTTTTTTTTTTTGAGGCTAATTTAAAAAATGTATTAAAAACATTATATATATATATATATATATATATATATATTTTTTTTTACTGATGTTACTACTTTTCAACTTGAACAAAAATTTGACATTAAATAATCGATCTAATTAATTTTAATTCGTTTTTAAAATTAAAATTGGCATATATATCGGCGATATCTACTGGTCGAAAATTAAACAATTATCAACTCAAAAAAACAAAAAAAACAAAAACCAACCTAAAACCCCCCATCGATGGCCTAACTGGTGTCCACTGTAAAAACAGTGGTTACACACACACACACAAAAAAAAGGCAACAAATATTTTTATAGGGATTGGAAATGAATCGTAAGTCAGTCTAAATGTATCAGTTCCTGTCAGATCACTAAAGTTAAGCTTTCGTGAGCCTGTTCAGTACTTAGATGGGTTGCTTTCAGCAAGAACAGTAGGTACCACCAATTTGCCCTGTGAAATTTACCATCCCCCTATATTTAACCCAATGAAATTAGCATAAAGGTTAATATTATCTAGAAAATTTTTTGTCCATTCAAAAGAAGAAACATTAAAAAAAAAAAAAAATCCTTATGATTTAAAAAAAAAAGTTCAGCTTACGGGAATAATGAAAATTATGAATGAAAAAAATGTTTACATTTTTGCACCGTTAAATCAATTGAAATTTAACATAGCCAAAAACAAGTTATGACTAGAGGCTATTTTTAAAGATTCTATGAAAAATCAATTAATGGTCCGATTTTCACAAAAAATTCCATAATTACTTACCTTTTGATGAAAATATATTTGAAATAGGTTTTTCCTAAAATATATTAAGGGAAATATTTTTTACGAGGTCTATACCCCCTATTTTATTTTATGAAATATGAAAAAAATAAACTGACAAAAAACAATTTTTACTTTTTTTCTATAAAGATAATAGTCTGAATAATTATATCAGAAGGTTTTTTATAAGTTTCTATACGGGAGTTTTTTTGTTTTTTTTAGTAAAAGAACCATGAATACAGAATTCTGCTAAAAAGATATCAATAAAGAAACTGACCCCGTTGTAAAAAAAAACAGCAAGTTAACTCTGAGCAATTTTTTCCCAATCGGATAATTTGAACTTTGAATGAACTCTTTTTCTTTGTAATAACTTTTTATGATCATTATGTTTTTTTGAAAGTTTTAAAAAAATGAAGTTAAAAAATATTTACATTTCTTCCTTGAATATTGTCTAAACTGATCACATGACATATTTTGGTGGTACCTAAAAAACAGAAAACAACCCAAGGTTTTGTGCCAGAATAATAAGCAAAACTTAGTAAATTACAACTGTTCTGATTCTAATAAAAAAATAAAAAAAAGTGCTGAGTATAAGATTTGGGGGCTCTTTGCATAAATCTGTTCTGGCTTCCTGCCCTAAAAAACACTAAGCGGTGCCAGTAAAGTAAATGTAAATATTTTACCCCCCCCCCCTATTTTTTAGCGGTTTCAAGGCGTCTTTATCAAAAAATTACTTATTTTTAGTGGTTTGAAGGTGTTAAAAGTAAGCCACCCCCCAGGTTTTTTTATTTTCAAGTAAATATAAATATCTAAAATATCTTCTTTTTTTCTCAGCATTTTCATTTTGTTTCAATTCAAAACTACTGTCACAATTTTTTAAATTAATACGACCGAGTTCCATAGGTACCACCAAAATAGGTCACGTGATCTGTTTAGGTCATATGAAGGAAGAAACGTAAATATTTTTGAACATTTTTTAAAAATCTTGCAAAAAAGAAATAACGAACATAAAGAGTTGTTACAAAGAACAGTTAATTCAAAGATCAAATTATTTGATTGTGGAAAAATTACTCACTGTTATCTTGAAAAATAAGTAAAACAGTCTGTTTTTTTACAACATGGTAAATTTCTTTATTGATATTTTTTAAGCAGAATTCTGTATTCATAGTTCTTTTACTAAAAAGCTCACACATTCAAAATACTGATATAATTATTCAGACTCTTATCTTTATAGAAAAAAAAGTAAAAATCGTTTTTTGTTTGTTCATCTTTTCATATTTCATAAAATAAAATAGACCTTGTAAAAAAAAAAAAATTTCCCCTAATATATTTTAGGAAAAACTATTTCAGACATATTTACATCAAAAGGTAAGTAATTATGGAAATTTTCATGAAAATTGGACCATTAATTGATTTTTCATAGAATTTTTTAAAAATCATAATAGTCATAACTTGTTTTTGGCTACGTTAAATTTCAATTGATTTAACGGTGCCAAAATGTAATCATTGTTTTTCGTTCATAATTTTCATTATTTCCGTAAGCTAGGAGTTTTTTTTATGTTTCTTCTTTCCAATGGACAAAAAATTTTCAAGATAGTATTAACCGTTATGCAATTTTCATTGTGTTAAATATGAGGGGGGGGGGGTATATTCACAGAGAAAATTGGTAATACTCAAAATATGGGAAGTGAGTTCCGAAAATAAAAACATTATTAAACCAAACAACTGCCGCGTATTTAAAAAAATAAATATGACAGAGTTTCAAAAATTAAAACCTAATCCTAACCCTTAAAAAACGCTAAAAAATAGACTTCAATCGTTGTGTGGGTTGTTTTTTTTTTTCAGCATGCACCGCCTAGCGGATTTAGGACAGGAGGTCAGGACACATTTGTGTGAAGAGCCCCAACATTTGCATTTTTTTTAAAGGATATGTAAGACAATTTAAGTAGACTTTCAATAAGTAGGTTATATTTGTCGTAAACTAGAATTTTATCAACAAAAACAAAAAACAACAACAACAAAACAAAACAAAAACAAAGAGGAAATAGAAAAGTAATAAAAACAGTTATTTCTTAGTTGAGTAACATGAGTGACCCAGAAAAAAACAGAACCCAAATTATTTATTTTCCCATTAAACTAACCCTAAACCTTGTTGGACTTAAACTTAAAAAAAAAATAAAATTAACAGTTTTATTACAAAATGTGTGGGTTCTGTTTTTTCTGGGTTACCCTGTAATATTATGTTACTCAACTAGGGGGGGGGGTAGTTTAATGGGAAAATAAATAATTTGGGTTTTGTTTTTTCTGGGTCACCCTGTAATATCATTTTACTCAACTAGGAAATAACCATAAAAACAACAAACAGTAACCAAATTTAAAAAAATAACTATTTGTAAGGTCAGTGAAAAAACAGTCCATTTAAGATTTTAGACTACTTTTTGCTTTTATTTTTGCGATCTTGATTTTTTTAGCATGTCAAATTAAAAAAAAAAAAATAAATAAAAAACATAAACAAAACATACATGGTAGACGGTGAATTGAGGGGTGTAAATTTTTACTATAGTCTACTGATAACTGGACAGAAGTTAGTGGAATATGAAATGAAGTCCAATTTATATAGTTTTAATTTCTCAACTGGGTTTAATACTTTTAATAAAAACCAAACTCTAAGGAAAACATAACTTAATACATTAATTCATTTATGTTTTTTAAAGTTAAACGACAGCATTAATTGACGTTGTATAGAATTAAAGTTGTTGCCTAGTGATTCAGTTATGCACCTTAAATCTATACATCAATTCATACTGTCCTTTAATTAAAAAAAAACAACACTTTCAAATGAATTAATGTATTATGGGTAATTTATGAGGAAGTGCGTCCCGGTCTCCTGCCTCATAAATTGCTATCCGGTGACTATTAAAATAACGACCCCCAGCTACGGTGTTACTTGAAAGAAAACAACCAACTTAGGTTGTTAAACGTAATTTGTCGTAATTCTTGTTCAGATATGAAGATGGATATCTAACTATCTATCTATCTACCTCAATTTGTTCATTTTTTACTTTGTTTATATCTATCTATGCACCCATCTATCTGTCTAGTCATCTTCTTATCTATCTCCATTTGTTCATATCTATCTATATCATTTTGTTAGTTTATCCATCATCATATCTATCTATCCATCCATCTTCATATCTGTCTGTCTATCGTCATATCTATCTATCCATCCATCTTCATATCTATCTGTCTGTCTATCTATCTATCTCCATTTGTTCATATCTATCTATATCATTGTTTGTTTATCTATCGTCATATCTATCTATCCATCCATCTTCATATCTGTCTATCTATCTCCATTTGTTCATATCTATATTATTTTGTTTGTTTATCTATCTATCCAATTTTCATATCTATCTATCCAATTTTCATATCTATCTATCTAATTTTCATATCTATCTATCCAATTTTCATATCTATATCTATCTATCTATCTATCTCCATTTGTTGATATCTATATTATTTTGTTTGTTTATCTATCTATCCAATTTTCATATCTATCTATAGGTACCACTAAACCGTTTAGGCCAACTTGAATAAAACGGAAATAGATATTTCCGAACTTTGTTTATAAAAAATCTCGTAAAAAAAAGATCGTACAGGGTTGTTACAAAGAAAAATAGTTAATTCAAAGATCAAATTATCCGATTGGGAAAAATTACATTGTTATCTTAAAAAATAAACAAACCTGCCCGTATTACATGTGAAAGGGTAATTTTCAGACCGTAATATAGACAGAAAAGTTACTAATTATTTCCCTTTTACGATTAACCCGTAAAAGTATGGAATGAAAACTTGAATATTTTTTCTAAGATAAAAACTAATAAAATAATCTATTATACTTACTTTTTATTTTAATTATTGAAAAAGTTAAATAAAATAATTTTTTTTCACGCTAACACTGTCAGCCTAACAGGAACAAACTTCGGTTACTTAGAAGCGTCTCGTCTCTTTGTAAAACAAATATGTCAGCAATGCTCTTCCGTACATTCTAAAGATCACACATTACTATTCAACAATAAAAATTACAAATTCTTTTAAAAAAATTAATCGAGCTCGTATCGGACCAATGTTTAGTGCACCTGAATTATAAAATTCATATTTTTAAATATCCGTGAAAAATTCGATTTTTTGACGCAGGAAAAAAGAAATATTTAATTTATTTCACGCAGAAAATAAAAATATTTAATCACACAAAAGATTGAAAATCTCTTAAAAATTAATTTCTTAAAAAAAATTTTTTTTGTTGACAATTTAATAGAATATAGTACATACCAATTATAAAAGCAAAAAAAAAAGTTTTCAAATATTAATATTATGACATTTTTTTGCACTTTTTATTTCCGATTCCATTAATTTTTCCTCAAAAAACTAGACCTCGTACATTCATACAATTTCATTGATATAGTTATTCAGACTCTTATCTTTATAGAAAAAAAGAAAAAAAATTTTCTGACGCGTCATTTTTATTATCTCATAAAATAAAATGGGGGGGGGGGGAATAGACCTCGTAAAAAAATATTTCCCCTAATATATTAAACAATCTCCTAGTGATTTTTAAAAAATTTTATCAGCTTACGAAAATAATGAAAATTATGATTGAAAAACAATGTTTTCATTTTTGCACTGTTAAATCAACTGAAGTTTAACGTAGCTAAAAACAAGTTACGATAAGAGGATTTTTTAAAAATTCTATGAAAAATCAATTAATGGTCCGATTTTCACGAAAATTTCCATAAATGTTTACCATTGGATGTAAATACATCTGAAATAGTTTTTTTCTAAAATATATTAGGGGAAATATTTTTTTACCAGGTCTATCACCACCCCCCTATTTTATTTTATGAGGTAAAAAAAAATGACGTAATTTTGTACTTTTTTTTCTATAAAGATAAAAGTCTGAATAACTATATCAATAAATAAAAAATAAAAAATAAAAAAAAGAATTACGACAAAAAAGAAGCGACACTCCCCCCCAAATACATTTACTTGTCGAAAATATCTATCTATCTCCATTTGTTCATATCTATCTATATTATTTTGTTTGTTTATCTATTTCAGTCTATTCCAAACTATATATCCATTTTCATATCTAAACAAGAATTACGACAAATTACGATAAACAAGAATTACGACAAATTACGATAAATAAATAAGAATTTCGACAAAAAGAGAAGACCCCCCCCCAATACATTTAACGCCTTAAGTTGGTTGTTTTCTTTCAAGTAACACTGTAACTGGGGTCGTTATTTTAATAGTCACCGGGTAGTAATTTTTGAGGCAGGAGACCAGGACGCACTTCGTCATAAATTACCAAAAGGTTCAGTTCCCCAAAAACATAAACTGAATGTGAATTCAGTAGTATAGTTTTTTTTTTACTATAGTCTACAGGACAGATGTTAGTGGAATATGAAATGAAGTCTAGCATATATATTTTTGATTTCTCAACTGGAATTAATACTTTTAATATAGGGACCACCAATTAGGCCACGTGATCAGTTTATGGCCATCTTGAATAAAACGGAAATAAATATTTCCGAACTTTGTTTATCAAAAATCTCGTAAAAAACAATTAAACATCATACAGGATTGTTACAAAGAAAAACAGTTATTTCAAAGATCAAATTATCCGATTGGGAAAAATTACACCGTTATATCAAAAAATAAATAAACCTATCCGTATTACATGCGAAAGGGTAAATTTCAGTCCACAATTTAGACAGAAAAAAATACATATTATTACCCTCTTACGATTATTTATCTATATATGGCTGACTGCACGGACATACTTTTTTTTAGCCAAAATTTAGTATTAAAATGAATAAAATCTTTAAAAACTTTAATATTAAAATTTAGTATTAAAATGAATAAAAACTTGAAAAAAATTAATATTAAAATTCAACAGTGAAATTAAAGTTTTAAAAAATGACTTTGGTTTTAGTATTAATTTTTTAAATCGACAAAAATGAAATGAAATGAAAATTTGAATATTTTTTCTAAGAGAAAAACTGATAAAATAATCATATATACTTACTTTGTATTCTAATAGTGTAAAAAATTATTTTATTTAACTTTTTTGACCAAAGAAAAACAAACTTCGGTTACTCAGAAGCGTCTTGTCTCTTTGTAAAACAAATATGTCAGTTTTCCTCTTCCGTATATTCTAAGAACCATACATTACTATTCAACAATAAAAATTACAAATTCTTTTAAAAATATTAATCGAGCTCGGATCGGACCAACTTTTAGTTCTACTGAATTCTAAAAATCATATTTTTAAATATCCGTGAAAAATTCGATTTTTTAGCGCAGGAAAAAAAAAAAAAAATTAATTTATTTCACGCAGAAAATAAAAATATTTAATCACACAAAAGATTGAAAATCTCTTAAAAATTAATTTCTTTAAAAAAAAATTTTTTTTTGGACAATTTAATAGAATATAGTACATACTAGGGACTGGCAAAAAAATCCAGCTTCTACAAGTTTTAAAAGCGAATTAAAAATAATTAAATCTATTATTTAAGGTCAAACTTTGTCTAAATCGATAAATAGTAACATAATAACTATCATTAAAAAAAGAAAAATATCATTACATATGCAGTTTATTTTTAAAAGATTTAAAACCATTTGTTTTGGTCAATTTCGATGCGATCCGCCATTCTGTCTCTTTTTCAAGGGTTTTAAGCGCTTGTTTACAATTTTAATATAACATTTGTGATTGAAAAAAAATTTACCAAAAATCAGGTAATTATCCGATTTTAATGAAATTTTCAGTATTGATTAATCAATTAATGAATTTTATAATGCATCAGTTATTTTATTTCAAAACTTTTTGCTATGAAAAATTAATATATAAAATTCATTTAAAATAAAAATATTTGGATTTTAAGTTTAAAATGTTATATTTTTAGATTCTAGAAATAAATATCTATTCAATGCAAACCTTATTTTAGATACATAAAGTAATAAGTTTTGAAGAAAAACTCGATTGAAAATGTACAGGGGGTACATTTTCAATCGAGTTTTTCTTTTAAGCAGAAAAATATCAATGTATATTTTTTTCTTTTATAAGATAATAGCCAATTAAATAATTATCGAAATGAGTAAAAAAAAATCTCCAAAAAATTAATTATTTATTATTTTTTACATTTTATTTTTCGATTTTCGGTACTTATTTTCTCATAGAATAGCCACCATTAAAATTTTTTTTAAATTCTATTCATAACTTCGGTCTTTTATCTCTTTATTTATACTGTAATTAGTACAATATAAGACCAACTCGAAACAATTTTACGCCCCCAGCATAAGAGGGTCAAAATTAAGTGTGTGTGTGTGTGTGGGGGGGGGGGGCTAAAGTCATTTTGTCAAAAACGCATTTTAGGCTCAGTTTGCCAGTCCCTAGTACATACCAATTACAAAAGCAAAAAAAAATTTTCAAATATTAATATTACGACATTTTTTGTAATTTTTATTTCCTATTTCATTAATTTTTCCTAAAAATACTATAGCTCAGTACGTTATACAATTTCATTGATATAGTTATTCAGACTTTTATCTTTATAGAAAAAAAAGTACAAAATTACGTCATTTTTTTTTACCTCATAAAATAAAATAGGGGGGTGGTGATAGACCTGGTAAAAAAATATTTCCCCTAATATATTTTAGAAAAACACTATTTCAGATGTATTTACATCCAATGGTAAACAATGTTTACCATTGGATGTAGGTACCACCAATTTGACCCTGTGAAATTTACCCCCCCCCCCTAAATTTAACACAATGAAACTTACAGAAAATTTAATATTTTTTTGAAAATTTTTTTGAAAATTTTAAAGAAAAAACATTAAATAAACTCCTGATGATTTAAAAAAATTTTTTTCAGCATATGGAAATAATGAAAATTATGATTGAAAAACAATGTTTTCATTTTTGCACTGTTAAATCAACTGAAATTTAATGTAGCTAAAAACAAGTTACGATAAGAGGATTTAAAAAAATTCTATGAAAAATCAATTAATAATCTGATATTCACGAAAGTTTCCATAAATGTTTACCATTGGATGTAAATACATCTGAAATAGTTTTTTTTCTAAAATATATTAGGGGAAATATTTTTTTACGAGGTCTATTCCTCCCCCCCTTATTTTATTTTATGAGATAAAAAAAAATGATGCGTCAGAAAATTTTTTTTTCTTTTTTTCTATTAAGATAAGAGTCTGAATAACTATATCAATGAAATTGTATGAATGTACGAGGTCTAGTTTTTTGAGGAAAAATTAATGAAATCGGAAATAAAAAGTGCAAAAAAATGTCATAATATTAATATTTGAAAACTTTTTTTTTCCTTTTATAATTGGTATGTACTATATTCTATTAAATTGTCAACAAAAAAAAATTTTTTTAAGAAATTAATTTTTAAGAGATTTTCAATCTTTTGTGTGATTAAATATTTTTATTTTCTGCGTGAAATAAATTAATTTTTTTTTTTTTTTTCCTGCGTCAAAAAATCGAATTTTTCACGGATATTTAAAAATATGAATTTTATAATTCAGGTGGTCCGATACGAGCTCGATTAATATTTTTAAAAGAATTTGTAATTTTTATTGTTGAATAGTAATGTGTGATCTTTAGAATGTACGGAAGAGCATTGCTGACATATTTGTTTTACAAAGAGACGAGACGCTTCTAAGTAACCAAAGTTTGTTCCTGTTAGGCTGACAGTGCTAGCGTGAAAAAAATTATTTTATTTAACTTTTTTCAATAATTAAAATAAAAAGTAAGTATAATAGATTATCTTATCAGTTTTTCTCTTAGAAAAAATATTCAAATTTTCATTCCATACTTTTACGGGTTAATCGTAAAAGGGAAATAATTTGTATCTTTTCTGTCTATATTACGGTCTGAAAATTACCCTTTCGCATGTAATACGGGCAGGTTTGTTTATTTTTTAAGATAACGATGTAATTTTTCCCAATCGGATAATTTGATCTTTGAATTAACTATTTTTCTTTGTAACAACCCTGTACGATCTTTTTTTTTACGAGATTTTTGATAAACAAAGTTCGGAAATAGCTATTTCCGTTTTATTCGAGATGGCCTAAACGGTTTGGTGGTACCTAGTAAACATTTACGGAAATTTTCGTGAAAATCGGACCATTAATTTTCATAGAATGTAAAAAAAAACCCTCTTATCGTAACTTGTTTTTAGCTACGTTAAATTTCAGTTGATTTAACAGTGCAAAAATGAAAACATTGTTTTTCAATCATAATTTTCATTATTTTCGTAAGCTGAAAAAAAAAAATCATCAGGAGTTTGTTTAATGTTTTTTCTTTCGAATGGAAAAAAAAATTAAGAAAATATTAACTTTTCTGCAAGTTTCATTGTATTAAATATAGGGGGGGGGGCTAAATTTCACAGGGTAAAATTAACGGTACCTATTTTGATAAAAATCTAACTCTATGGAAAACATAATGCGGTAATTTATATGTTTTCCATAGAATTTGATTTTTATTACAAGTATTAATTCCAGTTGAGAAATCAAAAATATATACGCTAGACTTCATTTCATATTCCACTAACATCTGTCCAGTAGACTATAGTAAAAAAAAAATATACTACTGAATTCACATTCAGTTTATGTTTTGGGGGAACTGAACCTTTTAGTTTTTGATGTTAAATTTAAAAAATGTTTCGACCGTTTTTTTCAAAAATTCCTTGAGATAGGAATGAAATAAATTCTTACTGCGTTTTCAGTCATGAGTTTTATGTATTTTTCTTTCTTGGTATGGGATCCAGAACCCCTCGATAGTTTTTATGTATTAACACCAGTCATGTATGACTATTAATTAGTTTCAAAATTATATAACTCCACCAATATTTTGTGCCACAAAAATAAAGTGGATTCAAATTTAAGTGACCAGACAAAAAAATCAAAAAGTTTTAAATAAAATAACTAATACATTATAAAATTCTTTCATTGATAAATCAATACTGAAAATTTCATTAAAATCGCATAATTCCCTGATTTTTTGGTAACATTTTTTTCAATCGGGGGGGGGGGGTAAATTTATTTTGTAAAATATGTCTGACTTCACAATTGGCGGTACCTATTTTTCAGGAGTTTTATTTATGTTTTTTTTTTTGTTTCTTGGCATGAAATCCAAAATCCCTTGATAGTTTTTATTTTTTTTATTATTTCTTATGTAGTATATTAAACACCAGTCATATATGACCGACTATATAAAAAAAATACACAACTTCACCGCAATCATCGTGATATTTGGGATACTAAAAATGACGATAACGACGAAAATGCAACAAACGAAAAAACAGATTCAAATAATTTCCTTTTGTAAGAAATAAACTTAAATGGGCAAAGAAGACATTCGAATTTTACATGACTAAATAATCCTGGATAGAAATAAAAAGCGAAAAAATATGTTTACCTTCTTTAAAAATATACAACGTAAATAAATTGCAATGGAATATTGACAATACGGTGTATAAGATATAAAATCCCTTCCTAAATTATGGCCTTTAGTTTTAAATTTACCTTGAATTATTTTTGTTTGAATTGTTCGATTAAAAAAATAAAAATAAATCTTTTTTCCATTGTTGATAAGATAATGACCTCAAATCCCCTTTGTTGATAAATGAATGAATCTATTAGTAAATTAACAGTCAACTATCTTATTTTGTCCCACCAGCCACATATCTTTTTTTAAGGGTCTTTCTTAAATCGTTCACCTACAAAGGGAAGTAATTGCGACTATCTTTAGGTTGGCGTAGAACTATTTCCGTAACCAACATTTAAAAAAACTTAGAAATTATTAAAAAAACAGCAACAATTAATATTTGCCTTTTTGAAGGAGTTCAAGCACTTATTGTCACGTATACATTCCGAAGAATCTCCGTAGTAGCAGTCTGGTGCGAAAATGACGAACCTTACCCCGTCTCAACCTCAATATTTGCCCGTTGTGCCTCGTCGCCTTTGATATTATAAAGGCAATTTTTGTCTTCCAAGTTCAGATCTCTGCATTAAAACTAGGGTTAGTCTATGGCTGAGCACAAGTGACTTTGTATAGTCCCGCTGGTGAAACTTTTAGAAATCTTTTCACGAATAATTTTGCTTGATTTCCATTCAAAATGTCTGAGACAGACAGGAAATTTGTAAAATTTGAAATTGACTTGTCTATGGGGGTTATCTGCTCTTGATTTTTATTTTATTTGGACTCAATATATTTTTGATCGATTTTAAACGGCATGTCAACCCGTCTGGAGTTATTTTATGCTCAGAGGCATCGCGTTTATTGCACATTTATATTTACAATTTTCTGTTGTTGTTTCTTAAGATAGCTATGGGCAAAAGTAACAAAGGGAGATAACATTCGCGTTTGCAAAAAATTTTACCAAAAATCAGGTAATTATCCGATTTTAATGAAATTTTCAGTATTGATTTAACAATTAATGAATTTTATAATGCATTAGTTATTTTATTTCAAAACTTTAATTTAGTATTTTTGCTATAAAAAATTAATATATAAAATTCATTTAAAATATGAAAATTATATTTTTAGATTCTAAAAATTAATACCTACTTAATGCAAACCTTATTTTTGTTGACGAAAGTAATAAGTTTTGAAGAAAAACTCGATTGAAAATGTACCCCTTCAGAAAAAACATCGATGTATAATTTTTTCTTTTATTAAATAATTATCGAAATGAGTAAAAAAGAAATCTCAAAAAAATTAATTATTTATTATTTTTTTACATTTTATTTTTCGATTTTCGGTACTTATTTTCTCATAGAAAAGCCACCGTAAAACATCTTTTTTTGTTTCTATTCATAACTTCGGTCTTTTATTTTTTTTTAAAAACTAAAATTACTACACATTTGATTAACCATTGAAATAAATTATTGAACTCAACGGCAGACACATTAGTCTCAGTTGTTTGTGTTAATATTGCAATGTATAATTTCAATTAAACTTGGTTAAAAAAATATATATTTCAACATTAAACGTATAGAAATTTGGGGGTTTTGTTGTTTTTTTAAGCAATACGTAATAAAAAAAACTAAAAAAAAACAACTTTAATCCCTAAACCGTAGGTACCTCGAATTGGGTCACATGATCAGTTTAGGGCCTAAACTGATCCAATTGGAGGTACCTACAGTCTTGAATAAAACGAAATAAATATTTTGAATAAAACGTAAATAAATATTTCCGAACTTTGTTTATCAAAAATCTCGTAAAAAAACAATTAAAGATCGTACAGGGCTGTTACAAAGAAAAACAGTTAATTCAAAGATCAAATTATCCGACTGCAAAAAATTACATCGTTATCTTAAAAAATACACAAACCTATCCGTATTACATGCGAAAGGGTAATTTTCAGGCCGCTATTTAGACAGAAAAGTTACATTTTATTTCCCTTTTACGATTATACCACTAAAAGTATGGCTAGTTCTAATTGACATTTTTTCTTGTGCATATTCAATAACCAATTATTTGTTTTTAATGATTTTTAAAATATTCTTTATCTTGAAATATTATCTTGAAATTTTTTTGTGCATTCGAAAGAAACATTTTTTAAAATCCTGATGACTAAAAAAAAATTCAGCTTAGGAAAAAGAAAACTTGAAAAACTTTATTAAAATTTAGGCTAAAGGTGCAAATCTGTCGGAAAATTAGTGTGACCCAGAAAAAACAGAACCCACAAATTTTGTAATAAAACTGTTAATTTTAATTAGGGGGTTTAGCGTTGGGGATTATGGTTAGGGTTGGGGGTTGGAGTTTAGGGTTGGGGTTTAGGGTTAGTTTTATGGGAAAATAAATAAATAATTTGGGTTCTGTTTTTTCTGGGTCACCCTGTAATATGTTTTAACTTTCCGAACGATTTGCAAGTTTAGCCAGAATTTACTATTAAAATGAATAAAATCTTTAAAAACTTTAATATCAAAATTTACTATTAAAATGAATAAAAACTTGAAAAAATTTAATATTAAAATGTCACCGTGAAATTGACGTTAAAAAAATGTCATCGGTTTTGGTATTAATTTTTAAAATCGAAAATGAAATGTGTATAAGTAGTAATATCCCCTTGTGTGTTGTCTGAATGGACTGGTCTACCCTGGGAAGAATGGGCATAAATAAAGAGCCGAGAGACGGCAATTTGCAATCGGTTGAGCGACGTTCAATCAACTCACAAAGTCTTACGTACTTTATATGGCGCTGTGAACAGGGATTTCGAACTTGGATTTCAAAAGTGATAATGTCTACACCACAGGTGAACATCGACACCCAATGTGTGGAGCTTATAAGACAACTGGTTGCACTACAACGAGAAAACATAGTGCTCAGGAAGGAAAACCCAAATGGGCGGCTACACACATCTCATGTAAGGAAACCGGGTAGACCCTCGATAGGACTAGACGCCACAGCCGGCGACTGGGCATATTTCATCGACAACTGGACCCGATACAAGGCCATGTGCGGATTATCAGAAACGAGTTACGTATGGCTTGTACACCCGAAGCAAACAGGTTGCTATTCGAGTTGATAGGACCCAATATACTCAACTCTGCCACAGAGGTACACATGTTGCAGCAAATAAGACTCGTTGCAGTGAGAGGGTTGCACAAAGAAGTGCAGACAAAATTTTAATTCTATGAGGCAGAAAGAGGGTGAGTCAATCACACATTTCCTTGCTCGATTACGTGCCCAAGCAAAATTTTGTGAATTTAGAGTTACCTGCCCGAATGAAGTGAACAGTGGGCGACAGGTAGACTATTCCGGTGATATGGTGGCTGGGCAAATGGTAGCGGGCCTTGCGAATACGGAACATCAGAGTAAAATATTGGAGACCGCTACCCTTGGCACTCTAGAGCAGAAGTTTAATAGGTTAGTTTACCTGGAGACCACTGACAAATCGACCCCTCATCTCCATAACAGTATACACCCCTTGCACTCTCCAATGTGCAAAAGTCAGACCACAAACAGCGGTTAAAGGAAACCAAGACATCTTCAACCCCACGATATGCATCGCCTTGTAGGGGATGTGGAAATACTTCACATCCCAGTGGATCAAAGAACTGTCCAGCGGGTAAGCTATAATTGTGGATTGACGGAGCACTTGAAGGTTTGCCGGAAGCTACGAGCAGAGCGTCAAGAAGTGAGGAGTCAGTCATGTTCACCAACAATACTCCAGATAGCTACTCCATGTATACAACCTACAAACATAATAGGATGCAATCAACTGCTGTGCCTGACCTTGTGTGGAATGGGGAACGATTTCATATAAGCCCTCCTGAGCCACCCCCTTCGGTGAAAGTGGCGATAGCAATGATGCCTAGCGCCCATGCCACATTCGGACGGGTACCGACGGACCCAATAAGCCACTGCGGTCGTCACGTCCATGCCTTTGCAGACACTGGAGCTCAAACTTGCTCGAGTGGACCAGAGATCCAAAGACTACTTGGGTACCCAGACGGGTACCTCGTGCCAACAACCCACCGAATACGTGGCATAACAGTCAGCTACACGTAAATGGCATCTTATTTTTGCGCATAAGAATTGGGTCGCGGGAGACGCGACAAGCTGTGTATGTGACAGACAATACCTCTGGCTTCTATTTATCGCAAACGGTTTTGAAGGATCTGAAATTGTTGCCCCCCAATTTTCCAACCTCGGTATCGCAGAATAACTCATCAACGGATGTAATTAAAAGAGCCATTCCAACCAACAGGCACTGACTAGAACAGTGGATAAAGGAACATTTCAAGTTAAATGCATTCAATACATGCCCGCACCAGCCGTTACAAACTATGGTAGGTAAACCATTAGACATTACCTTCGTCCCCGGCGTAACACCGACAGCCATCCATACACTGATACCAGTCCCTCACCATTGGAAGAAGAGGGTGAAACAAGACCTGGACAGACGTTGCGCTGGGTATAATAGAACCTGTACCAATCGGCACACCAACTACTTGGTGCTCAAGGACGGCTCTCCCAGACGTACTATGGATTTGCAAAAATTAAATGCAGCCACCATGAGGCAAACCCATCACACCCCATCCCCATTCAATCAGGCCTCGGTTGTACCTGCCCACACCAGAAAAACAATTCTGGATGCGTGGAATGAATACCACAGCTTACCGCTTTCCCCAAGTGCACGAGACGCCACTACGTTCATTACTGAGTGGGGTCGGTATATATATTGTTGGGCCCCTCAAGGATTCCACGAATCGGGGGGGCGGATATACCCGTCGGTTTGACGACATTACAGTGGATATGACTCGTAAAACCCGGTGCATAGACGACAGCCTCCTATGGGACGATTCTATAGGGTCCACATTCTGGCACACAGTCGACTATATTAGCCACTGTGCAGATAAGGGTATTGTCTTTAACCCCGATAAATTCCATTTTGCCAAAATGGAGGAAGAATTTGCTGGGTTTCTTATCACCGCCAATGGTGTCAAACCCACGAAAAAGATGACTGAGGCTATACTTCACTTCCCTACACCTACGAGCATCACAGGCGTCAGGGCGTGCAGAAGATTGGGAACAGTGTCAAGACGTTCGAAATTAACAGAACAACGGGCTTGGCAACAGACTACAGCAAGACTGGAATCAGTTACTTCTTATTCCAGAAGCATTGCAACTGCCCTAGCGGAGCCAGCATGAGTTGCGGGGAGGGTCACTGGAAGCTCATTCTGGCTGGATCTCGCTTTACCAATGATGCAGAATCGCGCTACTCACCAGTTGAGGGAGAAGCTTTGGCCCTCGTCTATGGACTGGAGTCCTGCCGAATGTTTCTACTGGGGTGCCCTGATTTGCTGGTGACTGTGGATCACCAACCACTAACGAAGATATTCTCGGATCAGGCCCTCGAAAACATAAAGAACCCCGTCTGTTTAATTTCAAGGAACGTACATTAATATACAAATTCAGGATTAAACACCGCCCCGGGAAACTCAATGCAGCACCTGATTGCGCTTCTCGATACCCAGCAGGTACCCCATCAGAGAACTCGTGGAAACGTGTCAGTGCAATAACACAGATACAAGAAGAATGGATGCAAATGCCCCTAGAGTGGGGTACGGGTTACTCAGCTAACATGATCGACAATGGGGTCAAAGCAGCGCTTTCGTCAATATATGAGAGCGACCCTAAGCTGAAGGCTATTACTTGGGAGAGGATCGTCGCCGCGGCAGCCTCGGAGGAAGAATGTCGGGTCTTAGCAGACCTAGTGCAAAATGGCTTCCCAAAGTCACGTAACGAGCTCCTATCCATAGCTCGTGTTTTCTGGTCCATGCGTGAGGAAATGTACTGCCTGGAAGGAGTAATAATCAAAGGCAACAAGATCCTCATACCCCGGCAACTTCGGGCTGAGGTACTAGAGTCACTCTATTCTGCACATCAAGGTGTTAACGGCATGCTGGCAAATACAAGACAACCAATGTTCTGGCCCGGGCTGTGTGCTAGCGTCAGGCAGACCAGAGCCCAGTGCCGTACCTGCAACAGGATTGCGCCATCCCAGCCTGATGTCACCAGCAGACCCAGAATTTACTTTCCAGCAAGCTGTGGTGGACTTCGTTGACATACACGGCAAAAACTACCTTGTATACGCAGATCGATATACCGGATGGGCGGAGGTGGCCCTTATGTCATCAGGAAAAGCCAAAACAGTATACGACACATTAAGAACTTGGTTCTGTACGTATGGTGCACCATAAGAACTCTCCTCGGACGGAGGACCACCATTCGAGTCACAGGAATACAACTCCTTTTTGAAGAACTGGGGTATACGAAAGCAAGCGTCATCAGCCTACTACTCTCAAAGCAATGGTCGTGCAGAGTTAGCTGTAAAAACAGCAAAGCGTATTCTCACTGACAATACAGACAATTGTGGTCGCCTAAACCATGATCGTACTGCTAGGGCACTGCTGACCCATCGCAACACCCCCATTCAAGACCTAAACATGTCCCCAGTTATAATGCTGTTTGGACGAATTAATAAGGACCACCTTCCAGTCCTACGGGACAAGTACCAAACGCGGAAGCAGTGGAAAGAAATAGGGGAGTTAAGGGAGGTTGCGATGGCTAAGATGCACATGCGGAACGAAGAACGTACGCTTCCAGAACAACGGATCGGCGACTTCATCCAAATCCCAAACCAGGATGGTCACTATCCACGTCGATGGACAAAAACGGGGAGGATCGTCAACTGCGCAACCGTCGCTTCCTCTGTAAAATATATCCAGTGGTTGACGGCCCACATTGTTCCACACCGGAAACTTTACACCCACCCATGGATTCTGAGCTCCCACAGCAACGTCAACCTGATGAGGCCATGGACACCGATGAGAACATCGATATCGCATCGCCTGGCATGCAGCACGAGCCTGAGGAGAGAATGGAGGTTGACGACGTCCCAAGTGCGGCAGAGGGTGATGTAGGAGAGTGCCTACACCCATTCGAACTCCCACCGTTGAGACAACGCTCGGGTCGCAGGATACGAGCACCAAGAACCTTGTCCCCACAAATGCTTGCACAATCACACGAATACTCAGACGCATACAAGCCATGATGACCACATCGGTTCATTCCGTGGTCACGGGAGGGAGGGGCATGTATAAGTAGTGATATCCCCTTGTGTGTTGTCTGAATGGACTGGTCTGCCCTGGGAAGAATGGGCATGAATAAAGAGCCGAGAGACGGCCATTTGCAATCGGTCTTACGTACTTTATAAAATGAAATGAAAATTTGAATATTTTTTCTAAGAGAAAAACTGATAAAATAATCAATATATACTTACTTTTTATTCTAATAGCGTAAAAAGTTATTTCATTTTTATTTTTTGACCAAAGAAAAACAAACTTCGGTTACTCAGAAGCGTCTCGTCTCTTTGTAAAACAAATGTCAGTTTTGCTCTTCCTTATATTCCATACATTACTATTCAACAATAAAAATTACAAATTCTTTTTAAAATATTAATAGAGCTCGGATCGGACCAACTTTTAGTTCACCTGAATTATAAAATTCATATTTTTAAATATCCATGAAAAATTCGATTTTTTAAAAAAAAAAAATTTATTTATTTCACACAGAAAATAAAATTTTTTAATCACACAAAAGATTGAAAATCTCTTAAAAAAATAATTTCTTAAAAAAAAAAAAAAATTTTTTTTTTGACAATTTAATAGAATATAGTACATACCAATTACAAAAGCAAAAGTTTTCAAATATTAATATTATGTCATTTTTTTTGCACTTTTTATTTCCGATTTCATTAATTTTTCCTTAAACTATAGCTCGGTACATTATACCATTTCATTGATATAGTTATTCAGACTCTTATCTTTATAGAAAAAAAAGTACAAAAACGTCCTTTTTTTTTTTTTTTTAATCTCATAAAATAAAATAGGGTGATAGACCTCGTAAAAAAATATTTCCCCTAATATATTTTAGAAAAAACTACTTAAGATGTATTTACATCGAATGGTAAACATTTATGGAAATTTTCGTGAAAATCAGACCATTTGCTTTTCATAGAATTTAAAAAAAAACCTCTTATCGTAACGTTTTTTGCTACGTTAAATTTCAGTTGATTTAACAGTGCAAAAATGAAAACATTGTTTTTCAATCATAATTTTCATTATTTTCGTAAGCTGAAATTTAAAAAAAAAATCATCAGAAGTTTGTTTAATGTTTTTTCTTTCGAATGGAAAAAATTTTTCAAGAAAATATTAATCTTTCTGCAAGTTTCATTGTGTTAAATATAGGGGAGGGGGGTAAATTTCACAGGGTGAAATTGGTGGTACCTACTAAACCGTAGCCCAATTCGCAAAAAGTTAATTCATAGATTGTAGTTAAAATGTCATAGGGGGGGGCCACAAAAAAATTTGTTTTAATTTTCCGACCAATTTGCAAGTTTAGCCCCGAAAAGTTATTTGAAAATTTAAGTTATTTTCTTAAAACTCAAAATATAATTTTAGTAGCGTATTTTTTTTTGTTGTTTAGTTTTAAAAACACGATTTTTAAAATTATTTTTTTCTGATTTAATTGTCCTATTTTTATTCCAGGTTCTGCCAATTCTTACGTCACAGACGTATTTTACAAAATAAATTTACTCCCCTCACACACGCTGTTTGAAATGAAATTGTCAAAAATCAGGAGTGAATTATCATAATTCACTCCTGATTTTTGGCAATTTCATTGACTCAATTATCCAATTTTATCAAAATTTTCAATGTTGATTCATCAATAAATTAATTTTATAATGCATCGGTTATTTTATTTCAAAACTTTCTGATTTTTTTCAGGTCACTTAACTTTGACCCCCCCCCCCTATATTTGAGGCGCAAATACTTTCAAAACTAATTACAGTATAAATAAAAAGACCAAATGTGTTAACAGAAGAAAAAAACATTTCAAGGGAGCTAACTCTGGTAGAAAATAAGTACCGAAAATCGGAAAATTAAATGTAAAAAAACCCCAAAAAACTATAAAAAATCTTTTGGAGATCTTTTTTTTACTCTGTTGTTTGTATATATAATTGGCTGTTAACTTATCAGTGAAAAAACTATACATTGATATACATTCTGTCTCAAAGGGTGGGGGCCAAACTTTTCAATTGATTTTTCTCCAAAAAATATTAGATAACAATACTAAAGTATGCTTGTTATTAAATAATATTGTTTTTTTTTTAATCTAAAAATATGAAATGTAAAACTTAAAATTAGGCGTTTCATATTTTAAATGAATTTTATCTAGTAATTAGGTATATAAATTGTAGTTCTAGACTCTACTATGGATTACTCTAAGAGTAATATTTATTTTAAAGAATTTCGAATTATTTCTATTGAATCAGTTTGATGGAAATGATTCAGTAATTTAAAATAAAGAATTCATTGATTAATAAGTCAACACTGAACATTTTATTAAAATCAGATAATTCCCCGATTTAATTTTTTTTTTTTTTTAAATCACACTGGGCCTCCGCATTTTTTAATATATTCCTCGTTGATTTTTGTAAACAAAAGCGTCAGATTTTCTTTTGAACTCTTTAGTATGTTGCGTGTTTTGAACAAAAAAAAAATGTTTCATTTAGATTAATATTAAAAAGTTAGTCATTTTTCTGTACATAGTATATTTAATGTTTTTTGCTATTGATTTCTAAGAAGAAACTGTTATAAGTCTGAAAATATTAAATAATGTATTTTTTTTAGTCCGTAAGTACTTCACACAAAGCGTTCATTTTGGGCAAATTTTAGCAGAATTTTATTGTTTAAAATTTATTTAAAAAAACATATGTAATATTATTATTATTATTATTATTATTATTATTATTATTATTACTTTTACTGATGCGCATTATGTTACTACTTTTCGACTTAGACAAAAAATCTACCTGATATAATCGATTTAATTATTTTTAATTCATTTTTAAAATGAAAATGAGCTAACATTTTGGCAGTACCTGTTTTATTCACTTCTGTTTTCAATACGTTTGGTGATCCGTACACGAAAATAAAATCATTAGTGATATTTTTTTTTTTCTAAATATGTAAAGATCTCGTAAAATATGTTACGCAAAATTGCGCATTTTTAAACTTACATTTTTATATAGATTAAAGTTTTATCTATGCTTAAAACATATTTTGTTCAAGGAAAAGAGAAAACATACTCAAAAAATTATTTTTGTAGTATTAGGAAAATAACTTTTAAATAACTTTTTTCGGGTGTTGAAATGTCAAAAAAAACATTGTTTTTTGAGGGTTTTTTAAATTTATTTTTTAATGTTGTCTTCTGGATTTGATCTTTCTAGAAATGTAAAAAAATAGGGATTGGCTTTTTTTTTTCTTCAAATTACTAAAGGTTGGAAAAAAATCCAAAAAACCCTTAATTGATAATATGGTCCCAAAAATTGAACATACCTATATTCAACTCTTATTTTCTTTTGGGAGATGGGGGTCATATCTTTCCCAAGGTTATTAGTCTAAAAGTGAATGAAATAGCACGATAAGAGTTCAAACACGTTTAACTACGACGTCACAGTCCAGCACGGTAGTCACTCAAGGCCCTCTAAGGTATATCTTAGAAGGCGGTGAGTCACTACGACACGGTGATTTCCTGTAGCAATGTTTAGTAGATGAATAACAAAATGTCGGAAGTTATGGATGATGGCGCGTGTCTTGTAAACTCTGGAAGTAAGAGAACAGGCAGCGATAAAATTCGGTTACAAAAATGTCAGAAAGATTTGGTTGATGGCTTAGACGAAACCGATATCAAGAAGCTCCGGGATATGTTACTCAGTAAGTCCATCTATAATAGGGAAGAATACAACAGGGTTGATTACACAACAAGTGTACCCGAGGAGAAAATGCGAAAATTGCTTGAAATTCTCACAGATAAAGTCAACGGTACAAATATATTGGATACCATTGCTGATTTTTTGCGAACTGAATGTGACAAGAAAGATTTAGCACAGAAGTTAATCGAAGACGATGGTGTCCCTATATTTAACCAGGAAATGGAAGAAGCAATAATTCTTGCTGAAGGTATGAAACTGACTGACAAAATATTAAGCGGCATTATTAGACATGTTGGATCTTCATGGCAGGACGTGGCTACTCAGTTAGACGTGCCATATACTGAAATTGAAAATATCACTGAGAATAATAGAGACAACAAAGAACAGAAATTTCAAGTTTTTTATCATTGGACTCAGAAGTCTGGTTATTTACCTGATAGTTTAATCACTTTGCTAAATGCGTTTAAAGATAATAACGACACCTGTTCAATTAATTGGCTTAGAATTCAGGATTACCTAAAAAAGGAAAAAAACAAGTGAAGATACATATACAACACCATTGTAAAACAATTGTACAACAACATTGTAAAATAACGGGTGCAAGAAAAATAAAACATTTAATACAAAAACACGGACATAAAATGGGGGTTCAGTTTATTTTATTGTAGGAATTTACGAGCAAATAGTCCTTTATTACCAAAAAAGGTAAATTAACTTTTTACTGTTCTCTTTTACGTTTAATATAAAAAAAAAAAGTACAATTCCAAATTTATTTGTTAAAAATAAGTACCAACAAAATGGGCGACGATTTTCACTTTAAAAACGAATTAAAATTAATTAAATCGATTATTTAAGGTTAAATTTTTGTTGAAGTCTTTAAGAAAAATACCTGAACATTTTTTTACTGATGACTTTTATTTCTCATCTTCCATTTATTATTGCTATTAAGTTTGTATACTTTTAAATGTTTGGGCAAAATATAAAACGAGGCGAAATTTAAAAAAACGAAACTTGAAATTAAAATTTATGTTGATTAAAGAAAATAGTGATATTGAACTTTCTTGTTGTAATTTTTTTTGTTCGCTCCCCCCTTTTCTTTTCAAAGTTTTGATTGTAATTAAGTAAATTCAAAACATAAATATTAACTTTAAATTAAGTAAAATATATTGAATAAATAGATTAAATAATATTGTTGTTTTATTGAAATGGATTGACTCGGTAATTTCATTTTAGTTTCGTTTTCATAATTATTCGCCATCATGGCTGATCATTAGGTACCACCAATTTTACCCTGTGAAATTTACCCCCCATTCAACACAATGAAACTTGCAGAAAAATTAATATTTTCTTGAAAATCTTTTTCCATTCGAAAGAAAAACATTAAACAAACTCCTGATGATTTAAAAAAAAATTTTATCAGCTTCCGAAAATAATGAAAATTATGATTGAAAAACAATGTTTTCATTTTTGCACTGTTAAATCAACTGAAATATTTAACGTAGCTAAAAACAGGTTACGATAAGAGTTTTTTAAAAGAATTCTATGAAAAATCAATTAATGGTCTGATTTTCACGAAAATTTCCATAAATGTTTACCATTCGATGTAAATACATCTGAAATAGTTTTTTTCTAAAATATATTAGGGGAAATATTTTTTACGAGGTCTATCAACCCCCCCCCACCTATTCTATTTTATTAGAAAAAAAATGACGCAGTAGAAAAATTTGGTACTTTTTTTTCTATAAAGCTAAGAGGCTGAATAACTGTGACACTATGGACATTGGGGGGTTAATCCTTGCCAGTGGTCGTTAAGGAGCTGATATCTCCTGATATTGAAAACACCAAGTTTCTAAAAAAATAATATAGGATTATTTTATTTTGGGAAAAGAAACGTTTTCGTCTGAATTTTATTGAGTAGCATATATTTTCTTGGTAAATAGAAATTCAGCTCTAGGAAACCATATGCCCTTGACGAATGGACTTGTCAAAATAATTGAAAGAAGAAATTAAGTTGGGAAATTTTGGGTATAGATAATTTTAAATTCGCAGAGACCAGACCTATTAAAATAGATGAAAAGATTATTTTGCTCCTGGGACGGGGTGACCCGGTAAACCGAAAATACGAGTTGGGCATATGGAGAATCTCAAATCGAATACAAAGAAACCCTTGTAAGCTCGACCGATATTAATTGATAAATGAGCTTCGATTTAGGAAATCCCTTACATAAGCACTTTGGCTATGTGGGCGAAAAATTAACGCCCCCTGAGGGTAACAGTGACAGAGATAGGTATTAGAGGGTGGCATAAAAAAAGGGTTGTACTTGGAGTTTGGTAACCTCACCCTTTTCCTAATTTGGGATTTCACTTAGAGAGTGGGAGGAAAGCTATCCTCCCGTCATCCCCATGAGAAGTGATGGTCACAGTGATAGATTCAGAGAGAGTGGGGAAATTAGGGTTGTACTTAAAATCTTGCTGACTTTGCATTTTTCCATGTTTGGGATTTCGAGATTCAAACAAAGGAATGATGGACGCAAATTGATTAGGATTTGACGTTAAGGAAGACACTTCTTCCTCGTCTGACCAACGCCACTAATCTGGGCGATTATTACTTAAAGAGCTGATTTTTGAAGCTCGGGGCACTTCGCCATCTTGCCTCACGAAGCTCTGCTGCGCTGAGGGGCGTTATGAGCGCCCCTCGAGACCAACTTAGATAGGAGCAGCCGGCTCCTGTCCTTGAGCCAGTCTAGAGTGTCACTCCACCAGAAAAAAAAAGAACATTTTTCCTGAAAACAACTACAAACTGTATAGACTTTGCCTGTATAGATATAAAAGCATTTTGACTTCAAAAACTATTGTTGAAGTGTTTTTCGTATAATTCTTTACCAAATGTGAGACTCAACAATCTTTCTTCCAGTAGCAACCTGTCACCTTTCATTTTCTAAAACTACACAGCGTGGGGGTGAAGGTGTGTAGGGGTTGCTACACCTGAGAAGAAAAACCAGCGACTCCAGCAAAAAAAAAAGAATCTCTAATTAATTAGTCAATTGGTGTTTACACTAATTGGCTGATTGGTGTCACTGAGTTCATTAGTGGCATCCGGTAAAGGGTCATAATTGTTGCACGTGACCAGGATAGACCCTGTCTATACTACGGCGGAGAAGGTTGTGCTGTGACACGAACTTTGACACACCTTGTGTCTCGAACTTTGACACAAACTGTGTCGTGAACAGGAGAAAACAACAACTTCCCTGGAGCAGAACCGGAGACCAACAAAGACCAAGCAGTCAGCTCTATTCCACTGAACAGGTAGGACACTTTTCGTTGGTTAATTTCGTTGTTGGTTGCACGTCTGTCGGGACATTATCTTTTGTTGTATCGTTGATTTTGTTTTCTTTTCTCTCGAAAATTTTTTCTACCATAATGGCAATGCAAGATCCCGAGACCACTAGTGAGGGGGGGAAATGGAAGCATTTACGAGAGCATTTAAGAGTTTGGTAGGGGGGACGCAGATACCCCCTTACTGGGGGGAGGCAATAGGTCTGCACGATTGGTTGCAGACCATTGAAAAAAAACGTATCATTTTTGGGATAGGTGATCGTGAGCTGGTTAAGCTGGCCTACGATGCTGCGTTGGGAAAGGCTTCAAAATTCATAGGAGGAATATATTTAGAAAATCCAGAAATACTCTGGGATGAGTTAAAACTAAAACTGGAAGAGAGATTTTCCGGTGTAGCCTCCGCAATGGAGGCGATGCGTGAATTAAGCCGAATAACGCAGGAGGAAAAAGAGTCTCTCGCCGAATTAGGTGAGAGGCTAGAGAGGTTAGCGGCGATAGCCTATCCCGACCCCCTAGTGAAGAATAATGAGGTAGTTAAGGCCCAGTTGGCCGGCCTTTTTGTAGATGCCTTGAATAACGACAAGATAAAACGGGATGTCCTTAGGATAAGGCCCGAGACAGTTGCCGAGGCGTTGGTTGCTGCTAGCACCACGGAGGCGGAGCTGTTACGTATAGAGTTGAGCAGGCGCAGGTTCAGAGCAGAAATTCGGAGGGGTAACGGGGCCCCCAAGGTAGCTAAGAAGCCCTTTAGGAGGGAAAGAAAGCGGGAAGATTGGGGTAGACAGGCTGACCCCTCCGGAAGGGTGTTTGACGTGAGAAAAGGATGGCAGATGCCCCCTCAAAGGAGGGAACAAAGGACTAACTCAACAATTGTGTGTTGGTCCTGCAAGGGGGAAGGTCACATATCATGGGACTGTCCCTCTAGGAAGAAAGATGGGGAGCCTAGGAGGGAGAGAGTCCCTCGAGAGGGCCCCAAATCAAAGAAGCCAGAGAAACAGGTAGTTAGACAATTGAAGACGGGAAACGAAGAGGGGCCGCCCCAAGAATAGGGGGGAGGGTGGCCCTGGTTAAAAGACGCTGTAAGACGAAATGTTGGAGATGTTTTGGGGTAGGCCATATGAAGAGGAATTGTAAGGTGCCCCTGGAAAAGGAAAAGAAACATTCTAACGAAGACTTTTTATTGCCAGCTCCTCTGTCTGGGTTGACAGAAGAAATAGAAGAAAAGTTTAAAAAGAAAGATGCCTTGGTGTGTCCAGCTTTGGCCGAGACCAATGAATTAACATGCATTGTATCGGTGAAGGGGACCCCTGTAAGGGCACTGATTGATACGGGAGCGTCGGTATCATTAGTGAATAGGGAAACCTATGATCACTTGAAATTTAATAAAAATCTGATCGAACCTGATTTGGTGATCAGTCAGGCGAACGGAGATCAAATGTCTTTGGTGGGCATGGATAATTTACCTTTAGAATTAGGTAAATTAAAGGATTTGCTCAGGGTATATGTAGCAACTGATCTCTGTAGTGAACTGATCCTGGGAGAGGATTGGTTAAAGAAAAATAAAGCTCGTCTAGCTTTTGAGCCCCCAGTATTGACAGTAGGCGAAATGGAAATTCCCTTGGGTAGTGAGGCCGGGGGTGAGTACCGGATTCTGATGGGTGAGGATACAAGGTTACCACCTAGATCAGCGGTATGTTGTTATGGTGTGATCGACACCGAATCAGTAATGAGTGGAGAGATTTATCAGGTAGTACCCTTGCCGGAGGAGGAAGGGGAATTTGAAATATCAGCATGCGAAGCGATAGTTAATGGAGGGAGGGAGATCCCTCTGATACTGATAAATAACTCATGTAAAACTGAGAAAATTCTGAAGAACACAGTTATAGGCAAAGCGCAAAGAATCAGAAATGTTAGCCGGGTGAAGGTTAACGAGACGAAAAAGAATCAGTATGAGGATAGAGATACTGAGATAAAAGAGGAGGAAATACTTGCTCCTGAGAAATATAGAAAACAAGTATGGAAACTTATGAGGAAAAACAGAGATGTGGTCGCAAAGACAGATAAAGAGTTAGGTATAACACAGACTGTGAAGATGACGATAAATACGGGTGATCATCTTCCAATAAAGTTAAGGCCTTATAGAACACCATTACATAAGAGGGTGTTGGTGGAGGAAGCTGTTGATGATATGCTGGAAGCAAATATCATTGAAAGAGCTAATTCACCGTGGAGCTTCCCAATAGTTGTGGTTGAGAAGAAAGACGGAGGGCACAGATTTTGTGTTGACTTCCGCCAGCTCAATGCTATCACTGAGCCATTAGCAGTACCTTTGCCCCTAATTGATGACATATTAGCATTACTAGGGAAGTCGGGATGCTTTTCAACTCTGGATTTGAGGTCCGGATATTGGCAAGTAGCTCTTGACGAGGCAGACCAAAAGAAGGCAACTTTTGCTTGTCATCGAGGTTTGTTTAATTTCAAAGTGATGCCCTTTGGGTTGTCAAATGCCCCAGGTGTTTTCACTCAATTGATGTCAATCGTGTTGGAGGGCATGGAAGGGTTTGCCATGGCATACCTAGACGACATTTTAGTGTTCTCCAAATCTCCCGAAGAGCATTTGGAGCACCTGCAAAAAGTGTTTGATAGGTTAAGGCAACACAACTTAAAACTAAAATTACCGAAGTGCCAGTTCCTGAAGCAGGAAACTAAACACCTGGGCTTCGTAATTAACAGGGAAGGAATCAAGCCGGATATGGACAAGGTAGAAATAATACGTAACATGCCTGAGCCAACGACTGTAAGACAGGTTCGGGGGTTCATAGGTATGATTGGTTATTATAGAAGGTTCATTCCAGCCTTTTCCCGACTAGCCACCCCTTATAGCCTTGACGAAGAAGTATGCTAGGTTTAGGTGGACAGAGGATTGCCAAAAGGCATTTGACTGTCTAAAAGAACAACTGACAGCCATACCTCTGTTAACTTATCCTGATTTAAGCAAACATCTGGTCCTGTATACCGATGCCAGTGATACATGTGTTGGGGCAGTTCTGACCCAGCCGTGTCCGGAGAAGGAAGGACCAGTGCCGGGTATCTCCGAAGAGATACCGATATATTTTCTTTCCCATAAGTTGTCGGCGACCCAACAAAGATGGCCCGTGATTGAAAAAGAGGCGTATGCGATTATGTACGCTGTTCAAAAGCTGCACTATTACTTAGACGGGGCCATCTTTACTATTAAAACCGACCATAAGCCTCTCAAATACTTGTTAGATGCCGAATGGAATAACAAGAAGATACAGCAATGGGCTCTGAAGTTGAGCGGTTATAATTGCAAGGTTGAGTATCTGGCTGGTCGTGAAAACACTTGCGCTGATCTATTATCGAGAATACCCAAGAAGTTAGAGTCCGAATCGGTCGTTTTGGAACCAGGGGTAGATGATAGAGCCTATCAGATTTGTGTGTTAAACTCCCATAGACTCGGAAGCCATCCCAGGTGGGGGTGAAGAAACCGAGGTGGTGAGTGATCCTCACTGGAAGGAAGAGATTTTTAGGAGTCAGGAGGACCCTGAGATAAAATCTCTGAGGAAAAAGGTGGAAGAAAAGACCACCTTGAGATATGTAATCCAAGATGGATTGTTGTATTATTTGTCTGGGAAGGATGATGAGGTGTTTTAAGATTATTTGTTCCCACGAACTTAAGGGATGAGATACTTAACCAATGCCATGAGAAGTTGGGCCATATGGGCATAGATAAGACCCATGATTTGATAGGTAGACATTACTTTTGGCCAAAATTATACCAAGAAGTGATGGCCTATGTGAATGGCTGTGTAATATGCCAGGCGCAGAGTCGAAGGCATGAAACAGCACCCCTGGAGGAAACTGATATTCCTAACTTCCCCTTTCAGAAAATCAGTATGGACATATCGGGTCCATATGGAGAAACGGAAAGCGGTAATCAGTACATAGTAAGCTTTGTAGACTGGCTGACTAATTGGCCTGAAGCTTTTGCGGTCGCAGATAAGAAAGCTCAGACAGTAGCTGACTTGATCTTGACCGAGATCTTCCCCAGGTACGGGTCACCGATGCAGCTGGTGACGGATAACGGCCCGGAAAACGTGAATAAGATAATGCAAGAGACGATGGCAAGTCTAAAAATCGACCATGTGACCACCTCTCCTTACCACCCCCAGAGTAATGCCAAGGTCGAAAGGTTCCACAAGACCTTAGCAGACATATTGGCTAAGCTGGCCGGAGAAAATGCAGGTAATTGGGATCGGTGTCTGACTCAAGCATTGGCAGCTGTGAGGTTTTCGATAAATGAGACCTCGAAATTTTCCCCGTACTTTATGTTGTTTGGAAGAGATGTGGTGTTGCCTATCGACAATCTATTAAAACCCCGTCGAAAGTACATGGGCGAAGATCACCACAATTATCCTGGAAAGACAGCATAAGATATTCTCCCAGGCGAGAAGAAGGATACGTCGAGCTCAGAAATGTAGGAATGAGCGGACTAATAGGGGAAGAAAGGAAATTGAACTGTGCATAGGGGATCCTGTGTATTACAAAGTTCATATGAGAGAAGGAAAGCTGGACCGAAGGTGGGAACCGTATTATAGAATTGTGGAACAAACGGGTCCAGTCTCTTTCATAATTTTGGATCAGATTTCAGGTAGAGCGAAGAGGCTCATGCGAATGATTTGAAGTTAGCCGAGTTAGATGGGTGGGATAGATCAGAACCCCAGTCTAAAAGAGGCGAAGTAAAATCAGGAAGACAACTCTGGTAGATCCAGAAGAGATGCATACTGAAACTGAATCCGAGGAATCAGATAGTGACGGAGAGACCTTCCGTAGACAATGCTGATGAACAATTTAGATTCGAATAGATTAGAACTTAGGCCGGGGGGACCTAAGGCAAATCTGGAAGCTGAAAGCCTTCCGCCACCGAGTTCTGGAGAAGAATCAGGTGGATGGGACTCTGAGGATGAGTTACCTCTGTCCCAACTCCAAAAGCAATGGAGTAGAGAACAAGAATCTAAAAATAAGACAGAATTGCCAATCAAGTTAAGATTGAGAGGAGCGAAAAAGTCCAACCCTCAGGTTGAGGATATGGTGGCTCCTGATTTTGATTAATAAGCATAGCAAGGTGAAGGAGGTCTTGGTGTGGCCGTGGGTGCTACTGTTTGTGTGGAAGGGCCCCCATGCGGATGGGGCATTGGCGGTTATGTTGAGGCCAAATTCACTAAGCGAAGCGGTAAAATTAATCGAATTAGACAGAGTAGAAATAGGGGACCCTACTCGAAAATGAAAAATAAGGCGAAAGAATTAAGTCTATTCTACATCTCTTTGCAGGGATGCAGATGACAAGAATAATAGTATTGTTGCTTTTGACGATGACAGGGAGCGCTTGGAAGAACAGTAAGAATATCGTCTTCAAGAAGACAAGTGAAGTGATTATTACCCGTTCAAAGTTGTTGATAACACTACTTATTGATTTAAAACCCTATGAGGTTTTGTTGACAAAGTTGGAGGATGAATTATCCAACTTGCGAAAGATTCAACTGCAGATAGGAGAGAAATATTCACATACCGGCAGATATGTGAGATTATTGTATTCTCTAGAACAGGAGAATGCCATAATGGAGTATCAGTGGAAAGAAATGAATAATTACTTAAGGGGGGTAGAATTATTACAAACCAGGCAGAAAAGATCCATACTACCAATAGTAGGCCTTTAAATACTATTGGAACAGTATCTGAAGATGATGTTAGAACAATACGACGAAATTAAAGAAATAGAGAAAGATCAGAAAATATTAGCCAGGTAGCCGAGAAAGTGTATCCATTTTGAATGTGACAAGGCTAGAATACTATTAATTTTCTCTAAATTTTTCCTTGTTTTCTAACATGGTTCCATCTTAAATTCCTACTATCTTTTCTGCCTGGTTGTAATAATTCTACCCCCCTTAAGTAATTATTCATTTCTTCCACTGATACTCCATTATGGCATTCTCTGTTCTAGAGAATACAATAATCTCACATATCTGCCGGTATGTGAATATTCTCTCCTATCTGCAGTTGAATCTTTCGCAAGTTGGATAATTCATCCTCCAACTTTGTCAACAAAACTCATAGGGTTTTAAATCAATAAGTAGTGTTATCAACACTTTGAACGGGTAATAATCACTTCACTTGTCTTCTTGAAGACGATATTCTTACTGTTCTTCCAAGCGCTCCTGTCATCGTCAAAAGCAACAATACTATTATTCTTGTCATCTGCATCCCTGCAAAGAGATGTAGAATAGACTTAATTCTTTCGCCTTATTTTTCATTTTCGAGTAGGGTCCCCTATTTCTACTCTGTCTAATTCGATTAATTTTACCGCTTCGCTTAGTGAATTTGGCCTCAACATAACCGCCAATGCCCCATCCGCATGGGGGCCCTTCCACAAAACAGTAGCACCCACGGCCACACCAAGACCTCCTTCACCTTGCTATGCTTATTAATCAAAATCAGGAGCACCATATCCTCAACCTGAGGGTTGGACTTTTTCGCTCCTCTCAATCTTAACTTGATTGGCAATTCTGTCTTATTTTTAGATTCTTGTTCTCTACTCCATTGCTTTTGGAGTTGGGACAGAGTAACTCATCCTCAGAGTCCCATCCACCTATTCTTCTCCAGAACTCGGTGGCGGAAGGCTTTCAGCTTCCAGATTTGCCTTAGGTCCCCCGGCCTAAGTTCTAATCTATTCGAATCTAAATTGTTCATCAGCATTTGTCTACGGAAGGTCTCTCCGTTACTATCTGATTCCTCGGATTCAGTTTCAGTTGCATTCTTCTGGATCTACCAGAGTTGTCTTCCTGATTTTATTTCGCCTCTAGACTGGGGTTCTGATCTATCCCATCTAATCGGCCAACTTCAAATCATTCGCATGAGCTCTCTTCGCTCTACCTGAAACTGATCCAAAATTATGAAAGAGACTGGACCCGTTTGTTCCACAATTCTATAATACGGTTCCCACCTTCGGTCCAGCTTTCCTTCTCTCATATGAACTTTGTAATACACAGGATCCCCTATGCACAGTTCAATTTCCTTTCTTCCCCTATTAGTCCGCTCATTCCTACATTTCTGAGCTCGACGTATCCTTCTTCTCGCCTGGGAGAATATCTTATGCTGTCTTTCCAGGATAATCTTGTGGTGATCTTCGCCCATGTACTTTCGACGGGGTTTTAATAGATTGTCGATAGGCAACACCACATCTCTTCCAAACAAACATAAAGTACGGGGAAAATTTCGAGGTCTCATTATCGAAAACCTCACAGCTGCCAATGCTTGGGTCAGACACCGATCCCAATTACCTGCATTTTCTCCGGCCAGCTTAGCCAATATGTCTGCTAAGGTCTTGTGGAACCTTTCGACCTTGGCATTACTCTGGGGGTGGTAAGGAGAGGTGGTCACATGGTCGATTTTTAGACTTGCCATCGTCTCTTGCATTATCTTATTCACGTTTTCCGGGCCGTTATCCGTCACCAGCTGCATCGGTGACCCGTACCTGGGGAAGATCTCGTCAAGATCAAGTCAGCTACTGTCTGAGCTTTCTTATCTGCGACCGCAAAAGCTTCAGGCCAATTAGTCAGCCAGTCTACAAAGCTTACTATGTACTGATTACCGCTTTCCGTTTCTCCATATGGACCCGATATGTCCATACTGATTTTCTGAAAGGGGAAGTTAGGAATATCAGTTTCCTCCAGGGGTGCTGTTTCATGCCTTCGACTCTGCGCCTGGCATATTACACAGCCATTCACATAGGCCATCACTTCTTGGTATAATTTTGGCCAAAAGTAATGTCTACCTATCAAATCATGGGTCTTATCTATGCCCATATGGCCCCAACTTCTCATGGCATTGGTTAAGTATCTCATCCCTTAAGTTCGTGGGAACAAATAATCTTAAAACGCACCTCATCATCCTTCCCAGACAAATAATACAACAATCCATCTTGGATTACATATCTCAAGGTGGTCTTTTCTTCCACCTTTTTCCTCAGAGATTTTATCTCAGGGTCCTCCTGACTCCTAAAAATCTCTTCCTTCCAGTGAGGATCACTCACCACCTCGGTTTCTTCATCCCCCCACCTGGGATGGCTTCCGAGTCTATGGGAGTTTAACACACAAATCTGATAGGCTCTATCATCTACCCCTGGTTCCAAAACGACCGATTCGGACTCTAACTTCTTGGGTATTCTCGATAAAAGATCAGCGCAAGTGTTTTCACGACCAGCCAGATACTCAACCTTGCAATTATAACCGCTCAACTTCAGAGCCCATTGCTGTATCTTCTTGTTATTCCATTCGGCATCTAACAAGTATTTTGAGAGGCTTATGGTCGGTTTTAATAGTAAAGATGGCCCCCGTCTAAGTAATAGTGCAGCTTTTGAACAGCGTACATAATCGCATACGCCTCTTTTTCAATCACGGGCCATCTTTGTTGGGTCGCCGACAACTTATGGGAAAGAAAATATATCGGTATCTCTTCGGAGATACCCGGCACTGGTCCTTCCTTCTCCGGACACGGCTGGGTCAGAACTGCCCAACACATTATCACTGGCATCGGTATACAGGACCAATGTTTGCTTAAATCAGGATAAGTAACAGAGGTATGGCTGTCAGTTGTTCTTTTAGACAGTCAAATGCCTTTTGCATCCTTCTGTCCACCTAAACCTAGCATACTTCTTCGTCAAGGCTATAAGAGGGGGTGGCTAGTCGGGAAAAGGCTGGAATGAACCTTCTAATAATAACCAATCATACCTATGAACCCCCGAACCTGTCTTACAGTCGTTGGCTCAGCATGTTACGTATTATTCTACCTTGTCCATATCCGGCTTGATTCCTTCCCTGTTAATTATGAAGCCCAGGTATTTAGTTTCCTGCTTCAGGAACTGGCACTTCGGTAATTTTAGTTTTAAGTTGTGTTGCCTTAAACCTATCAAACACTTTTTGCAGGTGCTCCAAATGCTCTTCGGGAGATTTGGAGAACACTAAAATGTCGTCTAGGTATGCCCATGGCAAACCCTTCCATGCCCTCCAACACGATTGACATCAATTGAGTGAAAACACCTGGGGCATTTGACAACCCAAAGGGCAATCACTTTGAAATTAAACAAACCTCGATGACAAGCAAAAGTTGCCTTCTTTTGTCTGCCTCGTCAAGAGCTACTTGCCAATATCCGGACCTCAAATCCAGAGTTGAAAAGCATCCCGACTTCCCTAGTAATGCTAATATGTCATCAATTAGGGGCAAAGGTACTGCTAATGGCTCAGTGATAGCATTGAGCTGGCGGAAGTCAACACAAAATCTGTGCCCTCCGTCTTTCTTCTCAACCACAACTATTGGGAAGCTCCACGGTGAATTAGCTCTTTCAATGATATTTGCTTCCAGCATATCATCAACAGCTTCCTCCACCAACACCCTCTTATGTAATGGTGTTCTATAAGGCCTTAACTTTATTGGAAGATGATCACCCGTATTTATCGTCATCTTCACAGTCTGTGTTTATACCTAACTCTTTTACTGTCTTGCGACCACATCTCTGTTTTTCCTCATAGTTTCCATACTTGTTTTCTATATTTCTCAGGAGCAAGTAATTTCCTCCTCTTTTTATCTCAGTATCTCTATCCTCATACTGATTCTTTTTCGTCTCGTTAACCTTCACCCGGCTACATTTCTGATTCTTTGCGCTTTGCCTATAACTGTGTTCTTCAGAATTTTCTCAGTTTTACATGAAGTTTATTTATCAGTATCAGAGGATCTCCCTCCATTAACTATCGCTTCGCATGCTGATATTTCAAATTCCCCCTTCCTCCTCCGGCAAGGGTACTACCTGATAAATCTCTCCACTCATTACTGATTCGGTGTCGATCACACCATAAACAACATACCGCTGATCTAGGTGGTAACCTTGTATCCTCACCATCAGAATCCGGTACTCACCCCCGGCCTCACTACCCCAAGGGAATTCCATTTCGCCTACTGTCAATACTGGGGGGCTCAAAAGCTAGACGAGCTTTATTTTTCTTTAACCAATCCTCTCCCAGGATCAGTTTCACTACAGAGATCAGTTGCTACATATACCCTGAGCAAATCCTTTAATTTACCTAATTCTAAAGGTAAATTATCCATGCCCACCAAAAGACATTTGATCTCCGTTCGCCTGACTGATCACCAAATCAGGTTCGATCAGATTTTTTATTAATTTCAAGTGATCATAGGTTTCCCTATTCACTAATGATACCGACGCTCCCGTATCAATCAGTGCCCTTACAGGGGTCCCCTTCACGATACAATGCATGTTAATTCATTGGTCTCGCCAAAAGCTGGACACACCAAGGCATCTTTCTTTTAAACTTTTCTTCTATTTCTTCTGTCAACCCAGACAGAGGAGCTGGCAATAAAAAGTCTCGTTAGAATGTTTCTTTTCCTTTTCCAGGGGCACCTTACAATTCCTCTTCTATGGCCTACCCCAAAACATCTCCAACTTTCGTCTTACAGCGTCTTTTAACCAGGGCCACCCTCCCCCCTATTCTTGGGGCGGCCCCTCTTCGTTTCCCGTCTTCAATTGTCTAACTACCTGTTTCTCTGGCTTCTTTGATTTGGGGCCCTCTCGAGGGACTCTCTCCCTCCTAGGCTCCCCATCTTTCTTCCTAGAGGACAGTCCCCATGATATGTGACCTTCCCCCTTGCAGGACCAACACACAATTGTTGAGTTAGTCCTTTGTTCCCTCCTTTGAGGGGGCATCTGCCATCCTTTTCTCACGTCAAACACCCTTCCGGGGGGTCAGCCTGTCTACCCCAATCTTCCCGCTTTCTTTCCTCCTAAGGGCTTCTTAGCTACCTTGGGGGCCCCGTTACCCCTCCGAATTTCTGCTCTGAACCTGCGCCTGCTCAACTCTAATACGTAACAGCTCCGCCTCCGTGGTGCTAGCAGCAACCAACGCCTCGGCAACTGTCTCGGCTTATCCTAAGGACATCCCGTTTTATCTTGTCGTTATTCAAGCATCTAACAAAAAGGCCGCGCAACTGGGCCTTAACTACCTCATTATTCTTCACTAGGGGTCGGGATAGGCTATCGCCGCTAACCTCTCTAGCCTCTCACCTAATTCGGCGAGAGACTCTTTTTTCCTCCTGCGTTATTCGGCTTAATTCACGCATCGCCTCCATTGCGGAGGCTACACCGGAAATCTCTCTTCCAGTTTTAGTTTTAACTCATCCCAGAGTATTCTTGGATTTTCTAAATATATTCCTCCTATGAATTTTGAAGCCTTTCCCAACGCAGCATCGTAGGCCAGCTAAGATGTCACCTTAAAAATGATGTTTTTTCTGGTCTGCACCAATCGTGCAATTTGCTCCCCAGTAAGGGGGGTATCTGCGTCCCCCTACCAAACTCTTAAATGCTCTCGTAAATGCTTCCATTTCCCCACCCTCACTAGTGGTCTCGGGATCTTGCATTGCATTATGGTAGAAAAAATTTTCGAGAGAAAAGAAAACAAAATCAACGATACAACAAAAGATAATGTCCCGACAGACGTGCAACCAACAACGAAATTAACCAACGAAAAGTGTCCTACCTGTTCAGTGGAATAGAGCTGACTGCTTGGTCTTGTTGGTCTCCGGTTCTGCTCCAGGGAAAAGTTGTTGTTTTCTCCTGTTCAACGACACAGTTTGTGTCAAAGTTCGAGACACAAGAGTGTGTCAAAGTTCGTGTCACAGCACAACCTTCTCCGCCGTAGTATAGACAGGGTCTATCCTGGTCACGTGCAACAATTATGACCCTTTACCCGATGCCACTAAATGAACTCAGTGACACCAATCAGCCAATTAGTGTAAACACCAATTGACTAATTCAATTAGAGATCTTTTTTTTTTGCTGGAGTCGCTGGTTTTTCTCTCAGGTGTAGCAACCCCTACACACCTCACCCCCACGCATGTGTAGTTTTAGAAAATGAAACGGTGACAGGTTTGCTGCTGGAAGAAAGATTGTTGAGTCTCAACATTTGGTAAAGAATTATACGAAAAAACACTTCAACAATAGTTTTTTAAGTCAAAATGCTTTTATATCTATACAGGCAAAGTCTATACAGTTTGTAGTTGTTTTCAGGAAAAATGTTCTTTTTTTTTCTGGTGGAGTGACACTCTAGAACTGGCTCAAGGACAGGAGCCGGCTGCTCCTTCTAAGTTTGGTCCTTCGAGGGGCGGCTCATAAACGCCCCTCAGCGCAGCAGAGCTTCGTGAGGCAAGATGGCGAAGTGCCCCGAGCTTCAAAAATCAGCTCTTTAAGTATAATCGCCCAGATTAGTGGCGTTGGTCAGACGAGGAGAAAGTGTCTTCCTTACGTCAAATTCCTAATCAATTTGCGTCCCATCATTCCTTTGTTTGAATCTCGAAATCCAAACATGGAAAAATGCAAAAGTCAGCAAGATTTTAAGTACAACCCTAATTTCCCCACTCTCTCTGAAATTTATCACTGTGACCATTCACTTCTCATGGGGATGACGGGAGGATAGCTTTCCTCCCACTCTCTAAGTGAAATCCCAAATTAGGAAAAGGGTGAGGTTACCAAACTCCAAGTACAACCCTTTTTTTATGCCACCCTCTAATACCTATCTCTGTCACTGTTACCCTCAGGGGGCGTTAATTTTTCGCGCACATAGCCAAAGTGCTTATGTAAGGGATTTCCTAAATCGAAGCTCATTTATCAATTAATATCGTCGAGCTTACAAGGGTTTTCTTTGTATTCGATTTGAGATTCTCCATATGCCCAACTCGTATTTTCGGTTTTACCGGGTCACCCCGTCCCAGGAGCCAAAAATAATCTTTTCATCTATTTTAATA
>CM042151.1:71508006-71561483 GCA_023376005.1 Doryteuthis pealeii | reverse complement strand
CCGTGACTGTAGAGCGAGACAATTTGACCGCAGTTGAAAGATTATGACTGTGGAGGAAAAAAATGTTTAAATATCATTTAAAATTTATCTTTTTCAATTGAAACTTTTCTTTGATATCAATAATTTATATTTAAAAATAAGCATTATAAATAATTTAAAAAATTTACTTGTAGAGACGAAATGGAGATTTAACTGTTTGTTTTGGTTTAGATTTGTTTTGGTTTGAGATTCAACAGTGAAAAAAAATTGCTTCTTTTTTTGTTATTTTTCAATAGAAAAAAAAAAAATTTCAGTTGATTTAACAGTGCAAAAATGAAAACATTGTTTTTCAATCATAATTTTCATTATTTTCGTAAGCTGATAAAAATTTTAAAAAATCATCAGGAGTTTGTTTAATGTTTTTTCTTTCGAATGGAAAAAATCTTTTCAAGAAAATATTATTTTTTCTGCAAGTTTCATTGTGTTAAATGTAGGGGGGGTAATTTGCACAGGGTCAAATTGGTGGTACCTAGAGATTTAACTGTTTTGGTTTAGATTTGTTTTGGTTTGAGATTAAACAGTGAAAAAAAATTGCTTCTTTTTTTCTTCTCTCTAACATTCAGGATTTGTTATTTTTCAAAAGAAAAAAAAAATTTTACTTATAAATAAAACGCCATAAAACTAAGATTTGTTTTTTCGTTTTAGTAAAATAAAATAAATAGTTTTGTTTTAGTGTTCTCAGACTTTCGCAGATGCTGTTATTCATCTACTGTTTGTCTTAAATTGTAAAAATAATTAGTATTTTTTATTTTCATGCAAGATACTTGATTATTTGAAAAAAGAAAGGAAAGAAAAGGTTGTTTAATCTACATCATATTGTATTTTAAGTGACTTTAATTCAAACAAAAAAACGCGAGTTTTGTCTTTCTGCGGTGAAGTTGTATTTTGGTAAGTAATACCGGTTCTTTCTTTCTATTTATTTTGTTTCAAATTAAATTTTCTCTTTGAAATTATTAAAATACGATTATGTTCCAGTTTTATGGTGAAAAATGTAGCTGATACTATTTTATACACAAAACCCCTTAAGCTACCTAAGGAGTGTGTGTGTGTTTTAAGAATACCCAACTTTTCGTCTGCCTTAATTTTAAAAAGGAATTAAAATTAATTAAATCGATTATTTAAGGTCAAATTTTTGTCTAAATTGAAAAGTAGTAACATAATGAGCATCAGTAAAACAAAAAAAAAATAAAAGTAAAATAATATGCATGTAATTTATTTTTAATACATTTAAAACATTTTTAAGACAATTTGCTGTTGTAAAATCCGTGTTTACAAAACAAATTTATCACTTTCGATTAAAAAAGAATTACCAAATAAGTAATACATTATAAAATTCATTTATTGATAAATCAACATTGAAAATTTCATTAAAATCGGTTAATTCTCTGATTTTTTTGTAAATTCCTTTGAAACGGGAGGGGGGTTGTTTTGTAAAAACACTGGTTTTCTACAAATTGGATATACCTAGTGTGTTTTACGTTGATGAAAAAAAAAAGAAAAAAAAAGATTTTATAATTTTTGGATTATTTTAAAATCAATTTGATTTTTGAATTTACCATAAATTAGTGGCTATTTGGAGGAGGGGGCTTCTGTCTTTTCATGCCAAAATTTTAGCCCCAGCTTAATCCTAACTCAAACCAAACCCAACTCCTTACCATAATTGTCAGGCTTTTTTATATGAAATTGGAAGATAGCCTAAAACAGTTTGATTTATAATTTTTCATTTATTTCTATTTTTATTTTCAGATAAAAATGTCTGTAAAAAGACATTCAGTTTTAACCCGCAGTAGCAGTTCCAAAAAATTTTCTGGAGCACCTTGTCTTTTGGATAAGACTGAACCCCCAACTTTACAACAAGTTATCCAGTTTCGTTATTTCCTTAAAAATACCTATCCCCATTTTAAAAATTTTGAGATTTCCAAATTGATTGAAAAGGAAATAATCAGTATTTGACAAGCAGTGAACCCACAATTGCCTTTGTTAAGGGAACATTATATAGGGCAGAAGGTGGCTATATTTTGTTTCAAGAAGGCCAAACAGGTTAACAGAAAATCTCTCACCACACGCAAAGTGAAAAGAATGGAGGAACAGCTGGACAGATTATTTGATATTTCTTCATGTTGCTGTAAACTGCCCGTCTTAAGATGTGATGACTTTGCTGTGAAGTGCAACAAAGAAAATTGCCAAACAAGGTACATAGTTTGCACTTGTCCTTCTAACAAGAAGGTAATCTTAATTCTATGCTTGATTGTTTTTTACTTGTTTAATTTGAACAAGTTCATGTCTCGATTTTTTAAATTTAAATTTACCTCTGATAATATTCCTTTTTCTGGTAAATGATATGACATTTTCCTTAATATTTGTCATGTATGCTAGACCTGTTATTAAACACATGCAAATTTTGAAATTTCAGGTTCCCATTGAAGAGAGGGAATATTTAAAAGATCAGAGAGAGAAAACAGGCCCAAAAGGCAGTTTCCAACTGGGACCTATTGACAAGGATGCTGTCAAAAAACACAAAGACAAATTTTCAGTGGATGCAGAAAGGTTAGACAGACAGCAACAAGATTCTTCATGTATTGCATCCTCGACGTCTGATATTTTTCCACAGACGTCCTCCAGTGAAGAAACCGTGGATGACAGTTTTGAACCAGGGAGAATGTTGAAGGGTCATTACAGTCTTTTAAAAGTCCCAAGATATTCTATGGAACTTATTAGGGGTGATGTATCATCAAATCTTGGGGCTTGTCTTGCTAATGCCTTTCTGTTAGATCTACAGGATATGGGACTTCTTAATCCAAGTATTCCGTTAAAAGACATTATTTTAGACAAATCTAAAATAGATAGGGAAAAAGCAAGAGTAAAGGTAGCTAGCTATCAGAAGCATGTTCAAGATTATGACAATCTCATCTGCATAGGAGTTGATTGCAGAGTGGATAAAGACACTTTGCTATACAATGAGATTGAAGAAAATGGTGTGAAAAAGATTAAAAAGAGCAAGGGACCAGAGCGCCACTTAACATTTACAAGAGAGATGGGCACTTCATGTAAATATCTCACCCACCAAGTCATACCCAACATTGGTGCAACTGGTATTCATCTAGCTGACGATGTTGCTGCTGTTCTAGAAGAATACAACAGTGTAAATACTGTTAAGGCAGTTCTGGTAGACAATACCAGTACAAACACTGGTTGTAAAACAGGGAGGGTAACAGCTCTGGAGAAAAAAATAAAAAGGAAGGTGCACACAATTGGCTGTTCGCTTCATCAAAATGAACTTCCATTTAGAGCTGTATTTAAATCTATTGATGGAACTACAAGAAGTCCAACAACTTTCACTGGCCCTTTGGGGAAACTTTGTGAAAATAATTACCATCATTTGCCCCAGGTAAAATTTGAACGTATCGGTGGCCCTCTGGATAATTTTTATCTCCCTGCAAAGGCAATGGATGACCTAAGTGGTGACCAACGACTACTTCTGGAATATGCTGTAGGTATTTCTTGAGGTAAAGTGAACACTAGATTTGCTTCCTGGAAGATTGGACCTCTGAATCAAGCAAGATGGCTAACTTTAGCTATCAGGTTAATCTACTTCTGGAATATGCTGTAGGTATTTCTTGAGGTAAAGTGAACACTAGATTTGCTTCCTGGAAGATTGGACCTCTGAATCAAGCAAGATGGCTAACTTTAGCTATCAGGTTAATCTGCCTATGGACCAGAAGTGCATATCCACCAAAACTCTCTGATGAATTACGTAACATTGTCCAATTTGTCATACAAGTATATGCAGTTAGTTGGTTTGAAATAAAAAGGGACAATAATTTCTATAACCAACAATTGTATATCTTTAATATGATCCAGAGAATAAAGCAACAGTCAACTGAAATCCAAAATGTTGCATTAAAAAATTTACAACACAATGCTTTTGCTTTACTTCCGGAAAACATTTTGTTGTCAATGTTGAAATCCAATGAATTGGAGGTGAGGGAAGAGGCCATAAAAGAGATTTTGTCCATTCGGTAAGTTAACATTTATTCATACCTAATTAGTTATGTCAATTTGCAAGAATAATTATAAGTTTTATTCAAATTACATTGCAAAAATATAATCAAGTTTGGATAAATTTTCTTTTTTTTTTTTTTTTTTTCAGAAGTAGCGAACTGCCAAAGAAAAGGTTGAAAAAAATTACTTCAATCAATTTTGAAGCTACACATTGGTCATCTCTGATTGACCTCTCACAAAGAGGGATTTGTGAACCTGCAGTTCCTGAAGATTTTTCCACAAATGAACTCTTAGAATCTCTACTGAATGAAACAGAACTGAAATTTCCAAAATTACCTGCCCACTCACAAGGTGTGGAAAGAGCTGTTAAATTAACAACAGAAGCTTCACAGATTGTGTATGGACAGGAAGCAAGGCACAAGCACATTATAACCAAATCATTGTGCCACCAGATCAGACCTGCATTTCCTCAAAAGGAAAATACACAGAACAATTCAGTTCTGTTGTTACATAATTTATATAGTTTAGGAGCTTTTAACACAATTTTCAATAAAAAATGCAAATTTAAAACATTGAATATATTTTCCATTCATTGTATGTAATGAAAAATATCAATTTTATTTGGATTTATTATTGAAATAATGAAATTTTGAAGTCATTTTGTCATCAAAATCCTGCGGAAATGAGGTATTTGTGTATATTTATGCTGACGAACTTTAAATGAAATGCTCAAATGAGTTTTAAAGTTAGGAATCTAATTTTTGTTGTCAGTTCTTATAACACCAAACCCCAGCTTTCGCCATCAAAGCTGTATTGAATTTCCAAAAAAAGTGACAAATCTACCTGCCCTACTATACCAACACCCACACCGCACCCGCATCATGCCATACTATACCAGCACCCACACCTCACTCCATGCCACACAGAGCCAGAACTTATTTTCAACCCCACGCCTACCCTCATTTCACCAAGCAGTGAAAAGAAATTACTACTATTACTACTGACAACAATACCAACGATTCCAGCTTTTGTTTATTTTAAAATAAACGATATTAATCCAAACCTTCTCGTCCATTTCTTCTTTTGCAAACCATATGCATTTTGAGATATTTCATTATATATCACTATTAAACGTTATTAAAAAAAATGGAAAATGATCTTTTTACTCAAATGTTTTCTTTTACGTTTAAAGATTTATGTTACATATAACGTAAATGTTTGTTTTAAAACATTTTTTGATGAATTGTTTATTATTCTTCTTATATTTCCCGCTAAAATATGAGGTAAGGTTATTTTCTATGGTAGGTCTTAAGTGCCATTTTACCACAATATCACCAGCACTGCATGAAAGTTTCAGATGCAAATATTGTCATGTAAAGGCTCCGAAAAACGAAAAAAAGACAACAATTTTTACTTCAAAAATAATTTTTGATTTTTTTTTTTCTTCATATTATGCCATGTCAAATTTACCCTCCCTATATTTAACACAATGAAACTTGCATAAAGGTTAATATTATCTTCAAAATTTTTAGACCATTCAAAAGAGGAAACATTAAAAATCTGATGATTTAAAAAAAAAAATATTTCAGCTTACGAAAGTAATGAAAATTATGAACGAAAACAATGTTTACATTTTTGCACCATTAAATCAATTGAATTTACCGTAACCAAAAACAAGTTATAACTACCGGCTTATTAAAAAAATTATAAGAAAAATCAATTGAGAGTCAAAGTTTCATGAAACTTTCAGTAATTATTAGGTACCACCAATTTTACCCTGTGAAATTTACCCCCCCCCCCCCATATTTAACACAATGAAACTTACAGAAAATTAATATTTTCTTGAAAAAATTTTTCACATTCGAAAAAAAAAAACATTAAGCAAACTCCTGATGATTTAAAAAAATTTTTTTCAGTTCATGGAAATAATGAAAATTATTGAAAACAATGTTTTCATTTTTGCACTGTTAAATCAACTGAAATTTAACGTAGCTAAAAACAAGTTACAATAAGAGTTTTTTTTGTTTTTTTTTTAGATTCTATGAAAAATCAATTAATTGTCTGATTTTCACGAAAATTTTCATAAATGTTTAACTTTGGATGTAAATATATCTGAAATAGATTTTTCCTAAAATATATTAGGGGAAATATTTTTTCACGAGGTCTATCCCCCCCCCCTATTTTGTTTTGAGAATAAAAAAGGACCCGTCAGAAAACTTTTTTTACTTCTTTTCTATAAAGATAAGAGTCTGAATAACTATATCAAAGAAATTGTATAACATACAATGCAGTAGTTTTTTTTAGGAAATATTAATGAAATCGGAAATAAAAAGTGCAAAAAAATGTCTCCAAACATAATAGAATTGCTAGTCAACTGAACAGCAGCCCAGCAACCAGGATTCCAGCCTCTCCAAATGTAGTACTGGTCCAGAGATAAGTATACAAATATTTTTGCAATCAACACATCATCACTTCATTCGGAAACGAGTGCCAAAATGTAATAAATGTTTACACGTCATTTCTCCAATTCCCAAAAGGAGAACGTAATGCAACATGCTGACTATAAAACAGTTGTGAATAAAATTGTTAGCTATCTGGGTGGTTCTTCTATCGGTTGATCTTCTGCTATCTGGTTGGTTTCTTTTCTTAACTTCTTAAGATCTTCTTCTGGTTGTCATTTGTTTTTAGTGTCCAACTCGATTCTAAGCATTTAATCTAATCTAATCTATTCATTGACAAGGGCATCTATATTTATACATATATTAAGGGCAGTTGTGTGTATCTGTATGTTCAGAGGAAACTTCAAAAATAAAACAACTAACGACAAAGTAAATATATATACACATTGAATATCACCATGGCTTAGTTTTTGAGCAAAAATAATGAAAGTTTGATTTATATCCGTGAAGATAATTTAAAAAAAAAAAATTTAGATGATTACAGCCTAGATTTTTTTTTCATTTAATATTTTAAATATTAGACATTGATTTTTCTTTTCAGAGTGGCTGGATCAATGCAAGGTCTTTTTTACATGGGGATTTTAATGGGGCATACTACCAGGATCCAACTCGCGATTTAATAATAATCAATCTGTGGGACCTTTTTTACATCTTCCCTATCCAGGTGACGCCGGGTAGCTGCTTCTAGTTTATAATAATCCAGAATGTCATACATCACCCTGTTGATGTATGAAAAAAGATTATCTACAAACAATAACAATATATTAGGCATCAGTATCAGCACTTGAGTGAACTATACTGACACCAGACCAGGTGGAACATATACTTCATTAATGAGCCTTTTGGTGATCTGACAAGACAAAGAGGACAAAATTCACATAAAAGCAACTGTGACCGATTTAGGTTTTGAAAATAGAAAAAGAAAGAAAGAAAAAATCGGAAGTTAAAATCTTCTGATCGTTTGGGTCAGAATTATAAGGCCGCAATTGAGATGTCCGTAGCGGGGGTGGAATCTCAAGTAGGTCAGAAGACCCCTGGGGTGAATCCACTCAAGTAGCCGGAAGAGATAGCACTTGGATTAGTCAGCGGTAGTTATCCTCTGATATGCGAGACGATCCTTTGAAGTAGCTAGACTGATGTCGCTCGGAAGAGATTGACCATGTTTTGGAGACCACTTGAAAGATTGTCGGGAAGAGAATCTTTTGTTTTATTGTTTCCTTACTACTTAAGAATGGAGATAATCTTTTGTTGAAAATCGAAATTAAAGAAAGTCAAATGTATTTAAAAAACAATCAAAGTAGCCGGAAGAATAGAGGCCACTGTCAATTTGGCGGAAGTGAATTCGATTGGCTGGGTTGAACTAGAAGGAGGCGGTGCCTTTCCAGAATAAGATGTCCAGAGAGGGTTACTAATATCTTCATGCCGGCCGGAAATAAAATTGTTCCGATTGAAATATTATTTAACTCAGACGTTTTTGGCTTGAGAAGCAGATGAGGCCGAACAGGCAGACGAGGCCGAACGGGCAGATGAAGCCACGCCGGGCTTGAAAGAGGACGTTGTGATTGCTTGAGGATCACATGAGCTGACCGGGCTAGCTGACAAGATTAATGCAATACTGAAAGCCGAGAGTAACTGGCTTCAGCTAAGACCATTTTGAAAACTTAGTCAACTTACGAACTGTTTTGCACAATACTTTGCAGAAGACCAGAAGTATTTAGTTACGGGTACATCACTCCCACAAGCCTTGAGAAATAATTGTTTGTATTCTTTTGTTATTTGAATATAAATTTTATTAAGTTTAAAGAAAAAAAGTCGTTTTTTATGTGACCACTAGGCCGCCGTTAACCTTGGACATCAGTTTCTATAGCAGATTTCTAGTTGTTTGAGATCTTAACACAGCGTGGGCATTCGGCTAGACTTCCAGCAAATATAGAGACCCTGCAATCCTTGGTTGATGCAGAAAATCCGATCTTGACGGCCAATTTCGGAGATTCTGTGAGCCCTTTAGCTCGGTAGCGACCGACGGGTTATACAACAGTAGTCTGAAGGTCAGCCAAAGTTATAATGGAGATTCACCATCTGTCTGTCTGTAACCGAAACCATATCACTTCTTATGTCACTATAACCTCGGAATTTGCACAAGCAGTCGGTAGAGCGTTTGGCAAGGAATCACAAGAATTCCTAGTTTGATACTGGCCTTCGTCAACTCAGCGTATGAGTAGCACAGGGATCTGTGCGGTAAAGTGAGGAGCTGATGGTAGGTGATGCTAAAATAATCTCCTTGGTCCAGTGCTTTAGTGAAAGGGGGATAGACTCCCTCGCTGTCTGGCTGATACCAACATTAGGCTGCTCCGATGAGGATGATCAATGAGTATTTAATTCATAGTTCTAATCATTAATACATAGATTAAATCTTATTTAATAACAGTCTCTCTATGAAAATCCAAGTTAGATTTGCCTCAAAACAGCCCATGTTATTATTTTATTCAAGTCTGAATACTTTAACCCGCGCAGTGAGAGACTCACTAACTACTTTCATGTCAGTGGTTAACCAGCAATTGACTAGACTATCTCCTACCCATGTTTGCATGCAACAGGAAGAGAGGAGTCAAAACTAAGGTTACAAGATGTCAATCAAAATCCCTAACCATCTAGATTTGAATTCAAATAATTTTCTCTACACTAACTGTACATAATTAATAGTACATCCATCAATAATGCAACATTAGCACCGGTTTGTGCGAACATCCTGATGTCACTGTGACACTAACTAGTTAAAATAGATGAGCAAAATTAAAGTTTGTTTTTATAAAAAGTGAAAAAAAAAGAAGAAAATTATTGAATAAAAGTACTTTAGAAAATATGGAGACAGATGTTTCTTTTGAAATTTTCTCTCTCTCTCTCTCTCTCTCAAATGCATATATTCATGATAGTATATATCTGTGTTAAAAGTACATACATAAAAAGCCATACATAAATGATATATATATATATATATATATATATATATATCCATTTATCTATCTTAGTCTGTTCACATCTATCTATCTATTTATCTATCTTAGTCTGTTCACATCTATCTATCTATCTATCTATCTATCTATCTATTTATCTATCTTAGTCTGTTCACATCTATCTATCTATCTATCTATCTTAGTCTGTTCATATCTATCTATTTATCTATCTTAGTCTGTTCACATCTATCTATCTATCTATCTATCTTAGTCTGTTCATATCTATCTATCAATTTGTTCAGATTTTTGTATATATCTATGTTGCAAATAGATATATAAAAAGATACATTCATAAACAACACATGCATATGCTCATCTATTTAGACATACTTGCATACATATCTAGTCCACAGTTTTTCTCGACCCCCGCACCCCCCCCCCTTTGCACACCTTTTTTATTACAATTTTATCTTTTAGTCTGTCTTCCTTTCTAACCTTCTTCTTTGTCATTTTTTCTTTCCTTTTCTTTTTCACCTTCTCTTTGTCATCCTTTCTTTCTTCTCACCTCCCTCCTTTTTGATACTCTCTTTTTTTTTCCTTTCCTCTCTTACCCTCACACTTCTCCCCTCTACCGATTCTTCCTCCTCCTCCCTTTTAAACCTTCTCTCTTTCTTTTCCATTCTTTTCTTCCCCCCCCCCTTCATTGAAAGAATCAAATATCAAAACAAATTTCTTTTTACACAACATTTCAAATAAACATTTAAAACCATAATAGGGTTAATAACAACAATAATGTACAACAATTTCTTCCTTTTATTCATCTCGGCTGCATTAATTTTTAATACCTGTCAAGGTAAGTGATCATTTAAATATTTGGATCTTTTCTTGGGGTGGGGGAGTAAATACATAGTTGTTTTTCTCCTAAACTGGTATATAAGGCTGTATATACACACACACACGCACACACACACACACACATATATATATATATATATATATAGAGAGAGAGAGAGAGACAGACAGACAGACAGACAGACAGAGGCCGATTTAGCTTAGTCAGTAGAGCACCTCCCTAGGTTCCTGGTTCGATACTGGTCCTCGCCAACTCAGCACATGAGTAATATAAACTGGATAATCTGATCTATTTGGTAAAATGAGGAACAGATGGTAGTTGTGGCACTCCACCTCAGCAAAAACAATCTCCCTGGTTTAGCACTAGTGAAAAGGCGATAGATTCCCTCCCTGTTTGGCTGATACTGACGAAAACACACACATATATATATATATATGCATATATATATACTTGGTCGAGAATATATAATTTTTTTTACTGGACTTTTATGAAGCATGGGACAAATACATGTGAAAAGTATTGAAAATTCAAATAAATTAAGATAAACTGGTTTTCTTACCTTTTTGAGATCCTGTTTAGAAATGATTCAAATGAATATTTTGTCTGTTGGGTTTCTGGTTTTAGATGTGATTTAAGTTATATTTAAATTTAAACTAATGTGTAATTATGCATCATACATACACACACACACACACACACACATATATATGTTGTATATTTTGGCAGCAAGTTATTTTGTAGGCAGGTGTTATTAAACAACACGGAACATTTCACATAAATTCACTTGCCCGTTTCGCGAGTGCCTCTCAGAAAAAAAATCGAATATTAACAGCTACATTGGACATACTACTACAATACTCTCCCATCGCCTTACATACCATCTCTCTGATACTAGTGCCATAAAACAACACTTAATTACAAAACATCTAGATAAATTCACCTCCAACATGAGAAAAATCCTCACTGAAAATACTAAAATTATCTATAAAAATAACAATAAGAAATGCCTATAAATTCTTGAGGCGATACGCATAAAAAATGAAAAACCTAACTTTAATAAAATAGCATTCAACATAGGTCATGATATATTAGCTATTTTTAATAACTAATACACTAATCATAGCAACCCTCTAAAAATATTGGACTCTTCTAATTTAAAAAAAAAATAGATAAAAGAACAAGAAAAAGAAAAAAAGTAACACTAAATCATATACCCCCCTGATGACTGAAGAAACAGTCGAAAGCGCTTGGGCTGATAGTATGGGAAGAATCCTATTTAAATTGGATCCTAGCATTAGAAAGATAGCCAGAAGACTGGAATAGATACAAATCAAGATCATGAAAAAGAAATGTTCCATGTTGTTTAATAACACATGCCTACAATATATTATATATGTATGTATGTATGTATGTATGTATGTTATAAAAATAATTTTTTTTTTCAAACCATGAATGGTGAATATAAGTGTTCAAATAGACTAATATTTAAGAAAATACAGATGATTTACCTGTTGTGTTAGAATTAATAATATAAATTGACTTTTTAATCAAAATATTACAAAATCACTTAATAATTTTGTAATATTTTGATTAAAATAAAATTGGATAATTCTTAAATTGTGGTGAGTTGTAGATAAATTGAATTTTTGTATTTTTTTGTATGTTGTGTATTGAGTGGGGGGTAGATATAGTGTTACTTGAGTGATTTTGTGTATAATTTGGATTTGGAGGAGGAATGGGTGATGGGATGATTTCATTTCAATTGTCTTCACCTTATTTTGAGTTGTAAGGGTTTCATGTTTATATATTTTGAGTTGTAATGGTTTCTATATACACACACACACACACACACACACACACACACATATATATATATATATAGCTGTCAGTGTGGCTTCATAGCTCGCAGCAAGGCTGGGCTCCTATCACACTCAAGGAAACACAAAATGTCTTCTTGATAGCATGCACAACATGGGAGGAAACAATTCACTCACTGCTGATCCTCATCTATCATTCACGATAGGAGAGTCCACCATATATATATATATATATATATATATAGCGAGATAGAGAGAAATTTTGACTTATAAGGGTTTCATGTATGGTTCGCATATTTGTATTATAAAATTATAATAAGATATATATGCATATATAGTATTCAATATATACACTATGCAAGACACACGCACATACATACAATATACAATAAACACATATATCTTATTATAATGGAGATTCGGTGACTGTCTGTAACCAAAACTACATCACTGTTTATGTCACAATACCCTAAAGAAATGCATAAATTAATCAATGAATATTTAATTTATAATCAAAATCATTGATATATAGAATAAAAGAAATCTTATTTATTAACAGTGTCACTATGAAAATCCAAATTAGATTTGCTTCAATACAACCCATGTTATTAGTGCATTTAAAATCCTGCAATGCGTCTTATATATCACTAAAAAATAAAGGTTTACTTAATATATGGTGTGGTTAATTTTGCATACTTGTTTTAACAAAACCAGATTTAGTAAATAATTACTAGGTGTTATTAATCTCTAATATCGTTGTTTTATTCTTCAACGTATTAAAATCAATCCTATGAATAATTTTATATAGAAACCAATTAAAATATAATTAAAATAAGTGTAATCTTTTTATGTGTTCTTATTTAATTTTGTTAGTCTTTCTAATCTAATATATTTCATTATATCAAAACCTAAATACTTACACCTAGAGGGCACATATTCTTGCTAGTATATATAGTATTAAGTATATACAGTATGCAAGACATGTATTTGATGTATACAATATATATATATATATATATATATATACTATACATACATACATACAGTGTTCAATATATACAGAATGCAAGACACACACACACACACACACATATATATATATATATATATATATATATATATATATGTTGTTCTGGTTCCAATGGGAGAAAATTCAATATTTTATAAAAAAAAGAAGGTCCGCAAAATGTATTTTGTTCTCAGAAAAATTTTTTAAATTCTTTTTGTTTTATATATATATATACTTCCTTAAGACATATTTTGTTGAACTGCGCAGCCATTTTCTGTCTGCAAATATTGTTCATGATCCTTTGAAGTTGCCGGATTGATGTAACTATATCAGGCAAAAATTGGCTGATGTATTTGCCATAGCTTATTATTTCCCCAGTACTTTCGGGCCCATCAATGGCCATCTTCAAGGGTAGTGCAAAAACAATATAACAATGGGTTGTTCTATTAAGCTTGTATTCTATTTATTTAGGGGTTGTATTTTGTAATTTGTTATTTGTTTGATGGAGAAAACAATTGACATAATCATAAAAAAATATCTATAATAATCTATTACTCCCCCCCTCTAAAAATTAATCCCTACATACTTTGAAAAATACTTTTAATTTGTACGATTGAAGTGCCATTTTATGACCACATGGGAAATACAAAAAGATGGTGTCTCTATGGGATCTGTTCTTGCTCCGATTTTCAGCAAGTTTTATATGTGTAATCTGGAAAATAACATATTCAATAGCATTAAAAAAAAACCAAATCTACTTAAGATATGTGGACAACATATTAATCCTCACCAACAATACTAAAGAAATTACCACACTTCAAGAATCATTTCAAAAAAGTTCCATAATTAACTTCTCTATAGAATTAAACAAAAATAATAAAATCCTTTTTTTAGATGTTCTTATTGATACTAATAACAATAATTTTACTACCTTTACTTAAAAAAACCCAAATAAAAACAGATATACATCCCCTATAGATAATAATAATAATAATAATAATAATAGAGTAAGATTTATAATTTACAATAAAAAATTTGAAACATTACATTTATTTCTTAATCATAATTCTTTAACTTCGAAAAAGACAGTAGAAAAATCCAATGTTATTTATAAATTTAAATGTCCATTGGGAGAATGCCTCTCTGACAATAAAAAAAAATAATGAGTTACATTGCATCCTATTAGTTATGCATAATTAGTGTAGTGTATTTATTTGAATTTGAAATAACAGTTAATGGAAAGATACAGGAGGAATGATGAACATTCGTTAACCCTATTTTGACTTACACTTCCAGTTGTGAGTTCGAACCGTGGGAAGTGAGTTTAGATAATTATTTTTAGGGAAACTGTTGAATGAGACAGACCGCAAATAGCCAATTCTTGCACACATGGTTGAGTTGATTCTGGGACTTATAGATTTAATATAAGTTTAATAAAATTTAAGCTCACCAAAAAGAAAGTCTTGAGTTATTAATCAAAAACAAAATAATAACAGGACGTCTGAGAATCACCCAGAATGCAAAAGAATAACCTTAAGAAGAAGAAACCAGCCCAGAACCAGTTAGAAACAGCTAAGAAGCCAAGATAGGGGAATTGACAGTTAAAAACAAGCTACAAAGAAATACAAGACAAGCTACACTACAAAATGAGTATACAACCATGGGTATACTCAGATCTGTGCTCTACAAGATAGGAGTGCGACCATTATACTATACTATATATAAAATATTATACTATAAATAAATATATTATAAAATATTATACTATATATAATAAGGGGCTGGGTTAGCTCAGTCGGTAGAGCGTTCGGCTAGAAACCACAAGATTCCTAGTTCAATCCCGGTCCCCGCCAACTCAGCGTATGAGTAGCACAGGGATCTGTGCGGTAAAGTAAGGAGCTGATGGTAGGTGTGGCGCTCCACCTCAGACGCAAAAAACAATCTCCTTGGTCTGGCACTAGTGAAAAGGGGATAGACTCCCTCGCTGATTGGCTGATACTGACATTAGGCCGCCCCAATGACTTTACTTATATATAATATATATATATATATATATATATTGATTTCAAAGTGAGTATGCAATAAATCTTTTTGAGCCGTGATAATGTTGTTTGTCTTTTACAGATGCCAATACCGGTCGGGAAGAATGTGAAAAAAAATGTTCACTTGTAAACATGTGTAGTTTGGTTAAATATGATGAAGAGACTGGCTTTTGTGGATTGTCGTACAAAGATGATGCTCCAGAATCATGTAAATATTTCCAAATTATTTACATTAAAAACAAAATATTATATACTAGGGTGAGTCAAAAGTTTTGCAATATTTTGGTAAAATGACGCACAATTTGACTACATATAGATGCTTTTGCCAAAGTCATGAAAGTGACGAACCACATTGGACTGTGAGATGTCAAGCTTGCCTGATACTCTCTAAGTGCTACTTGCTGGATTTGACTTTATTGCTTGAAGTATCACCTTGGAATCCATGGTTTTAGGCCAACTTGACTTAACCTGATCGTCAACTTGAACAAAATTTCTTGAACCTTCTAATACCTGTACTGTGATAAACAGCACCTTCATCTTCCACACAACAAATGTTTAGTTTTGATTAGTTCTGGAATGTTATGGCCCATTTTAAACTTGTGAAGCATAAGTTCCTAAATTTTCAAAGTGACTAAATTCAAGATTTTTTTTCAAAATTGAAACTTTCTGATGCTAAGATATCATAAATTTCATACATTATATATCAAAATAATTCTGAGACTATCTTCTATTAAGGATATAGTGTTCTTTTTTATTTTTATTATTTTGCATATCAACTTTCGTTGGTAGTGGTTTAGCTTCCAAAGGTCAGAGAAGAAAAAAATAACCTCTACGTTGTAGTTTAGGGTGTGTACAATTTCAAGAATATTGATAAAGATTAGCCCCTTTGATTTTGCAAAACAAAATAATGTGTAAAATTTAGTCTAAAAAAATTCATATTTCGCATTTTTGGCTGTTCGAAGCAAAATGAGTTTTAACTTGCTGTAAAAAAATAATTCAAAACACATAGAAATTACATATTTAGAAAGATGATTATATTTTCTTTCCAACCATATAAATATTTTAAAGATTAGATCAGAAATACCCGAGAAATTGCGAGTTGAACCGATTGAGGTCCAGATTTGTCAATGTCCACCGATTTCAGCTAAATTGCTGGTAATGATATTAGATGACATTGCATATTCATTTATGTGGCTTTCAAATCTCATATGGAGAGAAGCAATGCACAACATGTCAGTGCACCAACTACCAGGATACTATCAACAGGCTACCTACCACAGGTTGAACTGCTTTAATCATGTGATATACATACAAGTCATTATATTACATTATAAATTTTTTTTTTTTTAAACAAAATTTACTCTTTCCAGCATCCAAAATATAAACACAACATAAACCTTATGTAGGAAGAAAAATAAACTCAGAACATTTTCAATTTTTACAAAGTTAAATATTCTAATATTAAAATTCTAATATTAACATTTTAATATTTTAATTTTAGTAAAAAATATATATACATTTAAAAAAATCTTTATCTTGATTTTAAATTACCATATTTGACGGCAAAAAGGACACACCTTTTTTCCAAGATTTTGGCTCAAAAAATTGCCCTGCGTCTTATACATCGTAGGTGAAGTTTGAGACCTCCCGTAGGCCTAGACTAATCTTCTCTATGATGCTCACTAACCCAGCTTACGCTCAGTACTTTTAACTACCCTAAACTCTATGCATCCTTATTTTATTGCTGGTATTGTTATAATAAAGGTTAACAGGAGCGTATGGTGGCGAAGAAAAAAAGAACACGCTAAAAACTTTTTTTCCCTGAATCTGACCTGCTGAAATGGGGGTGCGTCTCATATACTGTCAAATATGGTACATAAAAGTATTTTTCAGACATGCAGAAATTTTTTCTGTAATATGAAACTAAACACTATAACACTAAATTAATACACAAACATTAATGATTGATGTCTAACACAGATAGACTTTGCTCATAGACAGTAAGATTCTTCCACTCTTCACCCTTTGATTGTTCAACCCTGTCCACACTTGACCATATCTATAACTCCTTCTCCGCCACATCCTCTATCACTTTCACCCTCTACCTTTCCTCTTCTCCTCTCCCTATCCCTGTTTACCTCCTTCTCACTTATATATCAATTTGTAAAAACAATTAAAATCATTCGGAAGAAGTTTCTTAACTAACAGAGACAAAATGTTATTTGAATTGATTGTTTGTGTTTTATTCACTCTCCCTACATATTGTTTCTCATTTTGTCGGATCTTTCTAAATCTGTTATTTTCTTCACTTAATACATACATAGCAATAGCATAATCTTTACAGATCACTGCTGTCCCTCACAATCCTACAACCTCACCAATTGTTGACGAACGTAGCATTCGGTTTACTCAATTATGCAAGTTAAATGTGTGTGTGTGTGTTAATTTTATTAAAATCAAATAAACACTAAATAAAATTCACACACCCACACACACACACATTTATCAATGTAGTTTAAGAAAAAATGAGGGATGCCGTTATTTCAATTAAATAGGGTATATATTTTTTTCTATTAATTATATTTTAATATAATACACACTTATACTTACGCACACGCACACACACACACACACATTTCACATAGCATAATCGAGTAAATCATTACTGCATTTTTAAAAATCTAAGAATGCTGTGTTCATCAACAATTTAAACTTTTTTTTTCAGTTATTTCCTATAACTCCAACCTAAAAAAAAAGGGGAACCACGCTGAATGAATTTTATCTGGTAATTAATCTATTATTTTCCCATTAAACTAACCCTAACCCTAACCCCGTCTTCTTTTTTTCTAGTAGATCAATAAATAAATAATTTATAAAATTAATTCAGAGTGGTTCCCCTATTTTTAGGTTGGAGTTATAGGAAATAACTCTTTTTTTCCCCTCTCACATTTCAAGATTAATTAAAAACAGAGGCTCACAGACTTCTTATTTTCAGTAATAATTTATTTATCCTAAAACTAATGAAAGCCCTATTGAAATAGATCGAAACACTGCAGTGTAGGTGAAATAAACATTTTTCATTTATAAACTTGTGTTTTTTCAATTTTTTACAATATTACACACACACACACACACACACATATATATATATATATAAGTCATCCACAGACACCGTGTTTCGACATTTCACGTCTTTTCAGTGTCCGCCCGATTCGTTAACCTCTTGGCCATTTGACAGCTGCCATAAAGGAGTGGTGTTTAAACTATTAAATACATACATTTGTTTATATATTTTACAATCACCAGAGAGATCCAGTCTGTAAACAGACGATCATTACTTTATGCTAGCCATGAAAGTTAATTTGAGTCATCCCTAGAGAGCTCTACTGGGTTTTGGGAGCATATAATAAGTCATCCACAGACACCATGTTTCGATGTTTCATGTTTCTTCAGTGTGGCTAGACACAGCACCTACCTCTGATCAGGAGCGAAACCGGACTGACTTTTCATCCGCCTGATTTGGTAACCTCTCAGCCATATATAATAATATATATATATATATATATATATATATATATTTGTATAGTATCTAATTGCTGCTTAAACATTTCCTTTCTAACAATATTCTAGTGACCGACCCAACCTAGAATATTATTAGAATTACAATATTAAATTTAGCTAAATAAATTAGAATTTTTTTGTTAATTGTTATTAATTTAAATAGGAGAAATACTGAAAAGAACAGTGGAAAACTCTAAATTAGTAATATTTAACCCCTAAAATATAATTAGAATTAAATTTTAACTTTTTACAAGCTATTATTTATAATTAGAATTAAATTAATTACAATACATTTTTCTTTTTATAACAGTTCCTGAGACAACACCAAATTATCCAATAATAACAAAAGGATTGACTTCAACAAAGGGAGGTAAATGTGCATTTTTAAAATCTTTAATCATTTTTTTAACCATTTTTAACATTTTCATTAAACTTCAGGATTCAAATTTAAAAACGTATATATCCTTTGGAGGTACGTCGTTTGAAATGGACTCGGTGAACCGAGTTCAAATCATGGACGAGACTGTTTGCATTTCATATAGCATAATACCCTTGGGAAAGGTATGCATCCAACTATTCTCCCTCCAGCTATGGATAAATAGTAGGGCAGACTGGACTCTTTAACCTTGGTTAGGCAACCAGTCTAGGAGAAAGAAAGCTCTGAATTCAAACTTGTTAAACACCTCATAAGAAATTGACCATGTGTCACATCCTACTCAGTTTGGTTTGTTGTTTTACGGCATATCAGTTTTAAAAATTTTTAAATAAAGTAATTCTTAATGGATACTCAATTTTGTTTATAAACTCATGTTTTTCTATTTAACCCATAGATGGGACCCTAACAGGTAATACCACTCCGGGTCAGAGTGGACCAGGGAGCAATGGTGATGAGGGGGTGCTCCACATTCCCCAAACCTCCAAAACTAGAACCTCACCATCAGATAGAGTTTAACATCATTCCCAGGACATGTAGACCCTCAGCCACCGCCTTCTAGCACCCATATGATAAAAAGGGTTGGGGCTTGCCATAAGGGCAATAGGGTTGGGTCAATCATATAGGTGCTAGGGCTTGACGTGACCAGCCAATTGATCGGAGTGGGCCTCTCCGACCGACCGTCTAGCCTAAGTAAAGTTCTTAGTGGAGTGTTGCAAGACATCCTACTCGAGCGGAGGAGTTGATTAAATATATACATATTTCCTTTGTCTGTATTTTAGAGATGAAGCATGATATAAATAACTTTGATAGTTTGGACTGTTGTCCTCATCTTTATTGTGGTATGTATAAACACAACATTCAGGCTGCTGTATCCTTGGGCCTTGTTCAGGTGTTTCTTATTTACCTTAGAATAAAATCCTCATCAGGCGATAACCTTGAGTTCAAGCGTAGTGGCATTTCATACTACTTGGAGCGCCTTGAATTAGTGGTAACAATATTAAAGCTCTGAAACCATACTTGAACTTAAAGTTATTTTTCTGATGATGACTTTATTCAAAGGAAAATTAGAAACACCTGAAGAAGGCCAGAGGCTACAGCAACTTGAACATGAGGACAACAGTCTGAAATATCAAAATTATTCTGTAGAGATTTTTGTTAAGTAACCAGTATTCAACTATGTTACAAATTGAACCTTGGTAGGTGGTTTAAATAGTAGGTTGGGCTATTCCATTGTGTATCTGGCCAAGTCCATTCCTAGGATTCTCATTGGCTGCTGGTTTTAGTGCGGATATTTTTATCCATATATACCAAACACTTGACTGTGTTCTAGTAGTTTGTACAGAGCTTGTATTTGGTTACTGTCAGTCTTTTTTTTCTTGTCTGGTGATGGAAAGTTTTTTAAAACTTTTTTTTGAAGGTGTCGCTTTTAATGATGTTATGATTAGTTAGATTTAAAGGTATTATAATTAGTTGGAAGGCTTAGAATGACCTTCCAATGTGGGTACATATAAGTACAAGAAATATTCCAACAAAGAAGTTATAAGATATAACAAACATAGACTTTAATAGTGAGCACATACAAATACATTCAAACAGGAATACATAAACGAATTACAAAGTATTAGATAAGTATACAAAGCAGATACATGAAGAACACCATTATAGACAGGTATAAAGAAGTGAGGGAGTATCCTGAAGTAATGTAACTTATTTATAGCAGGCTGTGGGGCAATGCCCCCCATATAAAGGGTATAGACACAAATTTCTAACCCATGTGTCTTGCTTGCTGTCCCGGAGAAAAGAGAACTCAAAATTCATGCCTTGTTGTCTAAATATCATGGCCCACTAGCAGTAAACAACCTGCGACAAGGGAAGATAACTCTTCCAGACCAAACAGGGGCAGACAATCGCTACAAAGGTATGAAAAGAAATCAGGTATCCTCACTTGAAGATACTTTGCTTTGAGTGCAGAATGTGACTACATTTTTAACAGTTCTATCAGCAGGGTTTCTTCTGCATTGGTGTGGGCCTCACCTGTACTTGCTGAGGGCCACAGGTTTGACATACCTGATGTATGATAAAGAGTTTATTCAGTTTGTTAAACATGATTGCAAGTCAAGTTCTTATTTAATCAAGGGAATCTGGAGCTCTGCGGAATGTGGAGCACCCCTTCATCACCATTGCTCCCAGTTCTACTCTGACCCGGAGTGGTAGTACCTGTTAGTGTCCCATCTAAAGGTTAAATAGAAAATTTGTTTACAAAAAAATTGAGTTTAAAAAATTTTTCAAAACTTTGCTGGCATTAAATGACCCACCGTGATTGATATGCTGTAAAATCAAAACACACACACACTAATGGGTTATAATATGCTTATAGATATTTAAATGAATATTTATGTGCATATTGAATCTTGAATTTATATATTTACTTTTTATAAGTTTTAGATTTACATATGTGTTTGTCTGTATAATGAGGCACACAGAAGAATATATATATATATATATATATATATATATATATATATGAAATTTAACATTTTGAAAAAACATATGATGTTTGTTATGTAATTGCTGACAGATCTGTTTTGACCAAATTGATAAGTTGGTCAGATCTGTCAGCAATTACATAACAAACATCATATGTTTTTTCAAAATGTTAAATTTCATACTGTCGGATTAATTTCCATCTATTTTTCATATATATATCTTATTATAATGGAGATTGTGGGTTTGTCTGTCTGTAACGGAAACTTTATTACTATACAAGTCACAATTCCTTTAGTTATTTACATCATATTCTCCATGATTTTATTTTTATTTAAACCTCAATTATTAATAAAATTGTTTTACATTACTTACACTGTTGACCATATCTACATACTAATAACATGCAATTGTATTTATATATACAACAAAATTGAGGTTTACAGTATGAATGGGAAGGCTAATTTGCATATTGATCTTAAAATTTTAAGTTTAATTAGGAAAATTTACCAATGAAAGACGGGAGTAACGGAAAATGATGGAAGAATTAGTTTCAAAGTTGTTCTATTTTTCAATCATACCCCCTCTGTTCAAAATCTTTTTATCTACATTCTTATTCAGTTTCATTAGCCTTTCTAATTTAATATGATATTTTATTATAAAATTTAACTAAAATACTTGCACCCGGAGGGTGCATATATTTGCTAGTATATATAATATAAAGATGCCAAAAAAGACAGAACAACCATTCTATTCACTCTGATGAAGGGAAGAAACTTTTTACGAAATAAAACAAAACTTAACATTCAAAAACTGAGTTTCTTATATTTCACACCTAATGCTTCATACTAAATCCCAAACAATATATGTTATAGGCATATATATATATATATATATACTAGCAAAAGTATCCCGTCCATGACCGGATTTAAAAAAAAATTAGGAAAACCAGAGTGAGTGAGAAAGAGAAAACAGGAGTAAGAGAGAAAATAAGAGGAAAAGGATTTATCAGATTAAAAGAATTACTGAGAATTGGTATAGTACAATGTTTGTTTATTTTAGGAATTCTTTTTTTTTTTTTTTTTTTTTTTTTTCATATAAAATATTATTTAAAAAAAATATATTCTTAAATTTCAGTGTTTTGAAACATTTTTTTTTCTAAAAACTTTTTTGTACATATGACAAAAACTTAAAATCAGTTCTTAATCGCTTGTTGCTTTAAGTTATAAAAATAAATTTGTTTAATTTATTTTCTTTTTTACCCCTAAAAAAGTTATATATATATATATATATATATATATTGAAACATTGGATTAAAAACAACAACAATCGAAATACTTGTTAAAAATGTGTTTTTTCTGTTCATCTTTTTAAAAAAACTGTTATCATTTTTTCGTTTTATAACAGTTCCACAGACAACACCAAAATCTCCAGTAATAACAAAAGGATTGACTTCAACAAAGAAAGGTAAATCTTTTTTTATCTATATATTAATACTTGTTTGTTGGTTGGTTTTGAAAGCTATCACAATGCAAGTGTAAAGAAAAAGAAGGCAACTATGGTGTTGTTTGTTAACCTGTGATTAATTCTTCACATTTCGGGATAAAAATCCCTTCTACAGAAGTTCACCAGAACTGAAGTTGTTGCTAGTGGCTGTCCATTTGTTCTGTCTCATGCCTTCCAAACTCTCTATCTGTGTGTTTGTGTGGATGTTTTATGTATGTGTTTGTGCGCTTATGTATGTGTGTCTGTTCAGTTTTTTTATTATTATTCCAGATCTGGCTCGCCCTCTAAGCATGAATTTTTTTGTTTTAGTAAACGTCTAGCCATCTGATTCTTTTTTTTTTTTTTTTAAATCTTTTTTATTTATACTTGTGTTCCTTAATTGTACAACTGTTATCATCTTGCAACACCCTCTAGTTAGAAATGAGACTGTCCAAATCAACTAAGATGAAATGCAAAAATGTAAATCCTGATTATCTTGTGTTGCTTATCCAGCAAATTATTATTTCTTATTAGCATTGTTATCTTAGCTAAATGATAGACTATTCCGTTTTTATTATAAAGAAAGAGAAGAAAAAGGACATGCTACACAGAAAAATATAACAAGAAAGAAAGAGAGTAAGGGAAGATAGAGAGAAGGGGTGAGTGTGCACAAACGATAATGCTAATCAAACAATGAATAGATGAAAAGAAGCAAAGAAAGAAAATAAGAAAGAGTGAGAGAGAGTTAAATGAAGGTTATTATACTTTTCACACATGTGCAATAGCTCTTAAGTAAACACATCAGACCATATGACCTTTAGGCACCCCTTTTCCAATCTTGATTCATAAGGACATTTTTTTCATTTACACCATCAAAATCCGGTTGTTTGTTAACAGATGATTTTTAGATTTTTTTTTTAATTATAAAACTAACCCCTAACCCTAATCCCTAACAAACAACCAGATTTTGACAGTGTAAATGAAAAACATGTCCTTATGAATTGAGATTGCAAAAGGGGTACCTAAAGGTCATATGGTCCAACGTATCAAACATTGTAATAATTAAATTATCATACTGTGGTATATCCGCAGATCCTACTAGTTTTCGTTAAACTTTATGTTTCTGAAATATTTAATTCTCTGTGTGTGTCTCCATATAAATGGTTTGCTAAAGACAATTTCATTGTTTTTAATATTTGGCCAAATCAAATTTCTTCAGAAGTTTTTCCTTATTTTAAACATTTTTGACCCTGTATCTACCACTGCCATCTATAATAACATGGTGAAATGGTTGACAAGCTAGTATCGGATCCTGATCCGGTTAATTCTTATAAATCTAACATAACCAAAGGGGAACCACTCTTGACTGATAAATTATTTATTTATTTTCCCATTAAACTAACCCTAAACTCTAATCATAACTCTAACGCTAACCCTAAATCCTAACATTAACCCTAACCCCGTCTTCTTTTTTCCTAGTAGATCAATAAATAAATAAATAATTTATCAGTCAAGCGTGGTTCCCTTTGATCATGTTAGACTTATAGGAAATAACCCCTGATCCTTTAGTACTGAATAGAAATGTATTTATTTAATTCATTTAACTCTTAACGTCCTATACTACCTCATTCCACCCGGCTGGAAGTCACATTCATTTTTCTAATCTACCTCAAATGATAGCCTTTGTTTAAATGCAAGAGAGACATGAAGGCATGCCACATAGGCATAAACACGTGGGAGGCCTGTGCAGAAGACCGTGCGACCTGGCGCCTCCTCGTCAAACAAGGAACAAAAAGTAGTGAAAAAGAAAGGATAAAGGCTGCCACAGAAAAGAGAGCTAAAAGAAAGGAAAAACAGCATCCCCAACACCTGCAGAAAACATCACCTTTTGTTTGCACCACTGCACCAGAGACTGCCATTCAAGGATTGGTCTGTTCAGCCACTCACGTAGCTGTAGATAAAAAAAAAAAATAAATAAAAAAAAACAAAAAAAAACTAAAATAGACGGAAGGTTGCCAACCAATATTAAACATACTAGCAAATATATGCACCTCCGTAGGGTGCAAGTATTTAACTTTTAATGTAATAAAATATTGTATTAAATTAGAAAGGCTAATGAAACTAAATAAGAATACAGATAAAAAGATTTGAAACAGAGAGAGTATAATAAAAGATTTGAAACAGAGGGAGTATAATAAAAAATGGAACAACTGAAACTTACTCTTCCATCACTCTCGTCTTTCATTGTTATTTTTTCTAATTTAAGTATTTAGTTATAAGATGAAGTAAAGAATAAAATGACAGTTATTTTATCTTGTTAATGGATTTCATTTAAGATTCATTGAAGATATTTTTGCATATATTCATTAAAATAAAACCAAACAGTTAGAAATCAATAATACTAAGCACATATTTATTAAATTCGATATTTTAATATTAATATGCAAATTAGCCTTCCCGTTCACACTGTAAACCGCTATTTTGTTGTATATATAAATATAATTGCATGTTGTCAGTATGTAGACATAGTTAACAGTATTAATAATGTAAGACAATTTTATTAATAATTGAGGTTAAATAAAAATAAAATCATGGAGAATGTGATGTCAATAACTAAGAGAATTGTGACTTGACTAGGAATATAGTTTCGGTTACAGACAGAAAAACACACAATCTCCATTATAATAAGATTTAGAAGTCTTTGATTTAAGGTAAATAACAGCTAATTTTAAATGAAAAGGCCATTTTTAGCCATTTATTGATAAATCCTTGTAGGAATGGTGTTGTATACCCTTTCTTTACTTCTATTATTCTTCTGTTCATCTTTGGGATCTTACGTTCTTCTTCTAGCATCTGGACTTATATTTCTCTGTTCTTGCTGGTTGGTCATCCCTAATTCATTTCTTCTTCTAGGTTAGTCTTGTTGCCAAAACATTCATCAACCACAAAACCATATTATTTATTTAAACCTTTATTTACTCAACTAAACATATTTCTCTAACTAAACATAGCGCAAGTGTGCAGGTGAGTCCCAGCTAAGGCAGATAGGCCTTATTTGCCTGACGTCCAAGCTGAAACTGAGAGCCAACCAGGTCCCACGTGACTTCACGTATTTCGCAGGCTTTCTGTAATATTCCATGGAAAGTCCCGCCCGTGATATGAAAAGGGGCCATCCCTTCAGAAATACAGGAGGTTGACAATAATCTATGCATAGATTATGTAACAATGGGGCTCTGGACTTAGAAAATTATCAACAGGATGTTACGAGAACATAAAATCCAACCAACCAACAAATCAGTGAAACAGACTTTTATTAATTTTTAATGCATTTTTAAAAAAGTAATCGCCATAAAAATGTTCTTTTTTCTTTTCTTTTTTTCAAAAGTATCACCATTACCTACATCTTTGCCAACGCCTTTTACACCAGGTAAGGCAAATATTCTGACTTCTAATTTTTTCTTTTTTTTTTTTCTTTTTTTTTTTTCAAAAGTATACCATTACCTACATCTTTGCCAACGCCTTTTACACCAGGTAAGGCAAATATTCTGACTTCTAATTTTTTTTTTTTTTTTTTTTTTCTTTTTTTTTTTCAAAAGTATCACCATTACCTACATCTTTGCCAACGCCTTTTACACCAGGTAAGGCAAATATTCTGACTTCTAATTTTTTTCTTTTTTTTTTTTTCTTTTCTTTTTTCAAAAGTATCACCATTACCTACATCTTTACCAACGCCTTTTACACCAGGTAAGGCAAATATTCTGACTTCTAATTTTTCTTTTTTTTTTTTCTTTTCTTTTTTTCAAAAGTATCACCATTACCTACATCTTTGCCACGCCTTTTACACCAGGTAAGGCAAATATTCTGACTTCTAATTTTTTCTTTTTTTTTTTTTTTCTTTTTTTTCAAAAGTATCACCATTACCTACATCTTTGCCAACGCCTTTTACACCAGGTAAGGCAAATATTCTGACTTCTAATTTTTTTCTTTTTTTTTTCTTTTTTTTTTTCAAAAGTATCACCATTACCTACATCTTTGCCAACACCTTTTACACCAGGTAAGGCAAATATTCTGACTTCTAATTTTTTTTCTTTTTTTTTTTTTTCTTTTCTTTTTTTCAAAAGTATCACCATTACCTACATCTTTGCCAACGCCTTTTACACCAGGTAAGGCAAATATTCTGACTTCTAATTTTTTTCTTTTTTTTTTTCTTTTACTTTTTTGTAAACGGTGAATTCAGGAGTGTAAATTTTTACATAGTCTACTGGACAGATGTTAGTGGAATATGAAATGAAGTCCAATGTATATATTTTTAATTTTTCAACTGGGTTTAATACTTTTAATAAAAATAAAAATCTAAGGAAAACATAACTTAATACGTTAATATATTTAGAAGTTTAAAAAAAAATTAAGCACAGCATTAATTGATATTGTATAGATTTAAAGTTGTTGCTTAGTGATTCAGTTATGCACTTTTATTTTATTTTATTCTATTTTTATTACCACAGCGTTGTAATTTTTAGGGAATTGAGATTATAAACTTATCAAGTCTTATACTAAAATAAAATAAAAATTACTATTTGCGGGTAATTTTGCCGAGCATTTATTGATATTTCTATTTCAGAGTAACAATAAAACAACAAACACTTAAAACAGTCTACTTTTGCAGTTCTGAGGTGAAAAAAGTGTATAACTGAATCACTACGCAACAACTTTAAATCTATATAATATCAATTAATGCTGTTGTTTAACTTTTTAAAAAACTTATAATGAGTGGGAAATATTAATAGATTAATTGATTTGGTATTAATCTAAAATGCATGTGTTCTCAAATATTGTCCAGACCGTATATATATATACAAAAAGTCAACGCCTCTGACGACAAATAACACCGAAAAAGTGTTATTCAGAAACCAATGGTAGGACCGACTTTTAAATTGTATTATTAATTATAAATATATATATATATATATATATATATATATATATATATAAAACCTAGTCTAACAATAGCCACCTGGAATGTTCAGACACTTCTCGATCTTGAAGGACCAGGAAACCCCGAACGACGAACTGGTATCGTGGCAAAGGAACTCTCGATAGGGGGTAGACATCAAGGCCCTTGCAAAAGTCCGCTTCAGCAATGAGGACCAACTGGATACACATTCTTTTGGAAGGACAGGCCGATGGTAGCTGTAAGTGGTTTGAGGTAGGGCTGCCCTACCACTCCATCCTGAAACGGTCTCTACGTAAGCGGATGCCAAGGACACATTTCCTACATTTAAGACTAATCATATATGTGATCTGTGTGGCAGGGCCTGCCTGTCAAGAGCTTGGATTCTCAATCATGTACGGTCGCATATGAGAGGAAGCTGGGGAAGGGGCTCATATGTGTGACGGTAGTTGGACCTGTGGGCCACCTGCATGCTCACGACCAAAATACTTGTAGAAATGGCCTTCTTCTGTGAAGAAGTGGCAATCACCATATATATATATATGTATATATGTATATATATATGTGTGTATATATATATATATATATATATATATATATATTTTCAACTTACATATATATATATTATATATAAAACACAATTTAAAACATATTCAACTATACAAAGGATAGAATTTATATGAATCTCATTGTTAGTTAATAAATTGGTTTCTATGAAGATACAATCCTGACAATCAGTATTTAATTCTCCGAAAAACTGCCCAGCTTAATGTACAGAGGAGGAAATATGATCTTTTCCCAGCTGACGTTTGGATCATTGACAATATTTGGCATGCCAACTACCAGAATCATAAGGCCCACTCTTTCTGGTTCCAATGCTTATCTCTTGCTCGGCTGTCCTACATCTTATTATAATGGAGATTGTGTGTTTTTCTGTCTGCAACCGAAACTATATTACTACTCAAGTCACAATTCCCTTAATTATTTACCTCAAATTCTCCATGATTTCATTCTTTTAAACCTTCAGTTATTAATAAAAAATTTTTTACATTATCAATACTGTTGACCATATCTACGTACTAATAACATGCAATTGTATTTATATATACAACAAAATAGCGGTTTACAGTTTGAACGAGAAGGCTAATTTGCATATTGATATTTAAAATTTTATTTTAATAAATATGTGCTTGGTATTATTGATTTCTAATTGTTTGGTTTTATCTTAAGAAATATAAACAAAAATCTTGTGGATAAATCTTAAAAGAAATTTATTTACAAGAAGAAATAACTGTAATATTATCCTTTACTTCCTATTTTAACTATATAGTTAAATTAGGAAAATTTACCAATGAAAGAGGGGAGTAATGGAAAATGATGGAATACTTAGTTTCAAAGTTGTTCTATTTTTCGATTATACTCCCTCTGTTGCAGATCTTTTTATCTGCATTCTTAGTCAGTTTCATTAGCCTTTCTAATTTAATATGATATTTTATTATATCAAAACTTAAATACTTGCACCCAGAGGGTGCATATATTTGCTAGTGCAAGTAAAGCAGGGATACTTTGTAAATCCTCTTAGGACTTGACCAAGGAGGAAGTTTACCAATTTCTGAAAGAGACACAAAGAAATGGTCGCCCCAGTCCATCTGCCACGGCCCTGAAATTCAGATGACTGAATTCTTTGATCGCCGTCTTATACCACCTGGTTACAAAGATGCCATGTTCACAGAACAAGGGGATTCTCTGACAAAGTCTTTTTCCTCTTCTGAAAGTGTCTGTCTCTTTTTCCAGCCGGCAATGACCACGCACCCATACATACACAATTTACCGTATTTGCCCCACAGCGCGTACTCTCTACAGTCAGGTCAATAATCTTTCCCTTGTAATCGTACCATATTCCTTGGAGAGGAGGCGCTGTCAATTAATATCATAGGAAGGACTTAGCACAATATCATAGAAATTTTCCCCAATCAGGGATCAACTTGAGAGGGAGGAACCAAGACCCTTAAAAATGCCTACAGTCCTTTCACCCTCTTTTGCGCGATTTTCTCAGTAGGCCAATTAAAATTGAGCAACTTTTGTTTAATGGCATATCAAACCTTGCTGTCTATTCAATGCCAAACCTTTTTTTTCAAATCCAATCAGTTACGATCATAGCTTACACCGATGCTCACCGAGAATTTACTATTAAAAACTTTTTAAGACTAGTGTATCTTAGGACTTGACCAAGGAGGAAGTTTACCATTTTGAAGTTGTAGCGAAATTGAAGGGCAGAACTGTGGACGAGCGGATTCCCAGCCCCCACAAACAATCCGGATATGTTTGGCCTGTGTGAGGGGGAGGAGTGTGGCGAGTGGCCACGGATATTTGAACTCGCTACCTCCTCATTGCTGAAATGCTGTTGGCAGAGATCTGGATGAAACGAGTCTAAATTTGTATAAAGGGTAGCCAAGCAATGATAAAAATGGACAGTGGCTGATATTGTGAGTGAGCAAAAAAAGCAAGTGAAATTCGATGACTACTGTATTTGGGGTGTCAGGAAGTGAGAGTAACGTGCTCAGTTGGTAGAGACTGTGCTGACGGCGAAAGGAATTACTGTGTTCAATTGAACAGACTCCAGTTGGGAGAACGATAGTAGGAGTTTTGCTGATAAGAAGAGAGTAGTACTTTTGTAAGAGATTGTTGCAGACTGAGGACTTTATCAGTTGGGATATATGTCGGACTTGACTGTGCCCCCCACCGAGTTTACTTTCATCATTATATTTTGTTAACTAGAGAAGTCCACACAAATTGTCCCGTTGTGCACATGGTATTTTAGTTGGTCTATCATAGTTTTAATGTCATTATGCTCCTCTCATAAACACACAGAATGACCTACTGGAACAGATGCATAGATATTGTCATTATGTTGTAGAACAGACATTGGGCTGCGCTTAGAACTATCTAGGAATAATCTCCAATGGAGTTCCTAAATCCTAGGAAAGATCTGAGATATATTGATAATAAATATATTCTCCTCTTTATAAAATTCCACAAAAACCTCTTCCTGATTTCAGAAACTTTTGTGGTTTTGTCTCAACACAAAGAAAAAAAAATCAACTGAGTGACAACTCATAACTCAGAAAACTTGTTAGTTGGGCCATTTGTAAGTCAAGGTACTGTAGGGTAGGTCGATTTTTGACTTTTTGAAATATCAAATTACATGAAACACCAAAAGTTTTGAATTGGTCTATTAAGTACTGATACCAAAAATTAGATCTTTCATATCTGCCAATTTTTGAGGAAATGGCATCAAAATCATAGACAAAAATGCACTAAAAAATCCTCGGTTTTGCAACATTTGAACAAAAAATTTATCCGAAAATCTAACAATTTCAGTATTTAAACCAGGGAATGTTGTTATTTTCTTTTATCAAAATGAAATTAAATGACAAAATTATAACTAAAATTCAAATTAAAAATATGTATAGCAAAACCGCAGATTTTTCAGTGCATTTTTGTCTATGATCTTTGATGCCATTTCCTCAAAAATTGGTACAAGTTAAAGATCTAATGTTTGGTATCAGTAGTTAATAGACCAATACACAAATTTTGGTATTTCATGTAATGTGATATTTTTAAAAAGTGAAAAATTGACCTACTCTACTCTACAGGGTAATCTGAAAGTCTTGTCACCACCCAAAACTTTTTTTTTACTTTCATTATTTTTTGTTTTGATAGATATATTTCTAATTGTAATATATGATAATTATAATATAATTTTCTATTTCATTTAATAATTTAATCTAATTTCGGTTATTTCCTAGTTGAGTAACACGATATTACCGGGTGACCCAGAAAAAAACAGAACCCAAATTATTTATCTATTTTCCCATTAAACTAACCCTAAACCCCAACCCTAACCACCCCTAGTTGAGTAACATGATATTACAGGGTGACCCAGAAAAAACAGAACTCACAGATTTTGTAATAAATCTGTTAATTTTAACTAGGGAGGGTTAGGGTTTAGGGTTAGTTTAATGGGAAAATAAATAAATAATTTGGGTTCTGTTTTTTCTGGGTCACGCTGTAATATCATGTTACTCAACTAGGAAATAACCCTAATTTCTCATGAAATTAACAAATAAGAAATGTAAACTGAAAAACAATTATTCAATTTATTTGCTGTGTTTAGAATCTAATCAGGTGGGGAAAGTATGAAAGTTTAGGTACTGGACATGCATGCCAAAACGGGGGGGGGGGTCCCTTTAAAAAAGATTTGTGATATTGTAAAAAGTATCTGGTACCTCTGCTTCATTCTCGAAATTATGTAACCAAGCAAGTATATGGCACAATTAGTATTTTTGTAATTTAACCATTGTTAGTTCTTTTTGGCAATAAGAAGGCAAATAAAATTATTCTAATCAATTATTATTCTGATAATTCCATTGCAATTTATTAGATTTCCATATTCCACAGTTAAATGAGTTGTATATTAACAAAGCAAATAAAATTATTCTAATCAATTATTATTCTGATAATTCTATTGCAATTTATTAGATTTCCATATTCCACAGTTAAATGAGTTGTATATTAACAAAGCAAATAACATTATTCTAATCAATTATTATTCTGATAATTCCATTGCAATTTATTAGATTTCATATTCCACAGTTAAATGAGTTGCATATTAACAAAGCAAATAAAATTATTCTAATCAATTATTATTCTGATAATTCTATTGCAATTTATTAGATTTCCATATTCCACAGTTAAATGAGTTGTATATTAACAAAGCAAATAAAATTATTCTAATCAATTATTATTCTGATAATTCTATTGCAATTAGATTTCCATATTCCACAGTTAAATGAGTTGTATATTAACAAAGCAAATAAAATTATTCTAATCAATTATTATTCTGATAATTCCATTGCAATTTATTAGATTTTCATATTCCACAGTTAAATGAGTTGCATATTAACAAAGCAAATAAAATTATTCTAATCAATTATTATTCTGATAATTCCATTGCAATTTATTAGATTTCCATATTCCACAGTTAAATGAGTTGTATATTAACAAAGCAAATAACATTATTCTAATCAATTATTATTCTGATAATTCCATTACAATTTATTAGATTTCTATCTGCCACAGTTGAATGAACTGTATATCTTTATCAAATTCTAAAATGACTTGATTAGTTAAGTTAAAAGTTAAAGTTGATAGAAAAAAATGACATGATGGCATGCATTTAAAAAAAAATTGAAATAGTTTATTATAAATCATTTTATATATATATAAATGAATTATTTATATTTTATCTACATCTATTAATAATGGAGATTCGCTTTTCTAATTTGCTTTACTAATCATCAAGCCTCATCTCAAATATCACAATATTAACAAACCTCAAAAACTAATTAAAGGGATGAATATTCTTTGAAACATCAAATCTTCTATTAATAATGGAGAATCGCTTCCGGTTTTTGTCTGTAACAAAAATTATGTCACTGCTTATGTTACATTACCCAAAACCATCATAACAGAATAAATACACTCAAAATTTGAACATGCAGCATAAGACAGTCCTCATTTTTTTTAAAAACAAGTTTTAATGAATATGTTTCAAAAATCTACTTTTACATAGCCCGGAGGGTTTGTTTTTTTTGTACTAGTCTAGATAATAAATGTTATGCTTAAATAATAGATACCAAGTACTTTTTACTATATAACAATTTTTCCTTAAGGTACCCCCACTTTTTGGCATACATGTCCACTACCTAAACTTTGACCCCCACTGATCAAAGAAATTGTTGGGGACCTTTTTGTATGTGACACCCTGAAATCATGACACTCCCTCCTTACAAATGATATGTCCCCATTTCAGATTTCTTCTTCAGTATACCTAAAAGAGAAGAGTGTAAAGAGGCATGCTCATCCATCATATCCTGCTTGACATATAGTTATGAATCGTGGGGTAAATGTGAACTGAAATTTAAACGGGAAGAAAGTTCTAATCAGAAAAATCAACGTAAGTAATTTTCAGATATGGAGTCAAAATTAATCAGAAAAATTGAATGCAAAATTTTTTTTACAGGTCTGGTACCTAAACTTTGACCCCCCCCCCCCCACTGCTTGAACACCAGTAATGCAAAATATAAATCATAAATTCATGAAACTTTCTCTAATAAAATTATATCAAACATAATTCTGTAGTCATTTACTAATAATAATGAAATTTATTGTGTACAGTGCTCAGGTGCACCACAACTCATCAAAGTCTCATGTCTAGTACACAGAATAATGTATTAGTGTCAGGAACATGAACAGTGTACAGTAATGATATATATGTATGTGTGCACGTGCGTGCATATGTGTGTAGAGAAGCGTATCAGGTATAGTGTTGGCAGACTACAGGAAGCATGGAGGCTTTGAAAGATGCAGTGTTTTGGCAGCCCACTACGGACGCAAGCAGCTTATTCCATGCCTCGTCAACTCTGAGTGTGAGAAAATGTTTCTGAAAGTCATGTGAGCAATGCTGTTTTCTGACTTTGTAGGCATGCCCACATGTATTAGAAACATGAAGATCAAAAAGGTGCTCAAGGTTGCTGTTGTTAAGATGATTAATGACCTTATGAGTGTTTACCACATCAGTTGCCAGATGCCAGAGTTTTAACAAATCCATTCCCAGGGCAGCAAGACGTTCAGAATATGGCAGATGCCTGATGGAGAGTATTTATTTGGTTGCACATCTCTGTATAGTTTCTAGGAGGTTAATGTTCTGAGCGAGATAAGGGTTCCAGACTGGTGATGCGAATTCCAAGTGTGGCCGCACCATAGCTTTGTACAGCTTTAAATAGATTGCCGGTGAGCGGCTGACAAAAGTCTTGCTGAGTGATGCCAGGACACCCTCAGCCTTTTTGACAATTTTAGAGATGTGCTTCGTCCAACGTAAATCACTGCTGACAGTAATACCCAGATCACATTCACAAGAAGATTCCTTGATATTAGTGTTGTGGAGAGAGTATATGTATGATGGGTTTTTCCTTCCAAAATGCATGGTGGTACATTACAGCTTAATCTAATTCTGTACAAGAGTGAAAGTATAGATCAAATTTACTATTTTATGTAAAACTATTGCACCATGAGATGCCCTTAAATCTGTTATGTTATTATACTACTACTACTACTACTACTACTACTACTACTACTTCTAGTAATGATGTATAATACCTGTGTTCCTTAATTGTACAATCGTTATTATCTTGCAACAGCATCTGGTTAAAAACAAGACCGTCCAAATCGTCCAAGATGAAATGAAAAAATGTAAATCCCAATTATCTGGTATTGCTTATCCGCCGAATTCTTATTTCTTATGAGTGTTGTCACCTTCAGCTAAATAATGGACCATTCCCTTTTTATTATAAAGAAAGAAAGGGAAGAAAAAAGACATGCTGCACATAAATATATAACAAGAAAGAGAGTAGGGAAAATATATAGAAAGGGGATGAATGCGTTAATCTGTATTAATTGAATATAATGTAAAGAAGGAAAGAAAGAAAAAGGAAAGATTGAGAGAGGGTTTTACACATTGAATTATTTCAAGTAAACATATCAAACGTAAGTAAAAAAAAGTAAGATCATCGGGGCGTATCAGCCAGACAGCGAGGGAGTCTATCCCCTTTTCACTAGCACTAGACCAAGGAAATTATTCTAGCATCTGAGGTGGAGCGCCAAACCTACCATTAGCTCCTCACTTTACTGCACAGAATCCTGTGCTACTCATACGCTGAGTTGGCGCTCAGTCAGTAGAGTGTTCGGCTAGGAATCTCAAGGTTCTTGGTTCGATATATCAAATGTAGCTATAGTAATTACTAAAAAAATAAATGTAGAAAGTAGTATAATAGTAAAGAGAGAGACAGAGATTTGAGACTTACTTGGTTGGAAGATCTTACTTGCTTCTGCTGATGCTTGCAATCTTGTCTGGCTGTCATCTTGTCGTCTAGTTGCTGTCTTCTAACTGTTTCTTTTTTTTCTTAACTAAGGGCTTCTTTTGAGCTAACTTTAGTCATTGCAATCAAATGAAATAACAAGACATTTTTTTTTCTTGATCAAGCTTTTATTTAGTCTAGCCCATATCACCATGCGAGAAGACCGGTCTCATAGCAGGTCTCAGCTTTTTGACGTCTGGGCTGAATCTCAATCTAACTATTCACGTTTTTCTCATGGCGCACAAGATTTGCGCCTCTGTAGGGGTCAATTGGGGGTCATCCAATGGAAATCTACCTGCCTATGCTTTTAACTCCAATGAACCTATTTCAAACTAACTACTGGGTCTTGTCAACAATTTATGACACCATATAAATTGTAACAAATCTACTAAGCCTAACTTAGCCTAACACACCATTTAAGTTCTGAGTTAAATCTAGATTATTATACTTTTTATATATTGAAATATTTTTAATCTGTATATTAATCTGTATATAGCAGGTTCTGCTAGTCAAGATTATTATATTTTTACATATTGAACTATTTAGCAATAGCTCTTAAGTAAACATATCAAACGTTGTAATAATTAAATTATCATACTGTGGTATATCCCCAGGTCGTCCTAGTGAAGATCATTATACTTATTACATATTGAACTATTTGCAATAGCTCTTAAGTAACTCATTACTGATTAACTTCAGTTTTCTTATGTGAACTATAATTTGATTGTATTCTTTTAAAAATAAGTTGTATGTATTTACCCAATCTGTTTGGCACGGGTAGGATGTGGCACAATGTCACAAGTATGGAGCATCCATCAAGGATCAAACTCGTTATTCAGTAGTAATGGATTTCCAAGACTAGCTTGCTAATCATTACACCATGAGAGGATGCTCTTAAAAACCAGAAGAACATCACTGTGCTGGAGCAACCTCCCTACTCACCCGACCTGGCTCCAAGTGATTGCAGCATGATAGGATGCCCTTAAAAAACTATATTGTTGTAAAGTGACATAGAAAATATCATGTATGAAAATAAATTGAAAGGATTATGTAGATTTACTTTCAGATAGTTTTAGCCTACGAGCTATGTCAGAAAAGTTCCAAGTTGATCACATTCTTCAATGTGAGGGGCATCGTCCACTGCAAGTTCTTGCCACAGGGCCAGAGGATCAACCAACATGTCTACAAAGAGATACTGCAGCATTTGCTTTGTTCAGTGTGCGCGGGAAAAGGCGAATGATGTGGCAGGACTTGTGGGTGCTTCACCATGACAACAAACCTGCCCACACTGCTCTGAGTATCCGAGAATTTCTGGCCCAGAAGAACATCCCTATGTTGGAGCAACCTCCCTACTTGCCCGACTGGCTCCATGTAATTTTTTCCTCTTCCCAAAGTTCAAAGGGGTTCATCAAGGGAACCCATTTTGAGGATGTGCACAACATCAAAAAGGTCATGAGTACAGAGTTGTGGAGAATCCTGGAAGAATCCTTCCAGGAGTGCATGAAAGCATGGCAGAGAAGGATGGGAAAGTACATTAGACTTTGGGCGATTACTTTGAAGGGGATAACCTGTAGTTTGTATTTGAAATAGATTTTTTGTGACACAAGTCCTGGAACTTTTCTGATATACCTCATATAAAAAACACAACAAAACATGCAGACACATCAGGAGATGCAGAAAGTTCTCAGCCCAGCCAAGCATGAATTTTTAAAAAATCATTCAGAATAGTTAAAGATATTTCTGAAGGTGGTGTTAAATGTGTTGAACTTGAAGATGTATATGCAAAGTAACATCTATGGTTCATGGCAGTAAGGCATTTGCTTCTTGTAAATACATAACACTTCCTTATATATATATATATATATATATATATATATATATATATATATACAAGAGAGAGAGAGAGAGAGAGAGAGAGAGAGAGAATACTAGCTCACATGAGGGTTAGCAAAGTGAAACCTAGAATCATAAGTTTTTATTCTGTTTTTATTATTATCCTATTTCATAATTTGAAAATTCCAATATTGCAAATTATATATATATATATATATATATTGGCAATATTAGAATTTTCAAATTATGAAATAGGATAATATTTATTTAAATCATAATTGTAATTCTCTCTCTCTCTCTCTCTCTCTCTCTCTCTCTCTCTCTCTTATATATATATATATATATATATATATATATATATATATACTAACAGCAGCTACCTGGCGAAGCCCGGGTAGTGGAGATAAAAAGATGGTTTAATAATCATTTGCAGATCTATTACTACTGAATAGCGAGTTCGGTCCTCACAAGATGACCCATAAAAATCACCACGTAAAAATGATCTTAATTTAATTCTACCTGGTGGGAGGTCAGGGAATTTTCTTTTCGTTAGATTTGAGGGAATGACATCATATGGTAAAACTTGCAAATCGGTCGAAAAATTAAAACATATTACAGATGACCTAGAAAAAACAGAACCCAAATTATTTATTTTCCCATTAAACTAACCCTAAACCCCACATCTAACCCTAAACCCCACCTCTAACCCTAACTTTTAACCTAAAACCCCCTAGTTAAAATTAACAGTTTTATTACAAAATTTGTGGGTTCTTTTTTTTGGGGGGGGTTTCTGGATCACCCTGCATACAGGGTGACCCAGAAAAACAGAAAACAAATTATCTATTTATTTTCTCATTAAACTAACCCTAAACCCCAACTCCAACCCTAACCCTATCCCCCCCCCAAGTTAAAATTTATGCGTTCTGTTTTTTCCTGGGTCACCCTAAATTTTCTGACCAATTTGCAAGTTTAGCCCATCACATAATGCTAGTAAGAAATTTTAATTCAATGAATAACTATATTTTTTAAATAAAATATAAATGGCGTGATTTGCTAAACTTCAAATTGATATCTGAAAAAGAAAAAAAGAATTAAATAAAGTAATCAAATTTATGTAAAACGATAAATAATCTTATAACATTATTAATTCAAAAATGTAGTTGATTGAATGTCAAATTATTATAGTAAAGTATACTATATCATAAATTTGATAACAATTTGAGTTTTCAGGTATTTCCGTGAAATGTATTAGGTAATCTAATGGTATTATCTCTTGCGCACTATTCTACATTAGTATCATGATTTTATTTGTATTTCTAATATTAAATAAATAAATTAACGCGATTATGAAAAATAAAAAAAAAAGGTTTTGTTTACAATTGTCGAACGATGGGAATTTATAAAACAAAGTTGATTTGTCGCTAAATGTTTTCGTTTGATTTATTATTTAATTCGCTGTAAAAAATTCAATATATGAAAAAGATACTAATTACATATTTAGAAAGATTTTTTTTCTAACCAAATAAATATTTTTAAGATAGAAACAGAAATATGCGATAAATAAGATTTAATTTTATGTTAAAATTTTAGTATGAAAAAACTATACTACGAATTCTAGGCTGACTGAAACAAAATATAATTTTTTTAACTCGCTGTAAAAAATAATTCCATTGATAAAAACTCAATCAAATTACACATTTAGAGAGATTATTTCATTCTCTTTCGAACAATATAGATATCTTAAAGAAGATTGAACCGTAAATAGGCGAGAAAAAAGAATTTGTTTTTTTTCTTAAAATTTAGAATGAAAAAAAATCATACATATCAGCTCTCTGAAGCCAATTTTTTTTTTTTAACTCGCTGTAAAAAATAATTCAATTAATAAAAATGCATAAAAATTGCATATTCAGAAAGATTATATTATTTTTTTTCCAACAATATAAATATTTTAAAGATTGGACCAAGAATAGGTGATAAATTCCTAGCAGAACGGCTTAGACTGCAAAATTTATTCGCTAAAATTATACATTTCTGCTGTAAATTGCTATAAATTGCTGTAACAAAAAGTAAGCCTGCGGACAATATTTTATTAACAGCAGGTGCTGGTATATGGACAGTTCCGCAATTTGGGTGATTTTGGCTTAATTAATTAATTATATCCTTTAATTAGTAAAAATCAATAACCAAATTTGACATGTTTCTTAGAAGGATATTAATCTATATGCAAGATTTCAAATCTGAGTGACTTCTCTTTTCTGTGTTATAGATCGACACGTACATACCAAAAACTTAATCTTATGTATTTAGATATATATATATATTTCAATCATAACTGTAATTATAAATAAATAAATAAATATATATATATTTCAATCATGATTGTAATTATATATATATATATATTTATATTTTATAAATATATAATTAATATATCGACAACAACTAAATTTTGTTTACATGATAATGAAAAACAATTCTTTTTTCTTTTTAACAGTTTCAATCCAGATGGCAACATCTATTAAGCCAAGTAAGTGGAATATTCTATTCATAATTTTTCATTCATTTTTTTCTTTTTCATACTTTTCTTTTTCTTTCTAGTGGAATTTAACAGGTTTGAATTCAGAGTTTTCCTTCTCCTAGACTGGTTGCCAGGTTAAAGAGCTCATTCTATCCTACTATTTACCTATAGCTGAAGGGAGAATAGTGGGATGCATACCTTTCCCAAGGTAATTAGCACTATGTGAAATTCAAACAGCCTTGTCCAAGATTTGAACTCAGAATGCCAAGTCCATTTCCTATGACAACTGTCAGATTAATTTCCATCTATTTTTCATATATATATATATATATATATATATATATATATATATATATAAAGTAGCGTGGACATAGAGTCAACACCTGGTTAGTCACAGTTTCTCGCCTATGTGATCTTATCACATAAGTGAGGAACTGTCAGTAACCAGGTGTTGATTCCATTTTCTTTAAATTTTTTTTTTTCTATTTAACCCATAGATGGATCCTAACAGGTACTCCTATTCCTGTTCAGAGTGGACCTAGGAGTAATGGTGATGAAGGGGTACTCCACATTTCCCAGTGCTCCAGAATTTGAACTTCACCATCAGATAGAGTTTAATGTCATACCCAACACCAAGACCCTCAGCCACTGCCTATCTAGCATGTATATGATAAAATGGGTTGGGGCTTGCTATGAAGGCAATAGGGTTCTGACAATCATTTAGGCGCTAGGTCTTGACTTCACCAGCTGATTGATCAAAGCGGGCCTCTCCGACTGCTCGTCTAGACTAAGTAAGGACCAAAATGGAGTGTTGCATGTCATGGACTGCTCAACAAGCAGGGTTCCATCCATAAACATCACTGGTTGCCTACAGATGGCCCCATTGAGGAGGGGTGTTACATTATTTAGGGTTAATTCCCAAAGATGTCTTCAGATTGAAAAGTCAAAACAAGGAGCTGTGTTGATGTATGTTTTATTCACGGGCCGACATAAGTGGAAGTACATAAAGTAAGGGGTGGATAATTTTAGGGTTCATTAAGGGATTGGTCTAAGAGACTTAACTAATACAACAGGAGGTGTCTTACCTATCTGCAGAGGTGCAGTTGGTGTATTCTAAAGCTGCAGCCAACGAGGCTGTCTGGGATTTGGTGACATGATATTAACAACAGGTTCATTGATTATAGGAATTTGTGTGTTAGATCATCTTTTATTTATTTTTATATGGAACTGTCGGATTATCTTTGGTATAAACCATAGACAACTTCCTCTCAGAAATAAATAGCAATTGATGTTGCATTCTGTATAAAATGAATTTTCTAATTACTATAAAATACCTAACACATTCGAGGAAGGATAATCTTTTTGGGTTTAATGCTGAACTGGATTGAGTAAACTTTATTGGCTCTGGAGTTGATACCAACCATTTGTGAGTTAACTAAAACTATTTTTCCATATTGTCAATTTAATATATCACACATTGCAATTTCATCTCTATTGGAATATCAAATGTCTTTTTTTTTTATTGATACTTAACATTTCAAATTGATAGCTACTCACTCTTTACAAATAATAATGTTTTAATTTCAGATCTTGTCTTCAGGGTCGATTCATATGAAGATTGTAATGGAAGATGTAAATCATTTTCTTACTGCTCAGATTTCTACTTTCGTTATCAGGAAAAGGATAACTGTGAACTTTTATTTGATACACAAAAATGGGAAAAACAAAGTAAGTGATTTTAAGTTGTGTGTTAAATCATCTTTTATTTAATTTTATTTTTAGACAACTTCCTGTTAGAAATAAATATCCATTGACATTACATTCTGGATAAAATTAATCTTGTAATTACTATAAAATATTTTACTCATATAAGCCATTTAATCTAATAATTCCTGCAAGGAAAGATCATCTTTTTGGATTTAATGCTGAATTGGATTGAGTAATCTTTATTGGTTCAAGACTTGATAACAACCATTTATGAGTTTACAAGTTTATTCTCTGTATTACTGTTTAATATGTCACACTTTCCAATAGTGAACCTTGCCTAGATAATAGATAATGAGCATCATTGAAGATTGATAAAGTCATTTTAAGTCATTCATTTGTCTTAATTTTATTGAATCAAAACCGTTCTCTGTAAAATGCTATTCTGTCAAATGTCTAGAAGTGATTATTTCCAGCTTTGAATTTTAATTTATGAATTTGGAATTTATTCTGTCAAATATCTGGAACTGATTATCTCCAGCTTTGAATTTTGATTTATGAATTTGGAATTTATTCTGTCAGACTTCTAAAAATTCAAATTTTAACCTATAGATTTGCAGCTTTAAAGATGATTAAATTAACTAGCAAATATATGCACCCTCTGGGTGCAAGTATTTAAGTTTTGATATAATAAAATATCATATTAAATTAGAAAGGCTAATGAAACTGACTAAGAATGCAGATAAAAAGATCTGCAACAGAGGGGGTATAATCGAAAAATAGAACAACTTTGAAACTAAGTATTCCATCATTTTCCATTACTCCCCTCTTTCATTGGTAAATTTTCCTAATTTAACTATTTAGTTAAAATAGGAAGTAAAGGATAATATTACAGTTATTTCTTCTTGTAAATAAATTTCTTTTAAGATTTATCAACAAGATTTTTGTTTATATTTCTTAAGATAAAACCAAACAATTAGAAATCAATAATACCAAGCACATATTTATTAAAATAACATTTTAAATATCAATATGCAAATTAGCCTTCTCGTTCAAACTGTAAACCGCTATTTTGTTGTATATATAAATACAATTGCATGTTATTAGTACGTAGATATGGTCAACAGTATTAATAATGTAAAACAATTTTTATTAATAACTGAAGGTTTAAAAGAATGAAATCATGGAGAATTTGAGGTAAATAATTAAGGGAATTGTGACTTGAGTAGTAATATAGTTTCGGTTACAGACAGAAAAACACACAATCTCCACTATAATAAGATGTTCATTTGTTTCTCTATAATGTTTTTATTGTTGTTGTATTTGATTAAAATTTCATTGCAGATAATCCAATCTTGGGGACTTCATCCACTTTCCCCTCCCCTTTTTTTCCCACCAACTGTTTAGTCTGATGATTGCATAGGCGAGAAACTGAACAGTCCATGGAATGGAAACACACTGACTCTCCTGTAAAGAAACAGTTCCGGGTGCAGCTGCCAGTAAACAAAGTCAGGCTCACAGTATCTGGGACATAAAAGGACCCATCTCAATTGATTTCCTTGTAAAAACAGGTGCTATTGTATACAGTGCTTCCTATTGCCAATCAGCCCTGTTGGCTGGGGCAGTGGAATACACTAACTGCACCCCTAAAAAGGGGTAAAATCCCCCCCAATAGGCTTAGGTGGCGAACTGAAATACTTAAGGACAAAATCCTGGTGACTGAGCAGTCCATGATATGCAACAATCAATTGGCTGGTAAAGTCAAACCCTATCATCTATATGATTGTCCCAACCCTATTGCCCTTATGGCAACCCCCAACCCTCTTTATCATATAGGTGCTAGAAGGTGGTGGTTGAGGGTGTCCTGGATATGATGTTAAACTTCATCTGGTGGTGAAGTTTCAATTCTGGAGTTCTGGGGAATGTGGAGTACCTCTTCATCACCATTACTCCCAGGTCCACTCTGGCCTTATTAGTACTTATTAGGGTCCCATCTATGTGTTAAATGAGTTTTTATAAAGTGTTTAAAAACAATTGATTACCCATCTAGAATAAATAAAACAAAACATCTACAGGATAAAATAACCCAACAAGGGTTAACATACCATAAAAACCAACCAACCAACCAACCAACCAACCAAGCAAGCAAGCTATTTCCAGTTCCTTATGAAAAATTCACCTTCTTTATTGAATGATTTGCATAATATTTCTCTGAATTTTTGAGATGAGGTTTGATAATTTGTTTTCTTTAGATTATTCGGACTATTGTCCTCATTTTTATTGTTATCTACTGAAGGTTTTGGCCAATGTGCCCTCTTGTCAGACTCAGGAACCTTTTTGTAATCGGGGGCCTTGACGGAACTTCAAACCGAACCCTTTATTCAATCCAAGGGGATAGACTGTTCTCATTCCGCTAACCATGACTGGGTACAAGTGTTAAGCTGTGTTAATTATTTTATGTTACTGTTGCCCTTGACCAAGATTGAACCTTTTGCCTAGAGATAACTATCACTTAGAACTGTATTAACTCAATGCCTATATCCACTATGCCATGTGTCCAATTGGAAACATGGCGTAATGACATAGTGAAGGCTCCCGATTATGACAAGAATGTTCCCAAATTCAAAGGTTCTCAAATTTGAGGAGAGGGTTCCCTCATGACATAGTGAAGGCTCCCGATTATGACAAGAATGTTCCCAAATTCAAAGGTTCTCAAGTTTGAGGAGAGGGTTCCCTCATGACATAGTGAAGGCTCCCGATTATGACAAGAATGTTCCCAAATTCAAAGGTTCTCAAGTTTGAGGAGAGGGTTCCCTCATGACATAGTGAAGGCTCCAATTATGACAAGAATGTTCCCAAATTCAAAGGTTCTCAAGTTTGAGGAGAGGGTTCCCTAGTCTGACAAGAAATACCTGAAGAATGCTTGAGAGCACAACTATTTTAGCTATTAAAAAATGCATTGAAAAATTTTGATTTAAAATTGATTTATTCTCTCCAGAAAAACAATGAAATAAATGAACATTTGAGTGCAGACATTCTGATGACCAAAATAAAAAAGTGGTTTTATTCCATTGGATGAGGCAGGTCTTGTTTTAAAATGCACCATCGAGCATATCTATCTATACATATATAAAGGACAGTTGTGTGTATGTGTATGTTCAGAGGAAACTTTGAAAATTAAACAATTAACAACAAAGTAAATATATATACACATTAAATATGACCAGGGCTTGGTTTTTGAGCAAAATAATGAAGATTTGATTCATATTTGGGAAGATATTTAAAAATTCAAATATTCAAATTTGAAAAGTAACAAAAGGGAAAATCATTTGCAGGTTATTTTGTCTATCCCTTTTTTTTTTGTATGTTTTTTTGTTTTTTTTTTTGCTTTGAAATATAATATTGATTGATTGAATTAACTGCATCATTTACATCTTATTTTTTTTTTAAAATTGTAAATCATTAAATGGAAATTTCTTACTATATTGTTATATATTTCCGTGGGGATTTTTATGTGGCAACCAGCGAGGATCTTACTCGTAATAATGGATCTGCAAGACTAACTTTTAAAAAATCCCCCCTCTATTCAGGCAATGCTGGGTAGCCACTTCTAGTACATATATAAAGGGCAGTTGTGTGTATGTGTATGCCCAGAGGAATCTTTTAAAATAAAACAATTAACTACAAAGTAAATATATATACACATTAAATATCACCAGGGCTTGTTTTTTTTTCGCTTTGAAATATAATATTGATTGATTGAATTAACTGCATCATTTACATCTTATTTTTTTTTTTAAATTGTAAATCATTAAATGGAAATTTCTTACTATTGTTATATATTCCGTGGGGATTTTTATGTGCAACCAGCGAGGATCTTACTCGTTAATAATGGATCTGCAAGACTAACTTTTAAAAAATCCCCCTCTATTCAGGCAATACTGGGTAGCCACTTCTAGTACATATATAAAGGGCAGTTGTGTGTATGTGTATGCCCAGAGGAATCTTTAAAATAAAACAATTAACTACAAAGTAATAATATATACACATTAAAATATCACCAGGGCTTGTTTTTTTTTCGCTTTGAATTATAATATTGATTGATTGAATTAACTGCATCATTTACATCTTATTTTTTTTTTTTAAATTGTAATATATAAATGGAAATTTCTTACTATATTGTTAATATTTTCGTGGGGATTTTTATGTGGCAACCAGCGAGGATCTTACTCGTAATAATGGATCTGCAAGACTAACTTTTAAAATCCCCCTCTATTCAGGCAATGCTGGGTAGCCACTTCTAGTACATATATAAAGGGCAGTTGTGTGTATGTGTATGCCCGAGGAATCTTTTAAAATAAAACATTAACTACAAAGTAATATATTACACATTAAATATCACCAGGGCTTGGTTTTTGAGCAAAAATAATAGAGATTTGATTTATATTCGTGATGATAATTTAAAAAGTTAAATAGTTTAAATGATAACCGCATGAATTTTTTTTTGCGTTTAATATTTTAGATAGTAGACATTAACATTCTTTTCACAGTAGCTGGATCAATGCAAGGTTTTTTTTTCATAGGGATTTAAATAGGCCTCCCACGAGGATTCAACTCACAATTCAGTAAATAATGTATCTACGGGACTCACTTTAAAAAAATCCCTCTTACCCAGGCGATGCCAGATAGACGCTGCTAGTTTGAGAATAAAGGTTTTAGGGGGCTCCATATATCAGGGGGACAAGTAATGCATCAATGTGGCCAATAGTTGCTTGGCTGGGTTTTTTTTTTATGACATGTCAACCCTTGTTGAGTTATTTTATGCCAAAGACATTTTTTTTAATTCATTCTGGTGGGTATTCAAATTAAAAAAACAACTATTTCTTTCAATACAATTTATGGTTTGAATAGATAAAAAAAAAAAAAAAAAAAAATATATATATATATATATATATTATATATATATATATATATAATATATATATTGTAGATGCTAACTGAATATCATATATTTATGCATGTATACATACATTCATGCATGAAGGCGCTTCACTTCAGAATTTACCAACGAATAATATCATTAACTCAATTTAAATACAAATATTTAGTCAGCATATATTATATATATTATATTATATATATATATATATATATGTGCTGACTAAATATTTGTATTTAAATTGGTTAATGATATTATTCGTTGGTAAATTCTGAAGTGAACGCGCCTTCATGCATGAATGTATGTATACATGCATAAATATATGATATTCAGTTAGCATCTACAATAATTCCATATATATAATAATATATATATATATTATATATATATAAAATTGTTGTTCTGGTTCACGGGAAGAAAATTTAATATTTATAAAAAAAAAGAAGGTCCGCAAAATGTATTGTTCTCAGAAAAATGTTTTATTCTTTTTATTTTACATATATAATTTTATATTTTATTTTATATATATATATATATATATATATATATATATATAGTAGGAGAGAGAAGAGAGAGAGAGAGAGAGAGAGAAAGAGAGAGAGAGAGATATATAGTTATATAGATATTATTAACTCATTTAACACATATATTTAATAAGCATATATATAATATATATATATATATATATATATATATATGTGTGGTGTGTGTGTGGTGTGTGTGTGGTGACTAAATATTTGTGTTTAAATTGAGTTAATAATATATTCGTTGTAAATTTGATCTATTCAAACCATAAATGGGACACTAAAGGTACAACCACTCCAGGTCAGAGTGTACCTGGAAATAATGGCAATGAAGAGGTACTCACATTTGCAGTGATACAGAGTTTAAGTGCCTGTAGTGTGTATCTATGTTTGATATTATCATTAGTGAACTGTTGTGAGGTTGTGTTCTGTGTTCCTTGTTGCAGTAGTATTTATTCGTGCTTAATCTTAGCACTGGGTTCAGTTCTCGTAGCCAAATTCACCTAGTCCCCTAAAGTGTCTCTATATATGTCCTGCAGTAATACACATATGTAAATGAGATAACACGCCATTGGCTATTCACTACACTCCCTGAAACGGAGAGGTTTTTTCCCCTCGTTGATCTATTGCTTCTCCTAAATATCCTTGGGGTGTTCTTCGTAATGGTGACCGCGGTCTCATTTCATCACTACTGGATCCCTGGTATGGCACCTCGGAATCCGACTCGCTTTCATCTATGGGTTCTATAACGTTCCCCCATATTGGTTTATATCCTCGTTTCTTTCAATTCATCCATACTCATGTCTTCCTCATATCTTTCCTTAGCTGATCAGTGTGGGCCAGCACACTTCTCTCCTGTGTCGTTATTATAGCGGTGTGGTTCCCTTTCTGCATAATAAAATACGCTTTTTCAGGTTGCGCGTCCTTATTTTTGTACACATTTTTTCATTAGTCGAAAAAGACATGGTTATGGAGAATCTGATCTGTCTTCCATCAAGGCAGAAGGACTTAGTGTTCTATCAGATAGGAATGGATCTGTAACTCATCAAGAGTTTAGGTAGAAAAGATTCTATGGTCTCTCGTGAGGTTCAAATGCTTTAATTCTAATTTAACCTTCTACACATCCTTTCCGCAGCCCCATTTGATTGTGGATGGTAGGGTGGAGTTTTATAGGGTTTACATCCTATCTTCCTCAACCAGGAATATGACTTTCATCACAGAATTTGACGAATTGTCCGATACAGGGTTCTCGTACGGCCGTTCCTTGAGAATACAGTTCTCAAATTTGATGACAGTTGCAGATTTTCTATCACGCACCTGAATAATTCTGGCCACCCCGAAAACAAATCTACTAAAATCAATAGTATCCTACGCCTTTGGCATAGGCATGGTCCATGTGTACTCGACTCCATGGTTCTTGTTCCTTTGGCCACGAATGAGTCGATTTTTGTGGAAAGTCTTTGATTTCCATGCATTTGGGACATTTTTTATATAATCTTCAATGTCACGCGAATATCCTGGCCACCAGCTCTCCAATTTGAGTCTTTTTTGTGTGGCCGCTATTCCACAATGTATACTGTCGTGTACACTTTTATTATTTCTTTTCGCATTTTTTGCGGAGGTACAACCAATCTCCGTTACATATAACCCCTCTGTCCATAGTTAGTTTATGTTTAACCTCTTTATAAGGCCTTTCAGCTTTAGAGCAGTCGTTCCATTTATTCCTCCTTATTCTATTCGATATTTTGCTCAGAATAGGGTCCAGAAGGGTTTCTTCTTAAGCTGTTTAATCGGCATTACATCGGTTTCGACCCAATGTAATACATCTTCAGTGTCGCTTATTTCGTCGTCTTCTTTGTTAAATGCTAATCTGGATAACGCGTCAAATGCGGAATAGTGTTTCCTTTGACGTACATGATATCGAAATCAAAGGCCATCAGCAGTATGGCCCATCTCATTAACCTGGCGGATGTGACCTTGGGTAATTCTTTCCTTGGATTAAAAATGAATTCTAAGGGTCGATGGTCCGATTTTAGTAAAAATTTTCGACCCAATAGAAATTGTCGGGCGCGTGTGTGCTCCATACTATGGCCAAGCTTCCTTCTCTATATTTGAATAGTTTAATTCTGCCTTGGTTAGCTTTCGCGACAGGTACATAATCCGATGATCGTCTGTGACAATATAGCAGACACAGCATATTCACTGGCATCTGTAGTAAGGTTATTTCATTTCTGGGATCAAAAATTTAATAACGGGTTTTTCCATAAGTTTTTTTTTTTTTTGTTTAAAAGCCGTTTCTTGTTTTTTGTGTCCAAACAAACTCACTATTCTTTCTTCGTAATTCTGCAAATGCTTCAGTTAAATGGAATATTTGGGCAACATACTGCTATAAAAATTAGCCAATCCTAAAAACGATTCTAATTCTTTTTTTGTTGGCTGGGGATGCCACCTGCGATATTTTAATTAATAAATTTGGGTCAGGCGAAATGCCTTCTTTGGATATTTGAAAGCCCAAATAATTTATCTTCTCGTAATTAAATTTGCATTTATCGTAGTTTACGCTCATTCCGGCTTCTTTTAATTTGTTCATAACTCGCTGCATTTTTTGTTGCAATTCATTTATACTGGTGGCCCCTATTAAAATATCGTCTGATAATTATCATATTTTCTACTACTCCCTTTAAGACATTTTCGATTGCTCGTTGAAATATGGCCGATGCTGTCTTTATTCTGTATGGCATTTTCGTCCATCTCATTAATCCGAGGGGTGTGTTAATAGTGGTTATTTCTTGAAATTTATCGTCAATTTGTATTTGATTTAAGCTGCTTTAATCAATTTTCGTAAAATATTTAGTGCCTGTTAATGTATGCGACACACGTTTCAAGCTCAGGAATAGGATACGAATCTGAACAGATTTTATGATTCACACCAATCTTATAATCACCACATATTCTTAAATCCCCATCTTTTTTTCGTAAAACTACAATTGGGGAGGCCCAGTTACTACCGATACTGGTTTTAACATCCTTCTGCTACCATATCTTCCAATTTTTTTTTACTAAAGGTCGCAAATGTATAGGTATCCTACGCGATTCGTAATATGAGGGGGGGGTATTTCTTTCACTCGTATGTGTGCTTTATAACCTTTCAAGATTCCTATTTTTTGCTTTTTACTTTCTATGCAGTCGATTAAATTGTCTGTATCTATGTTTATAATATCTGTGCCATTAGTCCATGATTTTTTAAACAATCCACTACAGTTATAGGGACCACTTCAATCTTCTATTAGCCTCAAACGTAGCGTCGAATTGTCCTAATGCAGTGATGTACGAGCCATCAAATTGTCTCTAATTTCAAGTGACTTCTCTTTAACTTGGGTTTGCCCATATGTTGCCAAAGTTCTTTGGAATAATAGTCACGTCACTACCTGTATCGACTTGCATCTCAAATGGTATTTCATTTAATTTTACTGTCAACTTCTATTTTTTGTTCACCCGTACTTGGTACACGTTTCTATCGAATTTGTCCATTTCGACTTGATTCTGCATACAGTACTAAAATGATTCTGTTTTTTGCAAACATAACAGGTTTTGTCCATAAGCAGGACAATTTGTTCTTTTGTCAAATTATGTTGAAAATTGCAATACTTACAATTCTTTAGCCTTGTTTTTACTTGTAACACGTCAGTGTTATTTGCTGCATTTTCTTCTATTTGAAACACCATTGTATGTTTTGAGTATCTTCCTTGAATTCGGATATCATTTCCAGTTGCTGTACAAATTTCACGCATGTTTCTAATGCCATGTTATTTGACTGTAGACGTTCTAAAATTTTGTCTTTTTGATTCCTGTCGTGCAATCCTTCAAAGGTAAGATCCTCCAAATCTTTTGGATATGCCATAACGGCTACTTCATGTTTGCTTCACATCCAGCGACGCTAAAAATAGTCTGTAATCTCATTTTGTCCTCCAATGTTCTTTTTGTCTTGTAATTTTTTGCTTCTTGCAAAGGCTGAAAAACATTTTATCCACATCTCAACATAGTCAGGTTGCTCTAAACTTGCAAGTATGCCTATCGCCGCCGCATGTGTTGTGAGGTGTGGTTTTGTGTTCCTTGTTGCAGTAGTATTTATTCGTGCTTAATCTTAGCACTGGGTTCAGCTTCTCGTAGCTAAATTCACCTAGTCCCCTAAAGTGTCTCTATATATGTCCTGCAGTAATACACATATGTAAATGAGATAACACGCCATTGGCTATCTCATTAACATGAACAAAATGTTTTTAAAAAAAGACTACAGTCAAAAAATAATATTGTAAAACAGGTTCAAAGTTATATGTAGTTGAATACAAGACTCTGACAAAGGTTTGATAGACAAAACATTTAATACATATACAGCACATGGATATAACAAGATACATAATACATAGGTAAAACAAAGTTACATGTAGATAGATAAATACATATTCATGAATGGTACAAGATATACATAAAGGCCACAGACATGAGACTAGGGATAGTCCACGCTGTGTTAATAACTTACAGTAATGTAAGGAGGGCCAAAAGCCCAACAAGAAGGGGTAGAACGTGTCTACCCCATGTGTCTCGTGGTTACTGGAACAGGAAAAGAGGTAGAAGCGTTTGAACCAGCCGCTTAAATATAAAACGGGCCCTCTAGTGGGCACCAGCAAACTAAACGGGCAGACAACTCAACCAGGCAAATACGAAACTAATGCTACAATATCATTTATTAGGATCAAGGTATTACTGCATAATTTTATAATAACTGTATTTTGTTTGTTTACAATCTTTTATTATTAGATTTCTGAAAATAATGAATCGGCCTGTTATAATTTTGCGTGTTTAAGTGACTTATGGGGCCGTATATATTAGTGGGCCATGATCTGCCCATCAATTATGAAACAAATGATTTGTATATTGATTTAAAGAGAAGGATAAGTTCTATGGAGTATTTTCTCATGATGTAACAAAGGGATTTTTATTTATTTATTGCAGTCAAATCTAACTCTTCAGGCCAATCAAATGAGAGTTCAGGTAAGTTAAATATTTTATCAAGTCTTTTTCCTTTTCCTTTCAAATCTTTTTTTACCTCCTTCATTTAGTGTGTGTGTGTGTATATATATATATATGATGATAGGTATGCGTCCTGCATCACTGACACACACAAATCTAAAAGGATGCCGTAAAATCATATCCATGTGTCCCAGTATTTTTTTCAAGCTAACTGTAAATACATTTCAATAGTCTCTTAGAAACGAATTACACGGGATAGGTTACAAGGTAGGAGTTAGATGGCTTTAGTTGGGACCCATAAATTTTCACAGGGACTCATTCAATGCAAATATGTGCATCCCAGGATGCACTAAATCAAAAAATTATCAGCATCACTTTATATATATATATATATATATATATATATATATATATATATAATATATATAATGAATAAATGAAGGAAAACAGTTTAAACTTGATTCATGTAAAAATTTATTTCAACTGCAACAAATAATGAAATTTATTGTGTACAATGCTCAGGTACACCACAACTCATCAAAGTCTCATGTCAAGTACACAAGTCAGATTGTTGTGGCATCTTCAGGATGTGAAGGGTGGTTTAGCATGTAAGACATTCCCAGGATGCCCCATGAACTAAATCCACCTTTTTTCTGTTCTATTTCAGATCTTGTTTTTGCAGTATTTATATACACACACACTTACATATAAATGTACACACACACACATACACACACATATATATATATATATATATATATAACCATGCACCCATATACAAATACACACATACACACACATACAAATACACACATATGCATGCACACACACACACACACACACACACACACACACAT
>CM042151.1:71440506-71503006 GCA_023376005.1 Doryteuthis pealeii | reverse complement strand
CCCAACCCCTTTTTTGTTAACGACGCCTTTTTGTTTTTTACGTTCGGGTTTTTCTGAACAAGGAAAAATTCCGATAAGATCATCTTTCTGGATTTAATGCTGAATTGGATTGAGTAATGTTTATTGGCTCAGGACTTGTTTGTGAGTTTATAAGTGACCTTTAAGTGTATCTATGAAGTTTGAAAACATACGGTAAAATGTCTTTAAAAAAAGACTAAGGTCAAAACATAATTTTATTTATTAGGATCAAGGTATTACTGCATAATTTTATAATAACTCTATTTTGTTTGTTTACAATCTTTTATTATTAGATTTCTGAAAATAATGAATTGGCCTGTTATAATTCTGCATGTTTAAGTGACTTATGGGGCCGTATATATTAGTGGGCCATGATCTGCCCATCAATTATGAAACAAATGATTTGTATATTGATTTAAAGAGAAGGATAAGTTCTATGGAGTATTTTCTCATGATGTAACAAAGGGATTTTTATTTATTTATTGCAGTCAAATCTAACTCTTCAGGCCAATCAAATGGGAGTTCAGGTAAGTTAAATATTTTATCAAGTCTTTTTCCTTTTCCTTTCAAATCTTTTTTTACCTCCTTCATTTGATATATATATATATATATATATATATATATATATATATATATACTAGCAGCGGCTACCCGGCTAAGCCCAGGTAGAGGAGATAAAAACATGGTTTAATAATCGTTTGCAGATCTATTACTACTGAATACCGAGTTCAGTCCTCGAAGGATGACCCATAAAAATCACCATGTAAAAAAGATCTTGATTTAATCCTGCCTGATGGGAGGTCAGGAAATTTTCTTTTTGTCAGATTTGAGGGGATGACATCATATGGCTAAACTTGCAAATCGGTCGGAAAATGAAAACATATTACAGGCGACCTAGAAAAAACAGTACCCAAATTATTTATTTATTTACCCATTAAACTAACCCTAAACCTAACCCCTAACCCTAACTCCTAAAACCTCCTAGTTAAAATTAACAGTTTTATTACAAAATTTGTGGGTTCTGTTTTTTTTCTGGGTCACTCTGCATACAGAGTGACCCAGAAAAACAGAACACAAATTATTTATTTATTTTCTCATTATACTAACCCTAAACCCCAACCCTAAATCCCCCAAGTTAAAATTAACTGTTTTATTACAAAATTTATGGGTTCTGTTTTTTCTGGGTCACCGTAATTTTCCGACCGATTTGCAAGTTTAGCCCATCACATAATGATATAGTAAGACATTTTAATTCAATGAATAACTATATTTTTAAAATAAAATATAAATGACACGATTTGCTAAACTTCAAATTAATATTTGAAAAAGAAAAAAAAAAGAATTAAATAAAGTAATCAAATTTATGTAAAACGATAAATAATCTTTAAAAAAATAACATCATTAATTCAAAACATAGCCGATCGAATATAGTATACTTTACTATGATAATCATAGTAAAGTATACTATATCATAAATTTGATAACAATTTGAGTTTTCAGGTATTTCCGTGAAATGTATTAGGTAATCTAATGGTATTATCTCTTGCGCACTATTCTACATTAGTATCATGATTTTATTTGTATTTCTAATATTAAAATAAATAAATTAACGCGATTATGAAAAATAAAAAAAGGTTTTGTTTACAGTTGACGAACGACGGGAACTTATAAAACAAAGTTGATTTGTCGCTAAATGTTTTCGTTTAATTTATTATTTAATTCGCAGTAAAAAAATTCAATGTATGAAAAGACATACTAATTACATATTTAGAAAGATTTTTTTTCTAACCAAATAAATATTTTTAAGATAGAAACAGAAATATGCGATAAATAAGATTTGATTTTATGTTAAAATTTTAGTATGAAAAAACTATACAACGAATTCTAGGCTGACTGAAGCAAAATATAATTTTTTTAACTCGCTGTAAAAAATAATTCCATTGATAAAAACTTAATCAAATTACACATTTAGAGAGATTATTTCATTTTCTTTCAAACCATATAGATATCTTAAAGAAGATTGAACTGTAAATATGCGAGAAAAAAGATGGACCGTTATTCTTCTTTCAAAAACGTTTTGAGTTTCACTGGATATATTTAATCATATTATTCTAAGAATCCTCTTTTTTTAATTGCTTGAAGAATTTTAATTCAGTTTTTGTAATTGCTAATTTGCATATAAATTCAAATTTGATTCACTGATTAAAAATGGATATATTTTATTCTAAGAGATATGAAAGTATTCGTAAAAATATTGATAAAAAGGCTTTCATTTTTCTTTTTTACATAAACAAACGCATTCAACACCGCAGTAGAAATAGAGTGGACATAGGCAAAGAGGTAGCAGGGTGGGGGTTTGCGTGCTGATTGTAGCCGGAATATCAGCAGTAGCAGCTATTTTATAGATTTCGAAAAATTGTTTCATTTTGGTTTAATTAATTAATTATATCCCTTAATCAGTAAAAATCAATAACCAAATTTGGAGTGTTTCTTAGTTAGAATGATATCAATGTATATGCAAGATTTTAAATCTGAGTGACCTCAGTTTGGAGTTATATGTCAACACGTACATACCAAAATCTCTCCTTTATATATTATATATATATATATATATATATATATATATATATAATGAAAAATTGAAGAAACACAAGTTCATAAAATGAGTGATGTTTATTTCGCCTACGCTGCAGTGTTTTGATCTGTTTCAATAGATCTTCATCAGGGCTTTTGTTAATTTGAGGAAAAATAAAATTATCACAGAGCATAAGAAAACTGGGAGAGTCTTTTGCTTTGTCAGTCAGTCTATTTAAAAATTGTTGAATGAAAAACATACATTCTTGGATGTTTGAAAAATACAATGAACGCTGAATAACGGTTGTAAAATGTAAACAGACATAGACGCTGTTGGTCTTTTTGTGCTAGTTTTTCCTTCATCTGTATTATGAACTCATCGTTCACTGCCTTCCGTTTTATTTCGTCAAGAGTTACTGGGAGTTCCCTTATTGTGTTGCACAGCAAAGTTTTTAAATCTCTTTCAGTTTGAAGGGAAGCAATCACGGTGTCTTCCAGGGGTTCACTCTGTTTGGGTATCAATCTAGAGAGTCCATCTGCATGACTGAGTTTCTTAGATGGGAGAAATTCCATGTCGAAATTATAATTTAAAAGGTTCGTCCCCCATCTTTGCAGTCTATTCGCCATGTTTGTAGGCAGACCTTTTTTTTAGACGAAGATGGTAAGTAAGGGCTTATGGTCTGTCTGTAATCTGAAGTGTTGGCCGTGAATGTATCGGTGGAACTTGGTTACTGCAAATATTATCCCGAGTGACTCCTTTTCAATTTGGGAATAATTTCTCTCCGCTGGAAGAAGGGTTCTTGATGCGTGGGCTATGGGTTTATGTGACCCGTCCGGCATTTTGTGTAAAATGCATGCTCCAATGCCATATGAGCTGGCATCGCTAGCAACAATAATCTCTAGGTCTGGGTTGAAGTGTATGAGAAACAACTCCAACGTCAATATTTCTTTGATTTTTTCGAATGCTCTCTGGCATTCGGGAGTCCATTCCCAGGCCTTGTCCTTTTTTAAAAGTTCATTTAGCAAGGCACGTAGTAATTAGCAAGTCCCAAAAAACTTTGTAGTGACAAAACATTTTGGAGAGCCGGCATTTCTTTGATAGCTATAGACTGTTCTGGATCTGGCCTTCTACCCTCTTTGTCGATTATGTGCCTGAGGTATTTTATTTTCTCCATGAAGAAGTTTGAACCCATAGTCCTAGATCTTTTTGAAAACTTGGTGGACATGTTGTTTGTGCTGCTCCATATCTTGACTTTTTATTAAAATGTCGTCCAAGTAGGCGATTGAAAAATCAAGTCTGCCCAGCATCGTATCCATTACTTGCTGAAATATTGCTGGTGTGTGTGTGTGTGTGTGTGTGTGTCGGCTTCATCATACTGCAGATTTTATTGAATTCTGCTAAAAAAATATCAATAAAGAAACTGACCTTGCTGTAAAAAATGGACTGTTTTACTTATTTTTCAAGATAATGTGATCTTTGAATTAACTTTGAATTAACTGTTTTTCTTTGTAACAACTCTTTATGTTCATTTTTTTGCGAGATTTTTTAAATAAAATTTAGACATTTAAGTTTCTTTCTTTCAATATGGTATAAACTGATCACGTGATGTATTTTGGTGGTAGCTAGTGTTTATAAAGCTAATTCATCTATCATATAAAATTTTAATTCTCTTAGTAAAAAAGCTGAGAAATCTTGATGCATCTGTTATGGGTGTGAAAATTGATCCTAAATGTCAACCGTTCAAACTTATATAATCCCCGATGGGTATTAATACAAAGCAGTTTGGAGCTTTCTTCTTCGACGGGTATTTGTAGATAAGCGTCACTGAGGTCGAATTTTGAAAAGAAATTTCCCCCACTCATTTTTGTGAACATTTGGGCTTGGTAGAGGGTAATGATAATCCTTAAGAGCAGCATAGAGCCCCATGGAGAAATCGGTACTAACGCGGATTTCTTTAGATTTTTTTTTACGTAGACGGTCGGTGCGGCCCACGAGTTATATTCAATTTTTGAAAGAATGCCGGTCTTTTCCAGTCTATCCAGCTCTTTGTTGATCTGTACTAACGAGGCAAATGGCACATTTCTTTTCTTCTTAAATACTGGCTGGATATTATCCTGTAATACGAGTTTCGCAGTCATTTTTTTGCAACGACCAAGACCCCCAGAAAAAACACCAGGAAAAGTTTTTTTCAGTTCTTCTATTAATTTTTCTGACTCGGCCATTGAATTTTTTATTTTCTGGCAAAAAGTGTTAATGGGCAAATTCCACAACTCAAATTTTTGCATAGCATCTGTGCCGAATAAATTGTTTGTATTTTTTAGAACAAACATTTTTAATTTTTGGGTTTGCCCGTTTAAAGTTACGTTGGAGATAATTTCACTTTCGAAATCGATTTTTCCCCTGTGACAGATCTGGCTATTTTTTTCATTCTTAACATCGTTGGTTTACCAAGCTTTTTCCAAGTGTATGCGTTAATAATAGTTAAGTCCGACTCAGAATCTAATTGGAGTTTGACGTTTCTGCCTAAGATTTGAACCAATACATATTTTCTTATGTTACGGCCATCTTGCTCGACTGACTTTGTCGTTTTTATGCTGCTTCTTCCGGATTTCTTTTTCCTGCAGTGACAGGCCTTGTGCCCAACACGGTCACAATTTAGGCATTTCTTGTTCCGGTAAATATAGTCCCTGTACCAATGAAGGGATCCACATCCAGAGCAAGGATTAGGGGGCAAATCATTGTGTCTCTTCTTAGGTGAAGAAGGAGTGACTTGTTTTTTGGGGGAGGTCTGAATTTGTTTCTATTATCACGCAATTTCCTAATGTGTCCTACAGCTGACTGCTTGATATTTTTTGAGTCTTGTTTTAAACTGACACACTTTTGAAAGTCTTCTGCCAATTGTTGCAGGGTCAAGGTCGGCTCGTTTTCCAGCTTGTTTAATACCCTTTGTCTAATTTCAGCGTCTTTCGCTGATACTAAACCCTGGCAATAAATTAGACATTTAAAATTGTCAGAGCTTAATTCAGACAGCTTAAAATCGTCACAGTGTTTATTAACTGTGGATGCGAAGGTTGTATAATCCTCGCTTTCCTTTCGAATTAAGTTCATGCACTTCCAACATTTATGAAATAATGAAGTCTTAGGGCTAAACAATTCTGTTACGAGTTTGATAGCTTCTGAAAACGTTAATTCGCTGGTCTTTTGGCGCAAAATATAGTCAACAAATCTGGTGTGCTCAGTCGTCCCCAGTTTGCGTAATAGAAGGCGGATCTTTTTCGAGTCCGTCCAAGTAGCACAGTCGGTCGCATATAAGTTCTTGTATCATCTGTAATACGATTCAAAACTTATATCTTCATCTGGTGCATAAGTAAAAGTTTCTATCGCTGTCAAGATAGCATTCTGTGTAAACGCGTTCTCGTTGTCTGTGTTTTGGCCCCTATTCTCTATTACTTTAACAAGTAATGCCTGCTGTTCTAATTGAATATTCTGGAATGTTTTCTGTAGCTCAATTTGCTGCTGTTCAGTTTGTAATTGTCTTTCCTGGAATGTTTCTGTATCTCAATTTGCTGCTGTTCAGTTTGTAATTGTCTTTCCTGGAATGTTTTCTGTCCCTGGAATGTTTTCTGTATCTCAATTTGCTGCTGTTCAGTTTGTAATTGTCTTTCCTGGAATGTTTTCTGTATCTCAATTTGCTGCTGTTCAGTTTGTAATTGTCTTTCCTGGAATGTTTTCTGTATCTAAATTTGCTGCTGTTGCTGGAATTTAATTATTTCTAACATTTGTGCCTTAAAATCCTCCATGTCAAATAATATGTAGAACAAACCAAAAAGTTTTTAGAAAGAGAAAACTGAATAAAACACTCTCTTTTATGAATCCAGAAAAAAATGTTTGTTTTTTTTGTTTTTTTTGTTCAACTTACTTTTTTCTCTTTCAGCAAGTGTTATTTTTTCTGCTAAATAGATCCTTGAACAAAAAACAGCTTTTTGCTTATTTGGACTGATGAGTTCTAATAAAAAAAGAATTTCTCTTTTGCCGAGCAGCTACAATTTTCTCGTAATCTGGATGTCGCGGTTTCGAATTTCTGTGTAGCTTGGTTCACTTTTTTTTTCTTTTTTAGGTTCGATTACTTCACAAAGTTCTTTTTAGAGTCTTTTGGGAGATCCTTAATCGTCTCTTCCAAGTTTTGTATCGTTAAAAAACGATAGTTGTGAGTGAAGTCTTTTGAATCCTGCTTCGCTGGTGTTGTTGTAAACGATAAACCTGTGTGAGTTTCTTCGAATCCTCGGTCGCCAGTTGTTGTGGCGTTTTAAGGGTTAAAATAAGACAAATGACTGGTAACAATGTATACAAATGTATTGAACAAAAGGAGTAGAAATTTACAGCAAAGAAAGTGGAGATTGCGTCCGACCAATACAGTTACAAGCTGACTCACATTTGCTTCATGTCAAGCCACAATTGTTCCTATTACTTATAGTAGCTTTAGGCAGCATTCCATTTGTGTCCATAGGTTATATCACATATAACAATATATATATACATTTTTTGTTCTATTTCAGGTCTTGTTTTTAATGTAGATAAGTATGAAAATTGTAAAGCAAGATGTGCCGTCTTTCCGTACTGTTTGGATTTTTCCTTTTATTACCGGGAAACGAACAACTGTGAACTAATTTTCAACAAAGAACAAATAAGTAATTATATTTTTTAACCTTACTAGATCAAAAGATTCTTATTTTCCATAATTATATAGTCATTGTCTATAAACAATAATTAACTATATAATATTGTCATAAACAATAATTATATATTCATTGTCTATAAACAATCATCCTTCTCAATAAATATATTTATATATAAACAGAAATTACTATCTGAAGAAGAAAGTTACTAACGGAAACTCACCATAAAGCGAGTGGGCTGTAGAATGCTCCTCATTCCAATAGCAAAACCGACAAGAAGTTCAATTCCATGATTCTTTTGTTTTGTTTGTTTTTAATATGTTATGTATTTGGTTTTGGGATCATCAGGAGAGAATGTGCACCATTTCCGGGCCTTATACAACTGAATAACATCAAAAAGATGTTTTTAAACAGCGCATGTTATGGAAATATTGCGTGAATTGCATTACGCTTTCGTGAGCAGGTGGTGAGATGACGTTTTTACTGCAAATTGTTCCACGGGACATTTCTTTTTTTTCATAACCATATCGAGCTGTTTTCCGTTATTTCTGTGAGGCATTTTATGCACTTGTTCTTTTGCGCCCTTTGATTCCTACTTAGCCCAGAAATTAATACAGGAAGCTTGCGACAAATCCTCTTGCTCCAACCGCCATAGCTCTAACAAACATACTATACCCAGTTCTGTTTTAAGATATTCGTACATGCTGGTTTTATAAATGTGGCTTTGTTCTAATCGGCTCTCATATGATATTGATAATTCTACCTGGATGATCTTAGAGTTCGCCCTTGAAAATAGAACAATGTCTGGTCGCAATCCCTTCTTAATTATTATTTTTGGGTAACCATTACGCCAACCTGGGAGGTCCACAGATACCCCCCAATCACCACCAGAATTAAGAAGGTTTTTCCCAGGTATAGCTTGATGATAAGTCGGTTGTCTAAAGCCAGCATATGCCTTGCCTCCCTCTGTAACATATTTCTGGGTTAAATCAGATGTCTTCACCCTCATCAAGTTCTGGATAGTTCTTACCAGCTCGACCAATAATGTTGTGCTTCCAAGTGTATCTTCCGTTAGCAAGAGCTGAGGACATGTTCCAGTGTCTGTGGTTTATCCTTACAAAGGGGACAGGTTGGATTGCTGTCTTTTTTCCACTTGACAAAGTTGCTCTTCGACGGAAAAGATCGTACGTAGAACGTATTAAAAAGCTTAACTTGATCAGAGCCATCTGCCAGATGTCATTCCAAGTAATGGACCTTTGCAATGCCTCCTCCCAGCTTGTCCATTGGCCTTGTTGGGACTGTTGAACTCCTTTTATTAGTCTTTTATTGTCCTCAACGTTCCTTACTTCCTGAATTACCATGTCTCGGAGATCTTTGCCGGTAGTCTGTGACCACCACTGCTTTTCACACATCCCTAAACCTTGTCTCCCTGTTTGGGTGAGTCCGATGACTTCCTTGAAAGCTAGGTTGTCTTTAGCACTTACTATAGTGTCTCTGACATTCCACTTCCTTCCTGTTTTTAACATAGGCTTGAAGGATTTGTTCGTTTTGTCCTCGGAGTCGTCAAGCATCAATTGGAGTCTTATTTTCCCGGATTTGAATTCCTCCGTAACTGACTTGAGTGCTAACTTCAATTTTGCTTGTCTGCAGTAAAGTGCAACATCAGACAAGCCCGGAGGTAAACCCAACCATTTTCGGGTATATTTATTTATTTTAGACTCCATTGAATCTACTGCACTAATAGCAATTTCATATACAAGGAGAGGCCATAGTAGCATTTGAATAAAAACATGCTGAAGGCACCATACCTTGTATTTTCCTTGCAGAGGACAGTGATCGATCTTGTAGAGACCTTCTTGAAGTGTCTTGGATGTCTCCTTCATTTGGTTGGTATCTTTCAAGGACCCATCATACTAATGACCCAAACTTTTCACTGGAACTTCTAAGTAGGGATTCTTTGACCGCCTACTTTGAAAATAATATCTTTATATATAATTTCCCTTTCCTAAGGGAGAGACTTCTGGACTTTTGGGGTTTAAATTTCATTCTGCACCAGATCATCAGGTCATCCATAAAGCGGGTTGTAGATTCCTTGGATGATAAGATTGTTGTGTCATCCATAGCCTTCACTGGTGACATTTCACAATCTCTACCAAGCTCAACAAAGCCTGCCTTGCTCTCTGTCGCTTTTAGAAGCAGCTGCATTGCTAGAACGAACAGTATTGGGGAAACTGCACATCCCATTGTAATTCCCACCTCAAGTTTAATCCAGTTAGTTGTGAAATCTTTTGTAATGAACCTCACGAGGAAACCGTCGAAATAAGTGGCTAGCATGTTTGATATTTTCTCCGGAACATGGTACATTTGGAGGGACAAATGTATCATCTGGTGGGGTACCGATCCGTAAGCATTAGCCAAATCCAACCAAATGACATCCAAATCTTTCTTATTGGTTTTAGCTTTTTGTATAGCTCCCCAGATCATGTTTCCATGCTCCAAACAACCAGCTATTCCTGGAATACCACCCTTCTGCATAGAAGTATCTATATACTTGTTTGTAAGGAGGTATCTGGTTAGTCTTGATGCCGAAACTGCGAAAAATATTTTTTCTTCTACATTGAGGAGTGAGATTGGACAGAATTGGTTGATGTCCCTCGAGTTCTGTTCCTCGGGTATATACACCCCATCCGCTGTTATCCACTGGTCGCTGATGTTTCCAAGCTAACTTTAGGTTAGTAAGTAGACATCTCAACACACTGGGACATTTTTTGTATAGCACAAAAGATATTCCTTTCGGGCCAGATGTAGATTTATTTCTACTTTCGTTTACTATACAGAAAGTTTAATAGTGAAATTAGCAGATATTGAGCACTGTTGCAATAGACTGCCACACACAGACACACAGACACACACACACATATATATATATATATATATATATATATGAGAAGTAAATACACGAGTGATGTGTTTTGATATGGCTTTTTTAGCTGACAATTTTTGGGAGAATATGTGCTTAATGGAAGTTGTAGCTAATTTTGATTTTTCTCGATTTGTTTAGCCTTACATTTGAATAGGTATGCCTGCCTAATTAATTAATTATTAATTAATTAACTTTCAAAATTAGGTACGACTTCAATTAAGCACATATTACTTAGAATATATATATATATATATATATATATATATATATATGAAACAAATTGATTTTCTTTTCTCATTTCTGTCCACAGCTGCCCCTACACCTACTAAAGCTTTCTCCGAAAGTAAGTAAAATATTTTATTCATACTTTTTCATTCTTCCTTTACCAAGCCCTGTTAGTGGGACTTTGATTACACCAACTATAGCCTCCTGCAGAGGGAGGTAAGACCCTTTCCCAAGGGGGGGGGGGTCCTGTTTATGACACTAACCTGCATCTGATGTTGATGCTCCAGTATTTAAGATCTGGAATTAGTAAAATGGCTCCTACAATTGGTAATATAAGTAACCATGTCAAAGGTGACGTTCTAAAGAACTGTTGCTGCAGCTTTTAAATACATTTAATAAATTCCACTTGATTATCAATTTTCTAATAAGTGATAACATGAAACTCAGAGTTCTGGAGAGTAATGTTGGGCTCCAGTCATATATATATATATATATATATATATATATAGTATTAATACTATACAATATTAACTCAATATTTTATTTCCTGGTAAGTCATCTTAAAGTTAAAACTTAGAGTAAAAGATTAGGTCAATCTGACATTTTCAACCCCATATATATATATATATATATATATATATATATATATATATATATGTATGTATATCCAATATCTTATATTTAAGGTCTTTTGGGGATGCAATTTTAATCCCGAAATGTTAAAGAAACCTCAAAAACATAAAAATACAGGTAAAGGAACAACCTATTTGTCACCTTTTCTTCCTTCGCATTGTGATAAGCCTTCAAAATCAATCTACAAACCATATATACATATATTGTTAGGGTTTCCATGTATGCTTCTTTATAGATATATGTGATGGATGTTGTGAAATATTTTGGTTACATTAGAAGCATCAAAAAAATTGGAATTTTATAAGTATCTGAATATAAAGAAGATTAAAAACAATGTTCATCGCTTTGAATTTTCATTTTTTTTTCCTCCTCTTATATATTTCCATGCTTCTAATGTAACCTAAAAAGTTTCCCATCATTCATCATATATATATATATATATATATATATAGTTGTAGAAAAAGTTTTTCTCTCTACCATGGTTTTGGTTCTTAAGATGCACCTTCTTCAAGAGAAGGATTAATGCTCTCTATTTTTTTGTTTTTTCTACTAATGCTACTACAGTGAAAACATAGCAATTGAAGGAACATTAGGATAAGTAGATTATGCTCCAGCAAGCCAATTTTCGATGCTAACAGTAAAATGTATCAAGAGGCCCTTAATAAAAGTGGTTTCCAACATAAACTAATTTACAATAATAAGCCTGTGGCCAGTGGGCACGACTATACAACTAACAACATTTCTAACAACAATGATAGTACCAACAGTGATTATAGCAGTGAGAATAATCAGAAGTGCAAAAAATCTAAAAACAGAAAAAGAAAGATTTTGTGGTTTAACCCTCCCTTTTGTAGTTTATCCAACATTGAAATAGGTAGATACTTCCTTAAATTGATAGATAAACATTTCAATAGCACTAATCCTTTAAATAAGATCTTCAATAGAAAAACAATTAAAATTAGTTATTCATGCACTAATAACATCTCTAAAATTATAACTAACCAAAATAAAAAATTAATTGACGAATCATTGGTGAGCACTCAAAATACATATAAGGTTAACTGCAACTGTAGGAATAAAGATGAGTGCCCCGTAAATGGTTTTTGCAACTCAAAGAAAGTTGTATATAAAGCAATTATCTCAACTATTGAAAACAAAACTAATGTTAAAGCTTATATAGGTATCTCCGCTGGGAAGTGGAAACAAAGATTTTATACCCATAAACATTCCTTCTCTAACCACAAAATCAAAAATCAGACTGCACTATCAAGCTACTATTGGAATCTGAAAGACAGAGGCTTAACCCCTTCCATAAAATGGGAATTTATTAAACAATCTTCCACCCCAAATGGATTTAAAGGTAGGTGTAACCTCTGTCTGGATGAGAAGATATGTATCCTGAAATATAGACCCACTGGCCAACTACTCAATAAAAGAAACCAATTGATTTTTAAATGTAGACATAAAAACAAATTCAAATTAGTATAATCCTATAGGACTGGAGGTGAATGATTAGAGTTGTGGTGTTCTGAGGAATGGTTTCTTGTTCAAAATGTATTATTTGTAATCTTGTTCAATATGTATTATTTGTAACCTGTCACTGTGTATAATCAGTATTATTATTGTTATTAGTATTATTATTATCGATAATTTAATTCATCTAATTATCATGATTATTATTTTATTATCTTTAATTTATTTTTATTTTATTATTAATATCATATATATTTTTTTATTTTATTTTATATTATTATTATTATTATTATTATTATTATTATTATCTTTAATCTATCTCATTCTATTACTATTAATTTATTCTAATTATTCTATTTCTATTTTTAATTTTATTATTGGAATTTTATTTTTAATTTACTTTATTATTATTATTTTATTATTATTTTTTTTTTTTTCTATTTATTTATTTTCTTATTATTATTATAATTTATTATTTTTTACCCTATCTTATTTTATTATAATTTATTATTTTTTACCCTATCTTATTTTTTTCGTTATTCTTAATATTATTATTATCATTATTTACTTTTTCTTATTTTTAATATTTTTATTATTATTATTTACCTTATCTCATTTTATTATTATTATTATTAATAATATTTTTAATATTATTATTATCATTTTAATTAATTTATCCTATTATTATTACTATTATTATTATTTTATTTTTATCATTATTATCATCGTTACTTTATCTTAATATTATTATTATTTTATTATTATTATTTTTAATTTTAATTTATTTTATTATTATTATTATTTGTAATTTATATATTTTTTCAAATTATTATATTATTATTTTAATTAATTTATCCTATTATTATTACTATTATTATTATTTTTACTATTATTATCTTTACTTCATCTCAATATTATTATTATTATTATTAATAATATTTTTAATATTATTATTATTATTTTAATTAATTTATCCTATTATTATTACTATTATTATTATTTTTATTATTATTATTATCTTTATATTATCTTAATATTATTTATTATTATTATTATTATTAATTTTAATTTATTTTATTATGATTATTTGTAATTTATATATTTTTTCAAATTATTTTATTATTTTAATTAATTTATCCTATTATTATTACTATTATTATTATTTTTATTATTATACTCTTTACTTTATCTCAATATTATTATTATTATCATTATTATTATTATTATTATTATTATTATTATTATTATTATTTTTAATTTATTTTACCATTATTATGATTATTTTATTTATTTATTTATATATTTTTTCAAATTATTTCATTTTTTTTTATTATTATTACTCCTTTTGAGTTTTCACATCAGTGTTAGCTGATGGTCTTTCACTGGAGTCCGAGTGACAGCAAGTCTCCTCAGGTCTTCAGGACTCTTCTGAGTATTATTTTTTTATTAGTATTATTATTTTTAATTGATTTTTATTTTCTATTATTTATTATTTTTTAAAATTTTATTATCTTCTATTAATTTATTTTATTATTTATATCTTAACTAGTATTTTCTTTTATACATCATTATACTCTAATGTTTAAATCTAAAATCTTTTTATTTTACTTGTCTATTTATATTTTAATATACTATTCTGTTTTTTCTGTCATGTCACCTTTTTGTCTGTCTGGACACCCTAGAAATCAACTTTGAGATGTATCTCTTTTTTTCATTCACTTCCTGTTTCTATGGTTACACGCCCACACTGTTAAAAAATATATATAATTTTTTTTATTATTTTTTTGTTTTTGTTTGAAGTTATATATATTCAGCTCTTTGGGTTTTTTTGTGATATGCTTGTCCATAAGTGAATTGAGACCCATCTGATGAGGCGAAAATTTGGGGAGCCGGTTTAAATCAACTTAGATTTATATGGGCCCCAATTTTCGTCGAAATAAATTTATTATGGGATTACTGTATTGAGTTCTTCCTTTATTGATATATATATATATATATATATTATATATATATATATATATATAAGGCAATATGTATGTATATTTATATATATTGGTTAGGAGGTAGATTTAGAAGGCCATCACAATGCAGTTTGGAATAAATAAAAAATAATAATACGGTAACAATGGTGGTGTGTGTTGACCTGTATTTTTTTATTATTTCTTGAATTTTCGAGGTAATACCTCTTTATCAAAAGAATTGAAAGAATTTATATATATATATATATATGTATATAATTTTAAACTGGGCCTTAAGAACACACACAGACACACACACACACATGCAAAACAGCAGGCCAACAGCAGATAAAAGTAATAGAATTGAAAAAAAAAAGAATCAGATAGGCCTTCACACACACACACACACACACACACACATAAACACACACTCTCACACACACACTTTTTTGTTGGCAACCTTCTGTCTATTAAAGACAATGGCGTAGAGTCCCCCTTTTTTTTTTATCTACAGCTACGTGAGTGGCTGAACAGACCAATTTTTGAATGGCAGTCTCTGGTACAGTGATTGCAAACAAAAGGTGATACTTTCTGGAGATGCTGTTGTCTCTCCTTCCTTTTGGCTCTCTTTTCTGCAGCGGCTTCTTTCCTCTTTTTTTCACTCCTTTTCGTTCCTTGTTTGACGAGGAGGCACCAGGCTGCAGGGGTGTTTTATCATTCTACAAGGATCTGAAGAAGTCAGAAAATACCTACCTACCTAGGTTTCACCTAAGCAGCTCACCAGGATAATACTGAATTATCCTGATGAGTCGTTTAGGTGAAACCTAGATAAGTACCTTCTGACTTTTTTAGGTCCTTATAATTTTGCTCTACTTAGTGTATTGAGCACTTTATATATATATAACTTAGACAACTCTATTGGTGTTGTTTTCTTTCTTTTGGCCACTTCATTATTATTCTGATGATTATTTTCAGTACAGGTGTTTTGGTTTCTATTTTTAAGGATTTTTTTCCCTAGATATCAGCTTCTACATTTCTTTATTTTCAAACTGAATTATCAGTGGGTTTTTTTTTCACACTGTTGGAGTTATAGAAATAAAGACATATATATATATTATATATATATGTATATAGGTACCTTGACTTATAAGTTTTCTGAGTTACCAGCCGTCACTCAATCGTTTTTTCTTTTTTAATCTGCAACTGCGCGAGTGGCAAAACATGCCAATTTTTGAATGGCAATCTCTAGTGCAGTGACTGCAAACAAAGTGATGCTTGCTGGAGTTGCTGTTGTCTCTCCTTCCTTTTGGCTCTCTTTTCTGCTGTGGCTTCTTTCCTCTCTTTTTCACTCCTTTTCATTCCTTGTTTGATGAGGAGGCACCAGGTTGTACAGTCTTCTGCACAAGCCTCCCATGTGTTTATGTGGCATGTCTTTATGTCTCTCTTGCAGACATCTTTAAGTAGGCGTGGTCTCCCTACCGGTCGGGTGCCCTCTACTAGTTCACCATACAGTAGGTCTTTGGGGATGCTGCCTTTGTCCATCCTCTTGACATGGCTAAGCCAACACAGGCGTCTCTCACAGATGATGGCGAGCATGCTGTTTATGTTTGCTTGTTCCAGCACATCTGTGTTTGGCACTTTGTCCTACCAGTGAATGTGTAGAATGTGGCGTAGGCATCTGAGGTGGAAGCTGTCCAGTTTCTTCATGTGGTGTGAGTACGTGATCCAGGCTTCACTACTGTATAGGGGAGTACTGAGAACACATGCTCTGTAGACGCGCAGTTTGGTTCTCTTGGTAAGGCTGGCATTGTCCCATACTTGCTGGTTCAGTTTTGCCATGACTGCCGCCATTCTCGCAATTCTGCTGCTGATGTCATCGTCAGTGGCAATGGTGGACCCAAGGTACTTGAAGTTCTTCACGGCTTCCAGACTGTGCCCATTGATGGCAATGTTTGGAGGGTTGTCTACACCTTGTGCCATAACCTTTGTCTTATGGTAAGCCCAAACTCTCTGCAAGTCTGTGTGAGTCAACTGACAAGCTGTTGCAGTCCGTGCTCAGTGTGTGACATTAAGGCTGCATCATTGGCAAATAGCAATACCCGAATGAGGATCTGCGTGACTTTGGTCAGCTCTAAGGCGAGCGATGTTGAGCAACTTGCCATCAGCTCTGGTGTGTATGTAGACACACTCGCTGCAGTCCTTGAAGGCATACTGGAGGAGCAAGGAGAAGAATATCCTGAACAGTGTAGGTGAAAGGACACAGCCCTGCTTCACTCCGCTGTTGACTGGAAATACCTCGGATGTTGCACCATTAAAACAAACTGTGCTGAGCATGTTTGCGTGAAAAGAGCTAATGATTCCTAGAAGTCTAGGCAGGCAGCCTATCTTCTGTAGCAGTTTAAAAAGTCCGTTTTGGCTGACTAGGTCGAATGCCTTCATTAGGTCTATGAATGCAGTATATAGTGGCATCTGCTGTTCCTGGCACTTTTCCTGTAGCTGCCGTAGAGAGAAGGTCATGTCCACAGTTGTCTCGTTTGCTCGGAAACCACACTGTGACTTTGACACACACACATACATGCAGAGAATTTAGAAGATATAAGACACAAAGCAGAATGGATGATCACTAACAACCGCTAGAGTTTCAGAAATTTTCTGTCGAAGAGATTTTTATCTCGAAATATTAAGAATAAATTAAAGGTTAACAAACAAGTTATGACAAAAGGATTTTTTATGAATTCTATGAAAAATCAATTAATAGTCCAATTTTTACAAAAGATTTCCAGAATTGCTTTTCTTTTGATGAAAATATGCCTGAAATAGTTTTTTCCTGAAATATATTAGGGGAAATATTTTTTTTTTTACGAGGTCTACCGTCCCCCCTTTATTTTTTTTGTGAGATATGAAAAAAAAGGAACTGGACAAAAACGATTTTTACTTTTTTTCTATAAAGATAAGAATCTAAATAACTATATCAATTGATTTGTATAAAATTCAAGGTGGTACTTTTTGTAGAAAAAAATCATGAATTCTGAAATAAAAAGTGATAACAAATGTCATAATATTATTATTTGAAAACTTTTTTTTTCTTTTTTAATTGATATGTATTATATTCTATTAAATTATCAAGAAAAAAAATTTTAAGAGATTTTAAATCTTTTGTGTGCTTAAATAATTTTTTTTTTTTTTTATGTTTAAAAATCTTTTTTTGTGTGTACAAATTGAATTTTTCACTAATATTTAAATATAACACTGAATTTTAGAATTCAGGTGCACTAACAATTTGTCCAATCCATGATATATTAATACTTTTAAAAGAATTTGTTATTTTTATTGTTGAATAGTAATGTTTGATTCTTATAATGTATGAAAGAGCAAAACTGACAATATTTGTAATACTTATTGTCTTTTCTTTGCTTCAGTTACACTATAAGTTCAACTAAAAAGATATTCCGGAGTTATTCTGAAACTATCACAAAAAAAAAAAAAATCTTTCAAAAATCATTGAAAACCAATAATCGGTTATTGAATATGCACAAGAAAACAATTATGTTGAATACAGCCACCCATACATTTAAATGTATAATTTTTTGATCATGAATAATTTTGATTATTTGTTGATTTAATAATATCTTTTGTTATTTATTTATTTGATGCAACATAGGTATTTTTGTAAAAGTATCAAACTTTGAAGAGTGTGAAAGAAAATGTAAGACACTTCCCTATTGCCTGGACTTTTTTTTTAAAAACCGGGACTCGGATAACTGTGAATTGTCTGTCAATGATGCAGATCTGGTAGGAAAAGGTAAGTAGTTATAACTAATTCATTCACAACAGTTTCCTGCTGAAGTATAGCAGGTCTATTTGAAAGGAGTGATAATGTTTTAATAGTAATCATATAATGTTGTATATTGGTATGTACTGTTGATTTTTAGACAGTTAATGTAGAGATAGATTTTGAATCCAGGTGTTGTTGAATTTAGGATCTGTGGGGTTAGGTGATTGATACTCCATGACCTCAAGCTGACCTGACCCCTTCCAGTTACAAAGACTATTGGAATGGAGGTTCAGTTGGCTTAGAGTCAGTTAAGCTGGAGATGTTGAAATGTAAACATGTACCGATTTTAATCCACATATGCAGTTGAGGATCCTAGCTAGAGAGTTCTGGTTCTGACATAATAAAAAAATGTGATCACAAAATATATGCCTTGCGTTGTCTCTGAGAGAACTAATAGCAGACTTGGCAAAATCGGACCAGTATCTTGAGAACCAGACCAGTCAACAATAGAAGGAATAGAAGACTAAGAAAGACCAGTTAGAAGAAGAAATTAAGATATTAAAAGATGGACCAAGTCACCAATAAGCTCACTAGCCCAGATCAATTTTGAAAGGAAATGAATTTTGCTTTTCACCGGTTGTTAGTAAATAAAATCAACAGCCGATAAAAACCTCTACGGATAGTGAATAAAAAAATGAGCTATATTTCTGAATAGATAGTGCTTAATAGAGCATTCATATTTGAGTTTAGGTAGTATGGATTCAACACCTGGTTACTGACAGTTTCTTGTGATCTTCAGTCTTGGTTTAAACATCACAGAGGCAAGAAACTGTCAGTAACCAGGTGTTGAATCCATGTCCATACTACCTAAACTTAAATATATATATGATTTTCCTTTATTCATATTTTTCCAGCTACCTATCCAAGCATCACACCTGCAGAGTCAGCCTCAGGTAAGTTAAATATCCTATTTACACATTTGCTTTCTATTCCATCACTTACCCCCTCCACATGCTCTCTGTATTAATATCCCAACACAGTCTGTACTCCTTGTCCATTTTAAAATCAGACTTGAAATGAATTCATATTTGATAAATTTAAGGATTTTAAATATATATATAAAAAAGAAAAAAACAATTCAATAAAATACAAATAAATATTCAAAAATGAATATAATGTAATTTTCTTAGATTTTTAAATATATTCTATCTCTCACTTTCAAGATGTACCTACCCTGAAAATTATAGAAAAAATTTTAGAAAAAATTTTAGAGGCAAAAATAAATTACAAAAAGTCGTTATTTGTTGCGACCCCCCCCTTTCTCAAATTTGGAGAGCTAAAAATCAACATAATTCCACGAATTTTGGGAATTGGAAGCTCAAATTTTGGGAATTGGCTAACTTTATCATAATCTTCATCAGAAAAATTGAAGGGGATGGGTGGCATGGTTTAGATAATTTGACATGGCAATTTTACACATGGTAAATTCAGAAAATCAGTAGGGGATGAAATGTATATTTTCCCCACTGTCTATATATATAATATATATATATATATATATATATATATATATATATATATATATGCATGTAATTTTATAGAAATGAAAAAACAAATTTTATTGATGGGTGATTTTATTAAGCCAATGCTACAGCATTTTAGTTTGTTTATCAAACCATTGTCAGGGCCATCGTCTATGTCAAAAAGAAATTATTGGTAAACAGATATTTTGCAAGCTTCTGCTGTTACTGTGTACTGGCTTCTGTTGATAGTCAAATATGAGAAAAATACATAACTTAAAACGCCACGTAATGTTGGCATCCCCATTCAAACCCTGTGTTGTAATTTTGTTGGAAAACTTTTAGAAACAATTTTTATGAATAGAAAATACTTAACTAATAACATTAATCAGCATAAGTTATTTTGTGATATTTCAGTGAGGGGATAAGTTGTAAGTCTTTGTTTAATTGTATTGTAATTCAAAATTATGCTAGATTCTATTTCTCTGAATTTTTTTAGATGAGGTTTGATAATTTGTATTATTTGGATTAATTCAGACTATTTAAGGCTCCTGAGTTTGACAGTGAGGTTCTCGAGTTTGGAAGGTTACTGAGTCTGACAAGAAATACCTGAAGAAGGGTGGAGGGCATATTGACTGAAATGCTGTGTAGAAACAATAATTGTATTGTAATTCGAAAGTATGCTAAATTCTATTTCTCTGAATTTTTGAGATGAGGCTTGATAATTTGTATTATTTGGATTAATTCAAACTATTTAAGGCTCTCGAGTTAGACAAGAAGGTCCCTGAGTTGACACAGAGGTTCTTGAGTTTGAGAAGGTTACCGAGTCTGACAAGAAATACCTGAGGAAGGCTGGAGAGCATATTGACTGAAACGCTGTGTTGATAACAATAAAGATGAGGATAATAGTCTGAATAATCTAAATAATGTGTATGCTAGATTCAACAATTTTTCTTAGTTTTTTGTTGTGTATCTTAACTAACAATTTGGATTCTAAAAGCAGATACTTGCAGACATGTTTACTAATAATTTCTTTTTTACACAGATGATGGCTCCAATGATAGTTTGATAAACAAACCAAGATGTTGTAGCATTGGCTTAATAAACATCACTTGTCAATGAAACTTGTTTTTTTATTTCTATAAAATTAAATACTGTCAGATTTACTTCCTTTTGTCCTGATATATATATATAATATATATAATATATATATATATATATATATAAAACAAATTACTAAAATTCTTACTTAACATTTAACACTAAAAAATAGCTCTATTGGCAGATGTTGAGCACTGTCACATTCCTACACACATCTATATTTTTGTATTATTTATATGTATGAAACAAATTGGTTTTCAGCACTGTTATTAATCTTATGGCAAGTCTCAACCGTTTTTATCATATATGTACTAGAAGGCGGTGGTTGAGGGGCTTAGTATCCTGGGTATAATGTTAAATTCTATCTGATGGTGAAGCTCCAGTTCTGGAGAATATGGAATACTCCTTCATCACAATTATTCCCAGGCCCACTCTGACCTGGAGTAGTAGTACCTTTTAGGGTCCCATTTATGGGTTAAATAGAAAAAATGTGTTTATAAAAAAATTGAGTACCCATCAAGAATGAATTAATTTCAAAACGTCGGCATTAAATGACCCAACAAGGTTTATATGCTGTAAAACAAAAACAAACTAATAAATCAATTGAAATTTCTTTTCTTCTTGCTATCCACAGTTCTACCTACACCTCCTAAAACTATGTCCCAAGGTAAGTATAATATTTTATTCATACTTTTTCATTACTATATTCTATTATAATTTTTAATTACTTAATTAATTTGATAATATTCTAAAATTATTTATTGATTTAATAATTCTTTACAAATATTGTTTTTAATTTCAGGTTTACACTTTAGAGTATCTAAATATGAAGAGTGTCAAACAAGGTGTAATCAACTCTCTTATTGCTTGCAGTTTTTTTTTCACTACCGTGATTGGAATAACTGTAAATTGATTTTCAAGGAAGAAACTCAAGGCGGATCATGTAAGTAGTTTTAACTTATTCATTCCTGTTAATCTCATTAGTTAGAATAACATTGTTGTATATTGTATAAAGAATATATATAAGGTAGGTGGATTGTCTTCCTTGGTCAATATACCACTTTTCAAACCAATCAATCACAGGCCCACAATCTTTGGCACCAGAAATCAAAGATAAGAATCTTCCTCTTTTCCAACCAGGACCTCAAAGATGAAGGATGTCAAAATTGTTGATCCCACTAATTCAGCAGAAATACAGATGGGCCATTTGTAAATATGATGACTTTAACATAACCATTTATCAAGGATTATATAAGTGGATTGCAATTGGAGCTCCGTAGGTAATTTATCGGACACTGGGCCGAAGCTTGAGCCTCAGCAGAACGCGTACTTTTAGCAGGACACACGATGCTGCAAGATTCTTCGGTTTTGTGCACTGTCATGAATAGTTTCGGTTAGGTCGAGGTCATTGATATCTATCGGTAGCTGTGTGGTTAACTCATCAATAGGCACTAGTTTAGAGATGAGGAGCAGTAGTTACCTGACTGAACTGGTTGATCCTGGCCGTTGACCCACTCGGAGTTCCTCCGCCCAGCATCTTGTGATATACGCCGTTGACCTATTTAGGTTCTTCCGCCGCGTCTCACATCCACCATGCTGCTACCCATGGTTTTCTTTTACATGCCAGTGTGGCATGTAGATTTACACAAGAAGAACGACAGGGGAGAGAAAAAAAAAAGAAAAAAGTGGGGTGTGTTATTTATCTAAGTTTTAACTTAGTATAAGTCCACATATCCCCTCCTAGATAAGGGTAAACATGGGTGGGGGTGTAGACTTTTTTAAAGGTCTTTTATAATGAATTAAGCATTTAGGTTAGGGGGGGCAGTAAAAGACAGAGAGTGGGGAAGAGAGTGAGAGAGAGAGAGAGTGAGAGAGAGAAAAGGGAGGAAGTCTGGTTAAGGGATCCTGACTAGCTACCGACGACATTTTTATGACACCCATCCTATCATTTGAATTTACTTTAACATAGCAGCAATGGAGAAAATATAGCAGATTTACAATTAGTTTTAAGCTCGAAACAAAAGTATATTTCAAATATAACAGTCTTTAAAATTAAATTTAACACATCACTCTCAACACAGACAAACTAGACACACACTCTACTAAAGACATAAAACTAACCACAATATCTAATAAGACAGACATAGAACCCAAAACCAATACAAACCTACTTAGATGTAAAAAAAACCACTCAAGATAGCAACATTTAACATTAGAACACTAAAAACGATAGGCCAACTCCCCGAACTTACAGCGTCCGCAGCCGAAAAGAATATAGATATCATATGTGTGCAAGAACACAGATTTGATGTAGAACTAAAATACCATGAATCTGGAAATGGCTGGACATTTGTGTCAGCATCTGCATGGAAAAACTCCGTCAATGCCACAATAGGAGGTGTAGGAATGCTTCTCAGCCCTCGAGCACTAACATCACTTAACTGCATAGAAAAAATCCAACCGAGAATCATGAGTACTACGTTTAATGGCAATCATTGCATGACTATAGTCTCATGCTACAGCCCCACAAATGTCAGCAACGAAACAGACATTGCAATGTTTTACAGTGGGCTTTCCTCCCTATGCAGACATACCCCCAAACATAATGTACTGATCATTGGTGGAGACATGAATGCACACATAGGAAGAAACGAAAACAATAGATTCAGCTTACACAACACCCCAAACAGGAACGGTGATCTCCTAGCTGAGTTCTCCATTGAGAACAGGCTTGTTTGCCTAAACACCAAATATCAAAAACGGAAGGGCAAACTATGGACATACACATACCCAAATAACACAAAAAGCGCAACTAGACTACATCCTCATAAACAAAAAATGGATAAATAGTGCAATAAACTGCGAAGCGTATTCCTCTTTTGAAGGAGTATCCTCAGATCACAGAATAGTCACAGCAAAATTACGACTAAGCTTACGTAGAAATAAAAAGCAAACTAGTAAATCTGTACGATACGACTGGTCGACACTTGCCAACAGCGATATATGCAATCGCTACGCAGTCACAGTAAGAAATAAATTCGATATCCTCCAGGAGATATCCGAAAGCTCCACACCAAACGAGGAATACGAAAACTTCGTCAATGCTCACCTAGAAGCAGCAGCCAAGTGCGTACCAACCAAACTAAGAGCCAAACATTCTGTTCCCTGGGAGACAGAAACAGTTAGAGAAAAAAGAAACAATATAAAAAAAGCAGCCCAACGTAATAAAACAAACCCAACTAGCACCAATCTACATAGCCTTAGGAAAGCCCAGATAGAACTAACCAAAACATACAAAAAAAGAACAAATAGAATACATACAAATACAAATAAATAATATAAGACAATCGGTGGAGGACAGACAGTCGCGATTAGCGTGGCAAACAGTAAATGAAATTAGTGGTAGGAAAAATACCTCTAAATCAAAGCTAAAGGCAACCAGCCAAGAAGATAGACTCCAGAAATGGAAAAACCACTTCCAGAAACTTCTGGGGAACCCACCTAAAATCGTAGAAAACAATACCCAAGAGATTGTAGATAAACAACTAGATATCAAACTGGGGGATTTCACAATAGATGAAATCAACCAAGTTTTAGAGAAGCTAAAAGGTAGGAAAGCAGCAGGACTAGACGGAATACCCCCGGAGGTATGGAAGATAGGAAAGTTCAATGACATACTGCTTAGGCTATGCAATGCAGTATATAGACAAAATAGAATAGATAAATGGACGAAAGGCTGCATCCTCCCATTCCCCAAAAAGGGAGATCTCGGAATCGCTAAAAATTACAGAGGCATAACTCTTACGGCTATTGCAGCCAAGGTATTTAATGCCCTTCTTCTTAATCGCATCCGGCCCGAAATAGAAAAAATCCTTAGGAGAAACCAAAACGGATTCCGCAGAAATCGATCCACTACCTCTCAGATCCTGACTATTAGACGGATCATAGAAGGGGTACGAGCAAAGAATCTAGAGGCAACGCTGCTATTCGTAGATTTCTCCAAGGCATTTGATTCCATACATAGAGGAAAAATGGAACAAATACTACTAGCATATGGTATCCCCAAAGAAACAGTTGCAGCTATGATGATGCTATACAAAGACACTAAAGCGATGGTACAATCACCTGATGGTGACACAGATTTCTTTGACATCGCCACTGGGTCCTACAAGGAGATACATTGGCACCATATATATTTATAATATGCCTAGACTATGTACTCAGAACATCATTAGATACCATAAAAGAAAAAGGTTTCACACTGAAAAAGGCAAGAAGTATATCCCGCACAAACAGTCACAGATGCAGACTATGCTGATGATCTTGCACTTCTTGCAGATACACCAGCACAGGCTGAGTCACTACTACATAGCTTGGAGGAGGCAGCAGAAAATATCGGCCTCTATGTGAACTCCAGTAAAACGGAGTTCATAAGCTTCAAAAAGAAAAGAAACATCACCACACTCAACGGCACACCTCTCAAGCCAGTAGAACAATTCATGTACCTAGGTAGTAATATCTCATCCACAGAGAGCGATGTTAATACACGAATAGCAAAGGCATGGGCGGCCACAAACAAATTATCAGTCGTATGGAGGTCCGATCTCCCTGACAAACTAAAGCGACGGTTCTTCCAGGCTGTGGTTGTATCAGTGCTGCTATATGGATGCACCACATGGACCCTAACGAAGCGCCTTGAGAATAAGCTAGATGGAAGCTGCACAAGAATGCTGCACGCAGTCTTGAACAAGTCGTGGAAGCAGCACCCCACGAGGAGACAGCTGTACGGTCACTTGCCCCCCATCTCACAAACTGTCCGAGTGAGACGGACAAAGCACGCAGGACACTGTTGGAGAAGCAAGGACGAGCTCATAAGCGACGTTCTCCTGTGGAAGCCAACACATGGACATGCAAGTGTGAGGCGCCCAGCAAGGACCTACATTGACCAAATATGCGAGGATACTGGCTGCTCCGCAGTGGACCTCCCAGGTGCAATGAGTGATAGGGAAGGTTGGGCGAGAGATTGTCATGGATATCCGTGCTAATTGCACGACATGATGATGATGATGATGATGATATAAGTGGACTTATAGTTGAAAACAATCACGTTGTAAAATGGAATGTTTTTTTTCAAATTTCTTGTATTGCCCAGTTTTTATTTTTATTTCTTATTTTAAATCAAAACATTATGCTCTGAAGAAGACATCCAGTCAACATATGGTTTTCTATTACTATTTTATTTTACTTTAAAATAACTTTTAATTAGAATTCTGTATATGTAAACAAATTCCTGTCAAAACACACGTCAGCATATAATAAATTTCATACATACAAATATATTTATATTTTTCCATTTATTTTCTCAATATATATACATAAATATATATATATATATATATATATATATATATATATATAATGTGTTGCAATGGGTAAATTGATACAATTTTGAATTATTAATTTCATGCACACACACATACACACATAGAAAATCGATAGGGTTTGAATTGTTTTATTAAATCTCCCCCCATACAATATCATAATAAACAGAAAAATTATAATTATATAGGTTATAAAATATATATTTATATAAACTAGTCAGTTGCAGGCTTCTGGTTCAGAAAATAGGGTAGCTAATATTGAAAAAGAAAGAAAGAAAGAAAGATAGAAAGAAGGGACAGAAATGTAGAAATTCTAGAATATCTGATGTTAATATTTGTGTCTGTGTAATCAGTCGCATATGTGTACACACATATACATTAGGAATTTTTTTTTTTTTCTGCAGCAGGATCTACAGGGGAAACTTCGGATAAAACTTCTTTTCCACGTAAGTTAAATATTTTATTCCTACTTTTTAGACTTTTCTGTTTCTCTGTCTCTTTTTAGATATACTTCACATGATATATGTATTAAAAACATAAATTAATTTATGCAAATAAGTCGACGGAGAGGGTGGATGCAAATACAGTATTATTCACAGAATGAAGTCCCTAGCTGAAGTGGTGCCTGGTGTATATGAAAACATAATTTGTCAATTGAAGGCATTTTTATCGACAAATTATTTTTTTAATAGTTTGAAGGCGTTAAAAGTAAGCCATATTAAAAAAAATATTGTTTTTTAAAATAAAAAAAACAGCACTTAAGGCGTTTTTACCAAAAAGTTGTAAATGTAAATATTTTAACTTTTTAAAAATATGGCATACTTTTAACGCCTTCAAACCATTAAAAAAAAATATTGTTTTTTGAAATAAAAAAAAAACAGCACTTAAGGCGTTTTTACCAAAAAGTTGTAAATGTAAATATTTTAACTTTTTAAAAATATGGCATACTTTTAACGCCTTCAAACCATTAAAAAAAAAATTGTCAATAAAAATGCCTTCAATCGATAAATTATTTTTTCATATACTGCAAGCACCACTTCAGCTAGGGACTTCATTCATAGGTTGGTTTATTTTTTTACCTATCACTGCCTAGCATTTTTTAAGGCAGGAGGCTGGGACAGAACTCTGCGAATACTACCGCAAATACTGCTATGAAAATAACTGCAAAAATTAAAAACACAAACTGAACTTTCTAAAAAATTTTGGAAACTAAAAGGAAAAAAAAAAATTCACGAATGTCATCTTTGTCTGGATGAAAAAATAGCAATAATAAAATTCAAAAACCAGAAAAAACTATTGAATAGAAGAAATGAAAACATATTCAAATGTAAGCATGCCAATAACTTTAAACTTATATAAAAAAATCCTTTTTAAAAACATAAAAACATTTATGTGCCCATAAATCCCCCCAATGGGGCTACTTGTTGATGCTTAAGAATGAAATCCTAGTAGCTGAGCAGTCCATGACATGCAACACTCCACTTTGGCCCTTACTTAGGATAGACGGGCGGTTAGAGAGGACCCTCTCTGATCAATCAGCTGGTCATGTCAAGCCCCAGAACATATATGATTGTCCTGACCCTATTGCTCTTATGGCAAACCCTCAACCCTTTTTATCATATATGTGCTAGAAAGCTTATAAAACATCCATTTATACTTTTTAGGGAATAAAAAAATAGTGCAATAAATTTTATTAAAATACTTCCTTGAGTTGTATTTTGCTTAACTAGGTGTCATGTGCAGCCCTCATGACATACATATGTAATCTGTGCAGCCCACATGACATACATATGTAATTCATGCAACCCTAGGGATCTACTCAGTTTGATATGCCTGCTTTTTTTATTTATATTTGTCAGGTCTTGACTTTACCGTTAATCTATATGAAGATTGTCGATTAAGATGTACCACATTGTCTTTCTGTCTGGATTTTGTTTTTCGTGAGGATAAAGAAAAAAACTGCGAATTGACTCTCCAAAATGAAAAACAAGGGATGGAATGTAAGTTATTTTGCAGTTTGTTAATTCATTATTTTCTAGTGCTATTATTTTTTTTATTAATTAGTCTGAAGTCATTAATTTTCAGGTGGCTTTGTAAGAATTTGTTTTCAAAGTTGCATTTGGATATAAGTTCTGATCGTTTATTTAAAATTTTTACTTTCACTAGAATAAACAAAAAAGTTTTTTTTAAATTATTACATAGATTGAACATTATACAACAAAACTTCCAGCCCAAAATGTAATAATTACATACGATGCAATGTGTCTTATATATCACTAAGAAATAAAAGTTTACATAATATATGGAGTAGTTAATTTGCATACTGGCTTTAACAAAACTGGGTTTAATAAATTACTTGATGTTATTGATCTCTAATATTATTGTGTAATTCTCCAATATATTAAAATCAATGAATAATTTTATATAAAAACCAATTAGAATACAATTAAAATAAGTGTAAACTTTTTATATGCACTCTTATTAAATTTTGCTAGTTTTTCTAATTTAATATATTTGATAACATTAAAACTTATAAACTTATTCCTGGTGGGTGCATATTCTTGCTAGTAAAAATAATGATTGTAAATAGAATTATTAGATCTTGTGTTAAATAGTAGGGTAATTCCATGTCAAATCATCCAGAAAAAAGTAAAATTGTCACCCACCCGCTTCAGTTTTTTTGAAATTTTGTACAGGTGTGGATTATGTTAAAGTTAGACAATCCCCAAAATTTGAGCTTCCAATTCCAAAAATTATGTTGTTTTTTAGCTCTCCAAAAATGCGAAAAATTATGTTATTTTTTAGCTCTCGAAAAATGCGAAAAATGGCGACTTTTTGTAATCTATTTTGGTCTGTAAAATGAGTTCTAGAGCTTCCCTACTCCTAAAAATTTGTTTATAAAAGCATTTTAGCCCAATGAATTAAAGAATGCTATCAAAAATGTCTGAAAGTTAAGCAGTTTTAAGTTATTAAAGATTTCTGATTTGCAAAATTTTAACTGATGTTGTAGCTTCGATTCTGAGCAAAAACCATACTATTAGTTTTGGTACAAATAATGTTCAATATATATGAAATAATAATAGAAAAATAATGTCATAGATGCAGTTCCACATTGGGATATTGATCTTGCTATGAAAAAATCAGAAATCATCAATAACTTAAAACTTGTTAACTTTAAGACATTTATGATAGCCTTTTTGGATTCTTGTCCATCTGGGTTCTTATAAATCAAGACTTTTAATTTGTGTACACACAGTTTTTTTTTATTCAGTTTTCCTATTAATTAATTATTAATTAACAATTAATATTAATTAACGCCAAACATGTGAAAATCATTAGCACAAAGATGTAGAACATGTCCACCTAACAAGGCTCTCTGATTGGTTCAGTTGTAAGAGCTATATTCATCATTATTATCTATACATTCAATGGCCTTTTGTTACCACTGGTTTCAAAGCATTAGATGCTTCTCATCAGACAAATCGCCTTGAAATGTCTACTTGTGATGGATTTAGAATCCTTCATCATCCAGGCATGACCCTGTGTCCATATGTCTGATCATTTTTGAATGGGGAAAGAACAAAATGGATTTTGAAATCATATCCATTTTAAAATCAGGTTTCAAAAAGCCAAATGGCTGAAATAAAACTATATCTAAAAAATTTCAGCTTTTCATTTATTTATTTATATTCTACTCCGTATATCAAAGCACAGCCAGGAAAGTAGAGGGACAATGAAAATTTCCCAAAGCAGGGTTTTATTGACAGTGTCAAAGGCCTTTGCTAGATCGACAAAAATCATATAGAGATCTTGTTGTTGTTCAATGGCTTTACTCCTGGAGTTGGTCCTCCTACCTTCCTGGCTGTGCTTAGGTCTTTCCATGATGGCTCAATGGCCCGAGTAAAAAGTGCAGGCTCGAAATCAGATCCTTTCCTTGTAGGCACTGGAATAAAGCAGCGATGTGTCATTGCACTCATTGCATTCAATCTGTTTGTAGCAGCAGTAATGAAAATTGCCAAACAACGTAAACCCGGCAGATTGTGTCCACATATCATATTGATTAGATAGCAATCTTTTTAACCTACAAAGATTGAATTCCAAAACACTTGTCACTGTAGAGGCAATACATGAACTGAAGTATGCAGATGATACAGCTTTTGTTAGCTCTTCACCAGATGGACTACAATGTATCATCAATGCTGTTGTTGAAGCCTACTCTCAATCAGGACCAGCAGATTGGTCTAGCTTCTGCATCTTTTGGAAGGCTATCTCACAGAGTGTTCATGAACAGAGATCTCACCATCAATACAAAGATCTCTGTATATAAAGCTGTATGCTTATCCATACTCTTATATGGAAGCAAGTTGTGGGTGTTGTACCACAGACACTGGAAGGAACTGGAGGCATTCCACACCAACTGCCTCCAACGAATACTGTGTGTAAAGTGGTGGCACAAAATCCCCCACTCAGAAATTTGAAGCAGAACATGAATTGACCCAATTAAGACCATTCTATTGCAATGCCAACTGCAATGGTTGGGTCACACCATCTGCATACCTGAAGGCAGACTTCCCCATAAAATACTTTATGGTGAACTCGCAGAAGATACGCGAAGGATAGGAGGCCCCCAAAAGCAGTTCAAAGACCATATGTAGATGATGCCTTCAAGCCTGGAAGATTTGGCCTCCAACCGACAAGGTTGGTGAGACATGTGCCGCACAGGAGCTGAGCAGCTCAATATCGAGATTAACAGGGCTGCAGAGTGACAATATCTTTGTCGTCATGAGCTAACAAATGCAGATGGAAATTTCCCTTGCAATGCATGTGACTGCATCTGCAAGTCTAGAATTGGACTAACTAACCACCAGAGGGTCCACAATTGATGAATGACATAGAGTGACATCATTGTCATCTGTGACAGATTTCTAAAAGGACTCAGTATATATATATATATATATATTTTGTTAAACTGTACTGACGATTCTTGTCAGACGAGTTTTTGTTCGATCCTTTCTAATTTTCTGGCCATCTTTTTAAAAAGATGGCCAGAAAATTAGGAAGGATCGAACAAAAACTCATCTGACAAGAATCTTCAGTACAGTTTAATGAAACATGTTTAAAAGAAAAAATGCTGTCGAAATACACTTATATATATATATATATATATATATATACAAACTTTATTTATATATATGTTTGAGGTCTCTATTTTGATTGAATCCTTGAAATATATCTGTTATTCACCCATATATATATATATATATATATATATATATATGTATAAATTGAAAACAATGGAAGTGAATACAACCTTATGCTGAAAAAATAATTGAATGAAGGAGAGACAACATTTTCTCTCCTTTATGTATTTACTTTTTCAACATATATAATTATACATATCCTGGTTTATTCACATGTTTACATTCGATCTGTTCATCTCGACAATAGGCAGATAGATAATTTTTCTCTCAATAAATATGTATATAATTATATTGCATATATTAAAACACCACAAACTCACCAAGAAAGATAGTGATAACCATACTGTTGTAATTATATATACTAGCAAATATATGCATATTTGTTTATTGTTTGTTTGTTTTTTGTTTTGTTGTTTTTTGTTTTGTTGTTTTTTTTTGTTGGTTTTTGTTTTTGTTTGTTGTTTTGTTGGGATTTTCTGTTTTGTTTTTTTTTTTTTGTTTTTTTTTTTTCTGTTTTGTTATTTTTGTTTTATTTTTTCACTCACTTACAGCCACGTGAGTGGCTGAACAGACCGATCCTCGAATGGCAGTCTCTGGTGCAATGGCTGCAAACAAAAGGTGATGCTTCCTGTAGGTGTTGGGGGTGCTGCTGTCTCTCCTTTCTTTTAGCTCTTTTTTCTGTGGCAGCTTTCTTCCACTCTACTTCACTTCTTTTTGTTCCCTGCCTGACGAGGAGGCGCCAGGTTGTACGGTCTTCTGCACAAGCCCATGTGTCTATGTCGATGCAGCATGTCTTCAGGTCTCTCTTGCAGACATCTTTGAAGCGTAGGTGTGGTCTCCCTGCCGGCCAGGTGCCCTCCACTAGTTCACCGTACAGTAGCTCTTTGGGGATGCAGCTTTTGTTCATCCTCCTGACATGGCCAAGCCAGCGCAGGCGTCTCTCACAGGTGATGGTGGCCATGCTGTTAATGTTTGCTCGTGCCAGCACTTCTGTGTTAGGCACTTTGTCCTGCCAGCAGATGCGTAGAATGCGGCGTAGGCATCTGAGGTGAAAGCTGTACAGTTTCCTCACGTGACGTGAGTATGCGATCCAGGCTTCGCTGCCATATAGGAGAGTGCTGATGTTGCATAGGGCTCGACCCAGGCCACAGAATCGTACATGTCATATACTGTTGCTGGGTCGTATGTGTTAGTAATGGAGTATAAGGATTCACACGTAGACATATGTAGTAGTAAGACTTTTAACGTTTATTTCTTTCACCTCGTGGCGAGTGTGCGGGTGACGGCGTTAACAATGGGAACTACTAATGTTGCATACAGGCGATCGGGGGGTGAACAGGGTGGGCGCGCCTCGCTGCCCGTAGCAGCACTCGACCGTGTCGACGGTCAGACACCTTGTGCTCTCTTCGCCGTCTCCCAGGGTCTGCTTTCTGGGCTGCCCTGATAACCGCTTAAGTACTGACGACCGCCCCCACATCCTTTTGTTCCTTGACCGGAAGTCCTTTCTCTTTGTTCAAATTCGCGTTTGTCCAGATGAGTCCTTTGTCACACCAGACCCTCTGTCTACCTTTAGACATTGTCTTCTCAGTTCAATTTTCCTTTGTCTTTTCGACTTCCCGCGCAAAACAAACTGAACAGTCAATCTGCAACACTGAGAACACATGCTCTGTAGACGCGCATTTTGGTTTTCTTGGTAAGACTGGCATTTTCCCATACTCGTTGACTAAGTTTCGCCATGACTGCTGACGCTTTAGCAATTCTGCTGTTGACGTCATCGTCGGTGGAGACTGAGTTGGCAATGGTAGACCCAAGGTATTTGAAGTTCTCCACTGCTTCCAGGTTGTGCCCGTTGATGTTGATGTTAGGAGGGTTGTCTACACCTTGTACCATGACCTTTGTCTTGTTTAGACTTATGGTAAGCCCAAACTCCCTGCAAGCCTGCAAGAGTCGAATTATAAGAGTTATGTCGAATTATAAGAGTTATGTGAGTTGTAATTATATATATATATATATATATATATATATATATATATATAATATAATAAGATAAGTATATAGGTTTTACATATCTATTTATTGGGTGACAAAGGAACATTCACAACCATATTGGTTTCATGCGATGCATTCATCAGGTGAAGATGTTTCAAATGCCTTTGGTACACCATTTCAGCAAAAGCTGAAATAGTGACCATCTCACACTACAGTATATATATATATATATATATATATATATATATATATATATAAAAGGATTGTCATGGTACATGCATGTCATTTTATAACCCAGAAAAGAGATACCATTCAACATTGAAATCTTAATATGTTTATAATAAGGAAAAATACAAAATTAAGTTATTGATTTTTATTGATTAAGAGATAAATAATTCATTTATTGAACAAAATCAATCAATTTGTAGAAATGTAATGAGTGGAAAAATGAGGAAAAGACAATGTTGACCAACAGAAGTAATGCCAATCAGTTATATAATTTTATGTATTCCTTTCTAATTTACACACACTTATCTCATTTCATATATTCAGCTACCTCTACAGAGTCATCATCAGGTAAATCAAATATCCTATTTACAATTTTGCTATCATTCTTTCTTTTCCACCATTCCTCCTCTCTCTATATCTCTGTCTCTGTTTCTCTTTTCTGTAGCTGGATTATTTCTGAAATTTCTGTTTCTGAAATCATTTCCAATGCATTTTTAAAGTAAAAATCTTTTCCAATGAAATCTTATAATAAAAATAATTTCTAATGTATTTCTATGGTAAAAATAATTTCCAATGCTTTTTTATTGTAAAAATCATTTCTAATGTATTTCTATGGTAAAAATAATTTCCAATGCTTTTTTATTGTAAAAATCATTTCTCATTCATTTTTATAGTAAAAAATCATTTCCCATTTATTTTTATAGTAAAAATCATTTCCAATGAATTTTTATAGTAAAAATCATTTCCAATGCATTTTTATAATAAAAATCATTTTCCAATGCATTTTTATAGTAAAAATCATTTCCAGTGCATTTTTAGAGTAAAAATCATTTTCCAATGCATTTTCATAGTAAAAATCATTTTCCAATGCATTTTCATAGTAAAATTCATTTCTAATTCATTTTTATAATAAAAATAATTTCTAATGCAATGAATTACTATAAATAATAAATAAATAATGTCTACTTTCAGGTTTTTTCCTCAGGGTAAATAAATATGAAGACTGTAAAATAAAATGTGAGGCAATTAAGGTCTGTGAAGATTTTGTCTTTCATTACCGGAATTGGAATAATTGTGAAATGCTTTTCAACAAAAAAGATCCAACAAAACCAAGTAAGTAGTTTTGTTCAATTTTAAAAAATGAATGTTTTATTTATTGGTTTTGTTCTTTTTTACTTTTACTCACAATTAATTAATTACTCACAAAAAAAACCCCCCAAAAAACTATTGAAATAAACATATCTGCATACATTTCTCTTCATTAAATAAAAACTATTTTAATATAAAACATGTCTTTCATTTATAGTTTTATTAAAAAGTATTTATTTAAAAAAATATTTTGCTGGGGTTAGAGTTAGGGGTAGGGGTTAGTTTTATAATTAAAAAAAAAAAACCCTCTAAAAATCATCTGTTAACAAACAACCGGATTTTGACAGTATAAGTCAAAAACATTATGAACCTAGATCATAGATGGGGTGCCTAAAGGTTATATGGTCCAAAATATTTGTGTTCCTTTAAGGAAACATTATGATTCTATAATAATATTAAATCTGTGTTTGTATGAGTGTAATTTGTGAATATGCATTTTTTATTTATTTAGATTTGTTTTATTTATTCTTGATGGGTACACATTTTTTTTCTTTTTAAATTTGTTAATACTCATTTTTTTTATCCATTTGATATTTCAATACTGTATTTTAAACTTTTGAACTTCTCTAAATATTCTTAGTAGATAAACATGTTTTTTGTATATTGTTATCATTTTGTTACCTTCCAATTTTCAATTCTAAAATGAAATGTGGTGCTGATATTGAGCTTTGTATATTGTCAGAATTTTGCAGGTAATATGATTGATACAAGGGAAATATATTCTTTCTATATTATTTTAAATATATCCAACCACTAACATAATCCTGATCATTTCTATCGGATTCTGACAGTTATTTTGCTCATTATAGTCCTTATTCAATGGCTGAGCATTTTTTTTAGTTAATTTCAGTTATTTATTTTTAGTTAACTCTGAACAAAGTTCTGTATAAGACACTTTCTGAATATGAAACAAACTGATTTTAATTTTTTTTTGTTCTTTGCAGTACCTCTTTCACGTAAGTCAAATATCTTTTTCCTTCTTTTTCATTCTTTCATTCTTTTTCATCACTATTTCCCCTGTCCCCCTCTGTCTGTAGAACTAGGGGAATATATTTAACATATTTAACAAATAAAACATCATTCAATAAGTCCTGGGCCTAACTAATAAAAATACAATTTTTAGGCAAAATTCGACTTTATTCATCAACGTAGTCTCCTTCTAGGGTAATACACTGATTCCAACACTTCTCTAACAATTTGATGCCTTTTTTGTAGAACGATTTATCTTTGACCTCAAAATATGCCTCAGTTTCTGATATTACTTCTTCATTGGAGCCAAATCTCTTTACTTGGAGTATTCTTTTGAGGTCTGCAAACAGCCAATAGTCGCTGGGGGCCAGATCTGGAGAATAGGGTTGGTGTGAAAACAATTCAAAGTGCAATTCATGTAGTTTTGCCATCGTTGTGATCGACTTGTGACACGATGCATTGTCTTGGTGAAAGAACACTTTTTTCTTCTTCATTTGAGTCCATTTTTTGTCGATTTCTTCCTTCAAATGCACCAATAATGCTATATAATATTTGCTATTGATGGTTCTTCCTTTCTCAAAGTAATCAATGAGCAAAATACCTTGTCAAAATCCAAAGTCACATATTTATGCAAAAACTCCTTTTTGTTGCGTTGAAACAGTTGCAAACAACACTGAATCGTTGACGCGTTGTTGTTTTTGATCGACTGTGAGCAAACACAGCACACACTTTGAACACAGCTTTCTCATTGTCAAATACTCATGAAAAATGGTGAATATCTTCAACTCCTCTGCTATTTCACGCAACTTCAATTTACGATCACACAAAAAAAAGTTTGAGGAGTTATTTGGTGTTTTCTGGGACAACAGCTGAATTTGGGTGACCTGAGCATTCAGCATGATTTGTGTCTTCTTCAAAATTTATTGAGAGAAATGCTTTTAAATTCTGCTTTTATATTGAAAATGTATTACCCAATTACCTTTTCAATATAAAAGCAGAATGTAAAAGCATTTCTCTCAATAAATTTTGAAGAAGCCTTAACTAAACAACCAGGCGAAATATCAATTGAATTTAGTTGCTGTGTTGTTATCCACTTTTTCCTCTATTTTCAAACACACACACACACACACACACATATATATATATATATATATATATATATATATATGTTGAATTAAACAAAAGACACATCTGTTTAACAATTTTATTTTTGATCTTTTCAAGTTTTCTGGTCAACTTTTTAATATTTGGGTGAAATTCATGGATTAGTCCACCAAAGTACTCGGGACCTGAACTTTGGTAGACTAATCCACGAATTTCACCCAAATATTAAAAAGTTGACCAGAAAACTTGAAAAGATCAAAAATAAAATTGTTAAACAGGAGATGTGTCTTTTGTTTAATTCAACATGCATAAATGAAAAAATGCTGCCCAAATACATATATATATATATATATATATATATATATATGTATGTCTCATACATTCTTCTTGCGGGTCTTCATATTTTATCCAACTTCTATTCCTGAGCACAGTCAATATTTTTGTAATAATTTGAAGATATTTATCTGAATGATTTACTGATTGAAATAGGCTGGAAATATAATCTAAAAACATTCAATTTATTCACTCTGTTTATTTTCTTTTGGGATATTGAATGTCTTTTTAATCAATACTTCATGTATTAAATTGACCTAGCAAGAATATACACTTAAGTATCTAAGTTTTAATGTAATGAAATATACCAAATTAGAAAGACTAATGAAATTAAATAAGAATGCATATAAAAAGATTACACTTATCTTAATTATATTTTAATTGGTTTCGATATAAAGTCATTCAAAGGATATGTTGTAGAATAAAACAATAATATTAGAGATCAATAGCACCAAGTAATTATTTATTAAACTCAGTTTTCGTAAAACCAGTATGCAAATTAACCACATCATGTATTATGTAAACATTTATTTCTTAGTGATATATAAGACACATTGCAGAAATATAAGCACACTAATAACAGGCTGTTTTAAGGCAGATCTAATTCAGATTTTCATAGACATCATTAATAAATAAGATTTATTCTATTCTATGTATCAATGATTTTGACTATAGATTAAATACTCAGCGAAAAACTTATGCAATTCCTGATGGTATTGTGATATAAGCAGTGACATAGTTTCAGTTACAGAGAGACATACACTGAATCTTCATTATAATAAGGCGTCTCTCTTTGCAAATAATGTTTTTATTTCAGAACTCGTTGTCAGGGTCGATTCATATGACGATTGTGAAAAAAGATGTAAATCACTTGTTATGTGCATGGACTTTTTCTTTCTTTACCATGAATGGAACAACTGTCAACTAAAGTTTCAAAAGGAATTGGAAAAGAAACGTAAGTAATTGTTGGATTTCTCTTATGTATTAGCTGTATAAAAAGTCACAACTATTATTTATAGACTCTACCAAGTAGCAGGTGCTGGATTGACCAAATAAGAAAAACAACCAAATATGTATTTAAGGTCATTGATAAATTGTCCTAAAATTTGTTGCCTAATGGATTTCATCCTAAAAAGATCAACAGACAAGGAGTAAACTGATACTACATCTTTCTACTTCAAGGAATATTTTAAGTGTCAACAGACATGGATTAAACTGATACTACATCTTTCTACTTCAAGGAATACTTCAAGTGTCAACAGACAAGGATTAAACTGATACTACATCTTTCTACTTCAAGGAATAAATCAATCTTTATGCTACAAGTAATATTTACTAAAACTGCACTAAATACAACAGCAGAACTAAAGTGCCTAAAATAGCAAAAGACATTCATCAACCACAAAACCATATCATTTATGTAAGCTTTTATTTACTTAACTAAACATTTCATCTAACATAACGCGTGTGCAGTGAGCTTCAGCTAAGGCAGAAAACCTTATCTGCCTGACGTCCAAGCTGAAACTGAGAGCCAACCAGGTCCCACGTGACTTCGCGTATTTCGCGGGCTTTCTGTAATATTCCATGGAAAGTCTCGCCCGTGATATGAAAAGGGGCCATGCCTTCAGAAATACAGGGGGTTGACAATAATCTATGCATTGATTATGTAACATTTGGCATTGAATAACCCACTGATGTTGATATTCGAAACCAAACCAAACCACATAACAATGATAAAAATCAGATCTCGTCTACTCGATCTTCGAGTTTGGATTAGAGTGTAGTATCTGTTCCGATTCTACTGGGTTCTTTTTTTATCGGACAGGACACAAGCACAATTCAAGCCAAAGGATTCTAACTCTTTGGGAAGACATTTTTCAATATGCCAAATTGTAACAGTAATTTTAAATAATTTGCCCCCTATTAATCTTGATGAAACAAATCTTTTTCGCATTAATTTTTTGGCCTTTCAAATTTAAGTTTATTCTATTAGATGGCTTCAAAAATAATTTAATTTTTTTGACCATCAAATTTAAAGCAGTTCGTCTTGGCTTAGAATAAAATTTATTAATCAAAATATAAAGTCATTAGAATCTAATAATTGTTACCAGCATTATAAAATAGTCATTTGGCTAAATAATTAACCACTGTTTATTGGCGACTGAAGTGTCAATAAAATCTTTAATATTAAAATTTACTATTAAAATGAATAAAAACTTGAAAAAATTTAATATTAAAATTTCACTGTGAAATTGACTTTAAAAAAAAATGTCTTCGGTTTTGGTATTAATTTTTAAAATCGAAAATGAAATGAAAATTTGAATATTTTTTCTAAGAGAAAAACTGATAAAATAATCAATATATACTTACTTTTTATTCTAATAGTTCGAAAAAGTTGAAAAATAATTTTTTACGCTAAGAAAAAAAACAAACAATAGTTACTGAGAAGCATCTCGTCTCTTTGTATAAAAACAAAACAAATATGTTCAGTTTTGCTCTTCCGTATATTCCAAGAATCACACATTACTATTCAACAATAAAAATTACAAATTCTTTTTAAAATATTAATATAGCATGGATCGGACCAATTTTTAGTTCACCTTAATTCTAAAATTCATATATTTGAATATCCGTGAAAAATTTGATTTTTTTCACGCAGAAAAAAATTATTTAATTTATTTCATGCAGAAAAAAATTATTTAAGCACACAAAAGATTGAAAATCTCTTAAAAATTAATTTCTTAAAAAAATTTTTTTTTTTGACAATTTAATAGAATATAGTACATACCAATTAAAAAAGCAAAAAAAAGTTTTCAAATAATAATATTATGACATTTTTTTGCACTTTTTATTTCTGATTTCATTAATTTTTCCTAAAAAAAACTACTGCGTCATATGTTATACAATTTCTTTGATATAGTTATTCAGACTCTTATCTTTATAGAAAAAAAGTAAAAAAGTTTTCTAACAGGTCATTTTTTTATCTCAGAAAATAAAATAGGGGGGGATAGACCTCGTAAAAAAAATATTTCCCCTAATATATTTTAAGAAAAAACTATTTCAGATATATTTACATCCAATGGTAAACATTTATGGAAATTTTCATGAAAATTAGACTATTAGTTGATTTTTCATAGAATTTAAAAAAAACTCTTATCGTAACTTGTTTTTAGCTACATTAAATTTCAGTTGATTTAGCAGTGCAAAAATGAAAACATTGTTTTTCAATCATAATTTTCATTATTTCCGTAAGTTAAGAATTTAAAAAAAAAATTATCAGGAGTTTGTTTAATGTTTTTTCTTTCAAATGGAAAAAAAATTTTCAAGAAAATATTAATTTTTCTGCAAGTTTCATTGTGTTAAATATGGGGGGGGGGTAAATTTCACAGGGTAAAATTGGTGGTACCTATTGCCAAATACTATTATTATTTTCAAACTGGATTTTCAGTGAAACTTTTTGTAGACAATATTATATTTACAACAATGAAATTTGAATAAAGGTTATTATCTTCTAAATTTTTGGACCATTCTAAAGAAGAAACATTTTTTAAATTCCTGATGATTTTTTTAAAATTCAGCTTACGGAAATAATGAAAATTATGAACGAAAACAATGTTTACATTTTTGTACTGTTAAATCAACTGAAACTTAAAGTAACCAAAAACAAGTTATGACTATCTGCTTTTTTATCAAATTCTATGAAAAATGAAAATATGTTTGAAATAGGTTTTTTTTCTTAAAATATGTTAGGGGAAATATTTTTTACGAGGTCTCCCCTCCCCCCTTTTTTATGAAATCTGAAAAAAATAAACAGATAAAAAACGATTTTTGATTTTTTTTCTATAAAGATAATAGTCTGAATAATTATATCAAAAGATTTTTAGAAGTTTCTAGAAACTTATAAAAACTTCTAAAAAATTTTTATTTAAAAAAAAAAAACACATGAATTCTCAATTCTACCTAAAAAATGTCAATATTATGACATAAAATTATTTCAAAACACTCAAAAATTCAGGATTACATTTTAAAAAAATATTTTCAATGTTTAAAAAAAAAAAATCCCTAAAATAAACACTGTAATACATAAATTTTCAGTGATTTTTTTAAATTTTTATTTTTAGGTGTTCCTAAAAATCTTTTCATCCGGTCATGGACTGGGTAATTTTGCTAGTAAATGATAAAACAAAAAGTGGGTTTATAAAACTTTGCTTTTATTTCATTTGTAAAGTATTTGCAATTAGAATAATAAGTCATAACAATAATGATGTTTCCAAAATAAAGGCCATTTTAGTTAATTACAATGCTACAAAAATCTAAAATACAGGTAAATAATTTTTAAAAATCAAGAATAAAAAACAGGAATTATTTTATTTGTAAAGTATTTGCATAATAACAAAAAACTGTGGAAGATGAGGTTGAAGATGAGAGTAAAGATGATACCGATATAGTTGGTGCCCTTGGAACGATTTCCAAAAATTTTAGAAAAAAGACTGGAGGAATTGGAAATCAGAAGAAGAATACTTAACATTTTCTTAGGATGAAGTAATTCTTCTTTCTTTCTTTCTTTCTTTCTTTTTTTTTCAGCCTCTAATCCAACTGCAACCTCTTCAAACTCTTCTGGTAAATCAAATATTTTATACATGCTATTTCATATATTGTTCTCTCTCTCTCTCTCTAATATAATATATATATATATATATTATTTATTATTATAAAGGTACACGGTAATAATCTACTCGAGTTTCACCATAAGGATCTTCAGGGTTAAATACACTGGATTAATCAAGATATTGATTAATTGCAGTCGATTTCATGTGTGTATTTTTTTCACGATAAACGGTTGATTTGCGAAAAAAATACACACGTGAAATCGACTGCAATTAATCAATATCTTGATTAATCCAGTGGATTTAACCCTGAAGATCCTTATGGTGAAACTCGAGTAGGAAAATTACTGTGTATCTTTATGATAATAAATTTGCTCTACTACGTATTGAGCACTTTATATTTGTTATATCGCTGTCTTATCATTGTGAAACTTGCATCAACTAACCATTGCGACCATTTTCACTGGTAAGTCACTTTTTCCACAAATACCATATATATATATATATATATATATATATATATATATATATTAATAATTAATAATAATTAATAAGTCATCCACAGACACGTGTTTCGGCATATCATGCCTCCTCAGTGTGGCTAGACACAACTATCCTTGGGTAGGGTTCGAACTCAGACTGACCGTATGGTAGTCCGATATCTTATCCCCTCGCCCACTGACAGCTGATGCGGGACTGGTGTTTTTAAACTATTAAATACATAGAAAGTGTATGTATCATTCGGTCACTGAGAGATCAAATTTCCGGAGAAATGATCATTGCTTATTTGCTTAGTAGTGAGAGTTAATTTAAATTACCAATTAGAGAGCTCATTACCAAATTTATGGGAGCATATATATACACACACACTTTGTTTTCAATTTTCCAATACTTATATTAGGAGGATATATATATATAGAGAAAGAGATTTAACTTATATATATATATATATATATATATATATATATATATATATATACTCAACCCCACCTCTTTCTCTCTTTCTATGCCTGATCTTCTAACTCACTCTCTTTCCTTGCCCAATCCTCTAATTCCCCCCCCATCTCGCTCATCATGCCTGATCCACTCTTTCTCTCTCTCTCTTCATACCTGATCTTCTCACTCTCTCTCTCCATGTTCAACACAAGCCCCCCCTCTCTCCATGCCGATCTTCGAACTTCTTTAATTTCTCTCTCATTCTCTCTCTCTCTCTCTCTCTCTCTCTCTCTCTCTTCATGCCTGATCCTCTAATCTCCCCCTCTCTCCATACCCAATCCTCTCTCTACTTCTCTCTTTTTTCTTGGCATATATAACTCGCATACCCTTAAAACAACAGTAATGTCTCTAAGCTAAAACATTATTACTACAAATGCAAGATACTCCAGCAAGACCTCACAATATCATAAAACTTAGTTGGCTTTCCATCATAGGATGGGAATACCTGATTTATGTAAATGCAATTTCTATTTGATATTGGAGACTCAATCCAAATTTATCTGTCAAATTTTATTTTTCAATAAAAACTTTACCATTTTGATAAGATATATAAAATACAAGCTCTCAATCAGTTATTTTGCACAGCCTTTTATCTATCTATCTATCCATCTATCTATTTTAGTCTATTTCAATCTTTGTGCCTCAAGGAATATCCACTCAAAGTGCACTCAATACAACAATAGATTGAAATAGACTGAGATAGATACATATCTATCTCTGTCTATTTCAATATATCTATTTATCTCAGTCTGTTCATATCTATTTATCTATCTCAGTCTATTTCTCTCTCTCTCTCTCTCTCTCTCTCTCTTTTGGATGGTCTAAAAATTCAACATAATATTAACCTTTTGCAAGTCTCTCTAGCAAACGAAATGTAATTCCTTTCACCGTCAGCACAGTCTCTACCAACTGAGCACGTTACTCTCACTTCCTGACACCCCAAATAGCAGTCATTAGATTTCACTTGCCGTCCAAACATTTGCTTTCTTCCTCACTTACTGTGTCAGTGATAGTCCGTCTTATTTTTGCTCATTCGGCTGCGCTTATGCAAATTCTAATATACCTCATCCGGGTTTCTGCCAACAAAATTTCAGCTACGAGGAGGTAGCGAGTTTGAATATCCGTAGTCACTCGCCACACTCTTCCCCTTTCGCATAGGCCAAACATATAATGACGCACTTTGTTTGTGGGGGCTGGGAATCCGCTTGTTCATAGGTCTGCCTTTCAATTTCTCTCTATCTATCTATCTGTCTATCTATCTATCTCAGTCTGTTCATAACTATCTATCTATCTATCTCAGTCTGTTCACATCTATCTATCTATCTATCTATCTTAGTCTGTTCACATCTATCTATCTATCTATCTATCTCAGTCTGTTCATATCTATCTATTTATCTCAGTCTGTTCATATCTATCTATCTATCTATCTCAGTCTGTTCATATCTATCTATCTATCTCAGTCTATTTCAATCTATCTACCTCAGTCTATTTCTTTCTATCTATCTATTTATTTACCCTCAGTCTTTTTCTATCTATCTATCTATCTATCTATCTCAGCTTAGTCACTTCAAATTCATTGCACATTTTATACAACAAATATACTTAATGTTTGACTTCAGTTTTACTCTTCAACGTGCGTACAATTGCCGAGTGTATTGCAAGATGTAAGACGTTAGATTTCTGTGTGGATTTTGTTCTTCGTTTCAATGAAGAAAAAGACAACTGTGAACTGACATTAAGCAAACTTCTTTGGGAAAATAAATGTAAGTATTATTTTTTTTATTTCAATTTTTTTTTTGGGGTGGAGGGGGTAGATGTAGCAGCAGATCACCTTCTCCACTTCATCATACCTCTTATGTGTCACTTTATTTAATCCATTTATTATGTGGTCAATCATCTCATATATATATTTACCTACCCCTCCTCATGAGCAGGATGCGACACAAGGCTGCTTTCTTGTGGGGTGTTGTTTCCACAATTTGTTTAGGATTGCACACAGCATTCTTGTGCAGATACCATCTAGCTTATTCTCAAATCGTTTTGTTAGAATCCAGTGAGACAAACAAGACATGTTGGACACAGCTGGAGAAGCAAGGACGAACTCATAAAGAATGTTCTCCTGTGGATGCCATCACATGGACACGCCAGTTCAGGCCATCCAGCAAAGACTTACATTAACCAAGTACAGGATCCTGCACAGAGGACATGCCGGGAACAATGAATGATAGGGATGGTTGGTGAGAGATTGTCATGGATATCTGTGCTGCTAGCACAACCTGATGATGATTATGACATCAATAATTCCATACCATCAAAAGGTTTTAATTTACTCCAAAATATCTATTTTCCTCATAATTTCTTTATTTATAAGTATAAGAAACTATATATATATATATATATATATATATATATATATATAGGTTTAGCTAAGCCGGTAGAGTGTTCGGCTGGGAACCTCAAGGTTCCTGGTTCGATACCAGTCCTCACCAACTCAGTGTATGAGTAGCGCAGGGATCTGTGCGGTAAAGTGAGGAGCTGACGCTAAAAACAATTTCTTTTGCCTAGCGCTAGTGAAAAGAGGATATGGCTGATACTGACTATAGGTCTCCCGACAACTTTACTTTTTATTTTATATATATATATATATATATATACTATTATTATTATGCTAAAGCTGAGAAAATCACTTTTTATTTCCTAAAGGTTTTTTCCTGTTTAGTTTAATGACACAAAATTCATACTAAAATATACCTTGCTTTTAGGATTGAGTTATGTTTGAAAAAAATTCCATTTTAATTAGTTCTTATTAGTTCATAATTAGCAATTAAGTAAAAACTGACCCGTCTCTCACTCATATTCTGCATATTACTTTCACCCTCTCTATGTATATCTTGATTACCTCCTCTTATATATGTTAGTCTGTCTATGTGAGTAAGAGGGAGATGGGAGAGTCATTGTGACAGAAACACTTAACTACTCACTTTATTTGCATATTAAGATTCAGCGACAACAATTAGCTTAATAAAGTTCCATGATCCATTTCAATTTAAATTAAGTCAAACATTTCCTTTCTTAAAAATTTTACAAAATGATTTTAATGTTTTTTTTAACTCTCCTGCTATATATATATATTTTTTTTAATTCAATTCACTTTGCAAACTCTCTTTTCCCTAATCCTAGGGGCTGCCAAAATGTCTCATTTTCATTTTAAAAATGAATTAAAATTAGTTAAATCGATTATTTAAGGTTGAATTTTTGTCGGTGCATATTGCATACATGCATCCTGGCCTCCTGCCTTAAAAAACGCTATGTGGTGCCTGCTAAAAATCCGACCTGTGCTACTTATGAACTCCCTAGCAGTTTGAAGGCGTTTTTCCCGAAAAGTAAATGCGATATGAAAGCAATATTTTACCCCAACCTCAGTCTTTTCTCAACAAGTAAATGTAAATATTTTCTATTTGTTTTTGATTTTCAGTACTTATTTTCTATCAGAATTGCTCCCTTAATTTTTTTTCCTTCTATTCACACCTTCAGTTTTTTTGTTTTTTGTTTTATTTATACTGTAATTAATTTCACCTTTATATAAACCCACCGATATTTTGCGCCCCAAAAATAAGGAGGGGGGTCAAAGTTAAGGGACCTGAAAAAAATCAGAAAATTTTGAAATTAAATAACTGATGCATTATAGAATTCAGGTGGTTAAATTTATTTTGTAAAATACAGATTTGATGTCATCTTTGGCAATACCAACCTAATTCCAATTATCTACTAAGAGCTCAATGGGTGACCCAAAAGGTCACGTTTTGTCTAGTATATATATATATATATATATATATCATGGTTGGTCAATTTTTCACTTTTCAAAAATATCAAATTACATGAAACACCAAAAGTTGGGTATTGATCTATTAAATACTGATATCAAAAATTAGATCTTGAACTTGTACCAATTTATTTTAAACAAAAATGCACTGAAAAATCCTCGGTTTTACAATAATTGGGGGGAGGCATATTTCTAATTTTAACTTTAGTTATAATTTTGACATTTAATTTCATTTTGATAAAATAAAATGACATCATTCCCTGGTTTAAATACTGAAATTGTTAGATTTTCTGATCAATTTTTTGGTCAAATGTTGCAAAACCGAGGATTTTTCAGTGCATTTTTGTCATCATTCCCTGGTTTAAATACTGAAATTGTTAGATTTTCTGATCAATTTTTTGGTCAAATGCTGCAAAACCGAGGATTTTTCAGTGCATTTTTGTCTATGATTTTTGATGCCATTCCCTCAAAAGATGGTATATTTTAAAGATCTAAAAAGGTTATGAAAGGTTCATCTGTGTGGCTTTCAGATCCCATATGGAGTGAAGTAATGCTCAACATGTCACCACACCAACTAGAATGATACTACCAACCACAGGGGTACCTACCATGATTTAGTCATTTAATATATGCATTACACACGGCCATGTACTAGAATATTGCAAAACATTTGTCTTGACCTTGTATATAAACTTTTTTTAGAAGGTACATGGCATAATGTACCTACTAAAATTAGTGACCACTTCTGTCAAATATCTGGAAGTTATTATTTCCATTTCTCTGAATATTTGAGATGAGACTTGATGATTAGTATTATCTGCGTTATTCAGACTATTGTTCTCATCTTCATTGTTATCTGTACAATGTTTCACCGATGTGCCCTCCGGGCCTCTTCAGGTATTTCTTTTCAGACCCGGGAACCTTCTTTTTGGACTCGGGAATCTTCCTGTCGTAATCGGGAACCTTTTTGTCGTCCAATTGGACACATGGCCTAGTGGATAAAGGAGTTAGATTAAGACAGTTCTAAGTGACAGTTATCTCTGGACTGCAGGTTCAATCCTCGTCAAGGGCAGCAGTAACATAGAATAATAATTAACACAGCTTAACGCCTCTACCCCAGCTATGGTTAGCGGAATGAGAACAGGATACCCCGTGGACTGAATAAAGGGTTAGGTTCAAAGTTCCGCGATGGCTTCCAATTACAACAAGAAGGTTTCCGATTATGGCAGGAAGGTTCCCAAGTTCGAAAAGAAGGTTCCAGAGTCCGAGAAGTTTCCTGAGTTCGACAAGAAATACCTGAAGAAGGCCGAAGGGGGAAATTGGCTGAAATGTTGTACAGATAACAATGAAGATGAGGACAATAGTCCAAATAACGCAGATAATACTTATTATTTCCAGCTTTAATTTTTGACCCATGAATTTAGAAATTATTCTATCAAATTTCTAGAAGTAATCTTTCCAGATTTAATTTTTGATTTATAAATTTGGAGTTTATTCTGTTAAACTTCTGGATATGATAATTTATAATTTGTTCTGAAAATATGTATGTACATATTTTCAGAGCAAAATATAAATAATAAAGGAAAAACCTTTAGGTTATCAAATTATAAATTTATTTCAGGTTTATGCTTTTTCAGATTTGACCACTTAATACATTTTTAAAAATTTTTTTACCAATAGATTTACCTAACACAACATTACCAACAAAACCAAACATGGCCTCCACGTAAGTTTGATATTTTTATTCATATTTTTTAAATTTATTTCTTCTTTCTTCTCTCTTTCTGTTTTACATAACACTTATGTAGATATATTGCTTTGAAAAAAAAAATGCAATATCTACAATAGTTTATGTATATAAATAAATAGATTGATATAAATAGAAAATCTAATAGGTGGATAGATATGAGCAGATTTAAATAAAAACACTGATACAATTTATTTGCTGTGTCTCAAAATTATTATTTTTATTTATATTTAACACTTCTTACACCTCCTTTCACCTCAATGAGTGTTTTCATGGTATTGCCTCAAACACACACTCCTGGAGGTGCCTGGAACATTTTAGCTTAAAATTGATCAGGAAGTTCGATTCATTCAGAAAGGAAATAAAATTGGCATCTGCAGGAGGATTGAATTTTGAGTGAAATAGTGGAGATGCACAAACTATTTTTATAGATAAAATTTGTTGATTTCTTTTTTAGAATGTTGAGTCTCTTTTATGTGTCAGCTGTATTGGAATTTATTATGTGGAGAACTATTCTATAATTAGGATGTAATAGGGTGGTAAATTATAATGATCCAGCCAAGCACAAATGCTGACAGAACACCCTTTTGACACACAAATACAGGATAAATTGCTCCATTAATCTTGAGATTATTTGATAAAATTTAATTTTCTTTTGTATTGTCACCATACTTCATACACTTGTTATTCTGTTGCGTCTTATCTATTTTCTATTATGGCATTGTCTTGTGCTACAATTATGAGAGATTCAGTTTCTCTTGAGGTTTCCATTTCTTACCTATGTCCTGGTCTTCTTGAGTGAACTCTCTACAGTTTGAGTATATCATTTTTATTCTGGTCAATTCCAGGTTTTTCAGCTATTTGAAAATAAAGTGGAACCTCTGTTCTCGAACATAATTCATTCCAAGATTATGTTCAAGAACCAATTTGTTTGAAAACTGAAACAATATTTCTCATAAGAATTTGTGCAAAGTAGATTTATGCGTTCTTGACCATCAAATGAATGCTAAACTCAGCAACATATTTTTCAGACGCCTCCTTGTTCAAACTGGCTGCCTCTCCATACCTAGGAATGCTATGTATACCAGTTCAGTGATTACATTTTTCAAACCAATCTCTATTGGCTTTGAAAGTGAATGTACTTTCACCTTCAGCACTCATAACAGGAGTTTCCTTTAAGAGATCATTGCAAATTTCCAGCACGTTTTCACAAATTATACCTTTGCTAATACTATCACCAACTATTTCTTGTTCTTCAATAAATATTAGCAGTAGCTCTTCAGCTTTCTCCATTATCTGTGGACTTTGCTTGTTAACAACACTTGTCACTCCTTTCACAACATTAGCTCCCTTTATTGGATCTTTATTCTTCAGAAAAGTTGAAATGCGTTTTCATAGTGAATCTCCTTGCTAAAAAACTTTTGTAGGCTACTGTATACATACGCGCATGCACGCACACACACACACACACATATATATATATATTATATATAAGTTAAAAGAAAGGAAATGAATCCAACAATATGAGTAAGAAAAGGTGGAATGAAAACATCACACAATGCTGTTAAAGAAGAGAACAATTTATAATATAATCATAGCTGATACTGATCAATATTTCGGGAGTGAATGAGCTTTGATGATGATTTTTGTAAAATCGAAATATTGATCAGTATCAGCTATGATTATATTATAAATTGTTTTCTTCTTTAACAGCATTGTGTGATGTTTTCTTTCCACCTTTTCATACTCATATATATATATGTTTGTGTCTAGTTTATATAGTTGAAGTATATACCAATAAACCAAGGGATGAAAATATTAATAATAGTAATAAAAAAGTATACTTAGAATCCACACAAGGAGCTTTTTAAAATTAGATACTACAACACAAAGGTAGTTTCGTAAAACAAAATGTAGACATAATACTAGTTTATCTAATCATGTGTGGAAAATAAATAAAAAGTAATAGACCCCCATCTTAAAATGGGAAATGATAAAGAAATGTAATAAATACAAATCAGGAGACAAATTTTGCCTCCTCTGTATGGAGGAAAACTCAGCATGGCTAACTACAAAAACCAAGGAATTATTAAACCAAAGAACTGAAATTCTAAACACATGTATACATAAAAAGGCATAGCTCCAATAAAAATAGTTATAACACAACCTTTTTACAATATCTTTAATTTTTAACTTTTTATGCTAATTCTTACCCACCAGGATATCCACTCAAATAATAAAAGACGTTTATAACAACCTACAGTCAGAATTATACTGAAGAACCATTTAGGGGGAACCTAGGTTGATAGTGTCTGACTCATTTAGGTCCTTATATATATATATATATGAGAAGGAAAGGATAAATCCGACAAAATGTGGTTGAGAATAAAGGAAAGTGTGGATATAACAACACAGTTAAATTCAGTTGATATTTCGCCTCATTATTGGCTGAAGCTTTTACCCATTTACCTTTTTACTATAAAAGCAGAATGTACAAGTACTTATGTCAATAAAATTTCAAAAAAGCTTCAACCAATAACTGTCTGTGTTGTTATATCCCCACTTTCCTCTATTCTCAACCATATATTGTGTGTTGGCATCTTTCTGTCTACTAAAGACGATGGCGTAGTGTCTACTTTTTTTTTTTTATCTACAACTGTGTGAGTGGCTGAACAGACCAATTTTTGTATGGCAATCGCTGGTGCAGTGATTGCAAACAAACGGTGATGCTTGCTGTAGATGCTGTTGTCTCTCCTTCCTTGTGGCTCTCTTTTCTGCGGCGGCTTCTTTCCTCTCTTTTTCACTCCTTTTCGTTCCTTGTTTGACGAGGAGGCGTCAGGTCGTACGGTCTTCTGCATAAGCCTCCCATGTGTTGATGTTGATGTGGCATGTCTTCATGTCCCTCTTGCAGACATCTTTAAAGTGCAGGCGTGGTCTCCCTACTAGTCGGGTGCCCTCTACTAACTCACCGTACGGTAGGTCTTTGGGGATGCGGCCTTTGTCCATCCTCCTGATGTGGCCAAGCCAATATATATATATATATATATATATAATTTAATATACCAAACTTGTTGGTAAATCCTCGCGGTGAGAAAAAACCCAGCAAATAGTTTGATTGTAAAAATATACTACCAAACATCACCTGGGGAAAAAATTTTGGAAAAAAGAAAAGACCAAGATAATCGTACCAACCAAAAATAATCTATTGGTACAATATTTGGCCAAAAGAAAAACAATTTATATGTATATATATATTATAAGATATTATTCATCAAAACCGTCAGGAAACTAAAGCTAATAAGTAAAAGGTGCTCAATACCTAAGTAGAGCCAATAATAAAGATAAACCTAATGAGTCAGATAAACCTACTAAATTCTCTTCAGGGCTAAGATCCAACTCTTAGCCTTGAAGTCGGATCTTACCCTGAAGAGCACTTAGCGAAAATTTTAGTAGGTTTATCTGACTCATTAGGTTATTTTATATATATATATATATATATATATATTTCGGGGCGGCCTAAAGTCGGTATCAGCCAGTCAGCAGGGAGTCTATCCTTTTCAATAGCGCTAGACCAAGGAGATTGTTTTAGCATCTGAGTGGAGCGCCACACCTACCATCAGCTCCTCGCTTCACCGCACAGATCCCTGTGCTACTCATACGCTGAGTTGGCGAGGACCGGTATCGAACTAGGAACCTTGTGGTTTCTAGCCGAACGCTCTACCGACTGAGCTAACCCGGCCCTTACATATATATATATATATAGGTTAAATTATTATTATTGTTGGAGAATTGATTATAGAGGGCTCAATTACTTATGTAAGAGCTTTATTTACTTATTTATTTATAATTATAAAGTCTGTCCTACCATTGGTTTCTGTCCAATTTTTTTCAAAAGTCAAACGCCTTTGAAGACGAATAACACCGAAAAAGTGTTATTCAGAAACCAATGGTAGGACAGACTTTATAATTATAAATAAATAAGTATATATATATATATATATATATATATATATTCTTTCTCTATATTCTATTTTTAGGATTAATCAACTGAATTTAACTGTCTGTGTTGTTATATCCACACTTTCCTCTATTCTCAACCATATATATATATATATATATATATATATATATATATTTAATTTTTTGTTATTATTATTGGAGAAATGATTATAAAGTGCTCAATTACTTCTGTAAGAGCTGTATTTATTTATCTATTTATAGTCACCAATACATTTAAAGGTCCGTCTTACCAAAGGTTTCGGAATATCACTTTTAGGTTATAATCCGTCATCAGAAACATTCACTTTTGAAAAAATTGGACAGTTTTTTACCCATGCCATGTCATGTCTATGTGATCCGTTATTCGTTCTTCTTTTTCCTTTATCATTCACCGGCGTCCCTATTTGTCGTCATTGAGTCTCGTGTTTTGTGTTTGTGTATTTATGATGATTTTAAATTTATATTATTATGTAAAAATATATATAAAAATAATATATATATATTCTTACTCTATATTCTATTTTTAGGTTTAATCTTTAGGGTACTTACATACGACGACTGTGAAGAAAAGTGTAATGCGCATTCTTATTGTTTGGATTTTTACTTTCATTATCGTGAACGAAATAACTGTGAAATAACTTTCAACATGGCCAAATGGGATCAAGATGTAAGTAGCTTGAAATACAGCTCTCTTTTTTGCTGTCTGATGATTGTGGGACCGCATAAAACTAACAGTTCTATCACATTTTCTCTACTTCTCTTACTCTCTCTATCTCTCTCAACTTTCTTACTGTCTCTCCCTTTATTCCCCTTACTTTCTTTCTCTTCTTTCTCTCACTTTCCCCTCTCTCTAATTTCCTTATTTTCTCTCTATATATATTTCTATCACATTCTCCCACCTCTTACTCTCTCTCTCTCTCTCTAATTTCCTTACTATCTCCCTCTTTATTTACCTTACTTTTCCCCTCTCTACTTTCCTTACTTTCTCTTTTATTTCTCTCACTTTCCCTCTCTCTAATTTCCTTATTTTCTCTCTATATAACATTCCATCACATTCTCTCTACTCCCCCTCTCTCTCTCTCTCTAATTTCCTTACTGTCCCCTCTTTATTTCCCTCACTTTTCCCCTCTCTAATTTCCTTAGTTTCTTTCTCTTTATTTCTCTTACTTTCTCTCTAATTCCCTTACTGTCTCCCTCTTTACTTCTCTTACTTTCCCCCTCTTCTCTCTTTTTATTTTTCCCACTTTCTCTCTAATTCCCTTACTGTCTCCCTCTTTACCTCCCTTATTTTATCGCTCTAATTCTCTCTTTATTTCTCATTTCTTCCCTGGCTCTGTTTACAGGGCTTAGAATATATCTCATATATATCTATCAGTATATTTATGAAGCTTCCTCAAAAATTTCTGACATAGCTTTGTTAATACACTGAGGCAAAATATTAATTGATTGAAATTGTGTTTTATCCACTTTTATTCTTCAACTTTTTAATCACACACACACACACATACATACATATATATATATATATATATATATATATATATATATGAGAATGTTTTGGTATGTACATGTCGGCTTATAACTCAGAAAAGAGATGTTATTCAGATTTGAATTCTTGCATACACCTTAATATCCTTATAACTAAGAAACTCACCAAATTTAGTTATTGATTTTTACTGATTAAGCAATATAATTAATTAATTAAACCACAATTAACCGATTTGCCAAACTGCATGGCACTGCTCCTGATAAAATTTAAATGTTTTAAGCATTACTAGCTAATTTCAATAAACAAATAGGTTCAAATTGGAATTTCTCATGTATTTCTGGTCCAATTTTGAAAATATTTATTTAGTTAGAAATAAAAGAAAATAATGTTTCTAAATATGTAATTTGTATGCATCTGTATCCATTAAATTATTTTTTACAGTAAATTAAATAACAAATTAAACAAAAACATTTTTAATTTATACTTTCATTTTAGAATAAAATATATCCATTTTTAATCAGTATAACTCAAACCTTTTTTGAAAGAAACTATTTATGAAATAAACATTATTAAATTAATACATGAAATATTCCACCTACAAATAAGGTAATGTTTAGTTATCAGCTTCTTTGTTACTCCTAAAAGTAAACTTTAATTCTCTAATTCTGTTCTCATGTTTGGGTGGTTACATGACCAAACCAGCCAATCAGAAAACTGCTAACAGGTCAGATATGGTTAAGTCTGGTCTATTATACTAACATGAATCCCAGTATTGGTTCTTACTGATTATTTTCCATGACTCTTTTTCTAAAGAATTACCAGTTAATTTTTGAATTCTACATCTATTAATTATGTAACATTGTGAAATACTAATAATTTGCACACATTTATATTGTTTCAGGTATTCCTGTCAAATACTAATAATATGTACTCATTTATATGGTATCAAGTATTATGGCTTTAAGTATTCCTTCCTATACTCTCTCTCTCTCTCTCTCTATCTCTCTCTCTCTCTATCTCTCTCTCTCTCTCTGTAACATAGCGTGCTGTCATTGCACAATGGGCTTTACACTGGGCGTCTTTTACACCGTGCACTCCATGGGTGCACTCCGTGGGTGCACTATTAAACTTATACGCCGGTCGTTGGTCTCTAGTCTTGGGCTTCTTTACAGCACACAGGATTCCAGCAGTTCTTGGTCGCTAGTATGAGGTCGAGGAGGTATCACTTTACAATGCCCGCGTGCTCTTCTTTGCTGTCAATTGACTTTTATCTCCACAGGTGTCTAATGGTCAGGGAAAGTTCGAGGTTGTTTCCATTCATAATACCGTCCGTAGTATTATCTTCTTAGTAAATGATGACTATAATACCGAGTTTATTTTTCAGGAGTTTATTAGAATAAATTCAATTTCGGCTTCTAACTTTGAGAGAGAGAGAGAGTCAGCTTATTTAATAAGTAACATTTTCATCTGATTTCAACTTCAAGTTTTTCAGTACTTTGAGTTAACTTTTGGTGACAACTTTTTGGTGGCATTAACTTTTTCCAGTCGGTAACACATCATATATCATGTAAACCTTTATTTCTTAGTGATATATAAGACACATTGTAGGATTTTAAACGCACCAATAACATGGCCTGTTTTGAGGCAAATCTAACTCAGATTTGAATTGGTTTCGATATAAAATCATTCATAGGGTTGATTGTGATTTGTTGGAGAATGAAAAAAAAATGATATCAGAGATTAATAACACTAAGTAATTATTTTATTAAACCTTGTTTTTGTTAAAACCAGTATGCAAATTAAACACATCATATATCATGTAAACCTTTATTTCTTAGTGATATATTAGACACATTGCAGGATTTTAAATGCACTAATAACATGGCCTGTTTTGAGGCAAATCTAACTCAGATTTTCATAGAGACATCATTAATAAATAAGATTTATCCAATGTATTACTGGTTTTGACTATGAATTAAATACTCATTGATAAACTTATACAATACCTGAGTGTATTGTGATGTAAGCAGTGATGTAGTTTTGGTTATAGACAGACACTGAATTTCATTATGATTAAGATATATATTATTTACATTTGTTTTTTCTAGGATTGATGCCAGCCAGATGCCTACTCTTCTCTTGGATAGAAATGGGTTGTGACTTTTATTTCTAAGCCTGGTTGATTCTCCAGGCTTCATCAGGTGTTTTTTTTTTTCACCTTGTAATCCTCCCTCTAAAAGGTGAAGTTGCATCTTTCCAGATTATTTAATGAACAAGAAAAAATAACCATAAGATGACTGGAGAATTGACAGTTGAATCATGTGATACTACTAACAACTCTCACCTTATAAAGGTGTACATTCATCTGAAGACTGTATTCCAATATTGTATAATATTTAATAAAAATTCATATTCAGAACAGACTTCTTCTTATTCATAGTAAAAATCCTTTCCAATGCATTTTTATAGTAAAAATCATTTCCAATACATTTTTATAGTAAAATCATTTTGCATGAATTTTTAATAGTAAATCATTTCCAATGCATTCTTATAGTAAAAATCATTTGCAATGCATTTTTATAGTAAAGATAATTTCTAATGTATATTTATAGTAAAAATCATTTCCAATGCATTTTTATATCAAATCATTTTCAATGCATTTGTATAATAGAAATCATTGACCAATGTATTTTACCGTAAAATCATTTGCAATGTTTTTTTAACCCGTAAAAATCATTTCCAGTGCATTTTTTATAGTAAAAATCATTTGCAGTGCATTTTTATAGTAAAAATCATTTCCAGTGCATTTTTATAGTAAAAATAATTTCCAATGCATTTTTATAGTAAAAAATCATTTCCAATGCATTTTATAGTAAAAAATCATTTCAATGCAATTTTATAGTAAAAAAATCATTTCCAATGCATTTTATAGTAAAAAATCATTTGTAATGTATTTTTATTAAATGCTTACCTGGAGGTAAAAGAATTAGTCAAATGTATAACTTTATTATAAAATTTTTTTTTTTTAAATCAACAAATGGAAGGAATTAAGAGAATATTTTGACATGTTCAAATATTGATGTTACTATTTGTCAGCTTGATGTCAGCTAATATCTTATCTATAGAATTTGTCTAATAATTCATAGCAAATATAAAAAGGAAGTACTCTATAATTAGTATTTAATATTTATCTCCCTTGATAAGTGATTAAGATGAGGATGAACACATTCGCCACACTATTATTAAGTTGTAAATTGCTTTATCTCTCAAGCATTTTAACTTTATTGCTCTAACAGAAATCTTGCTTATAATGTTCTATTTTTGCTGTTATACATAGATCAAATAATTATAATATAATATAATCATATAAGGAAAAAATGTAATTTTTTTTCTCTACAGTAGCGAAGTGTGGACAACATATTCAAGCCATGAAAGGAAACCAAAAATAATTTCCCATACGTCTACGAACATATTCTGGCACATCCCTGGCAGGATTAAGTGCTTGATTGTGCCCAACATAAACAGCATTTCTCCATCCTCTGCGAAGGTGCCTACGCTGCTTGGGCATGTCAGAGGATGGAAAATGGCTGCATCCAATATTTTTTGTATGGGAAATTAGTAAAAGGTTCCTGCTGTGGTAGGTAGACCACACCTACTCTTTAAAAATGTCTGCGGAGAGACATGAGGATAGCCACATTGACACAAACATGTGCGAGATAGATACAGAAAATCAAGTGGCCTGGCACCTTAATGTTAAACAAGGCCCGAAAAGGAGTGAGGTTTTGGAGAAGATTTTTACCCAGTTTCCACTAGATCACTGACTTTAAGCAGCAATGAGAGGAGAGTACCTCTACAGCAAAGAAGCCAGAAGGAAGGAAGAGAAAACAGCAGGCCCCAGAAAGCATCACAGTTTGTGTGCAGTCAGTGCACCAAAGACTTCACTCAGTGATTGCCCTGCTCAACCACTTGCGCAGATGCAGATAATTTTTTTCTTTTTCTTCTTTATTTTTTTTTTTAAAAAAATGTTTTTTTTGGCACTATGCCATCATTCCTTACTGGACAGAAAGAAGAACAAACACAACAATCATATAAGGAAAAAATATGTTTTTTTTTCCTTATATGAACTAGTACAAAATAAAAACGCCCTCCGGGCGGCATGACTTAGGTAAAAAAGTTTTGAAACATATTGCCTGAGACGGTGGGAGTTAAAAAATTCAATGTCAGCGAGTTTGTAACCCTAAGTAAGTAAAATCATCAAATTCAATTAAAGGATTAAAAAATAAAGAAATTTGAATGTAAACTAAATATGGTATTAAAATAAAACAAACTATAATATAAGATATATTAAGATACCAGGTCAATGTATTTCATTAAAACTTGTTTTTTAAAAAAAACATGAGTACTGTCTCAATGCTGCATGTCAAATTTTGAGTGTTATTTATTCTATGTTATGCACGATTTTGGGTAATGTGATGTAAGCAGTGACGGTACATTTTGTTTACAGACAAAACTGGAAGATGAATCTCCATTATTAATAGAAGATTTGAATGTTTCCGAGAATATTCATCCCCTTTAATTAGTTTTGAGGTTTTTGTTAATATTGTAATATTTGAGATGAGGGCGTTGATGATTAGTATTATTTGGATTATCGGACTATTGACCTCATCTTTATTGTTATATGTACAACAAATTCAGGCCAATTGCTATCCAGCCTTCTTCAGGTAATTTCTTGTCGGACTTGGGTTTCTTCTCAAACTAGGGAACCTTCTCGTGGAATCGGGAAGCCTTTTTTGAATTCAGGAACCTTCTTAATGAAATCAGGAACCTTCTTTTTGTAATCGGAGCTATCATGGACTTGAACCCAACCCTTTATTTAAATCCATTGGGGTCATCCTGTTCTCATTCCACTAACCATACCTGGATATCAGGTTTAAGCTGTTTACTATTACTATTCTATGGTACTGTCACCCTTGACCAGGATTGAACCTCAGCCTAGACTTGACATTTGTTTCATATAACCAGGACTTCTCAAAGTGGTTCATAAAGAATTAATTTATTATGTTCATATCATAGCAATACAATTAATGCGTTTAGGTAATAAAAGCAATTTCCAGTCCAAGTTTGCAACTGATATATTAATTTTGTTAATTCTGCATTCAAGTTAAAGATTATTTTTTTAGTCATCCAAACTCCAATATAGAACGGTGATAAATTATATTTTATTTACCCAACCTCAAACTGAGCAGGATGTGACACTAGGTGAATTTTAAGCAGAGTTTTAGCATATTTGAATTTAAAGTTTTCTTTTCTCCTAGACTGGTTGCCATACTGAAGTTAAAGAGTCCATGTTCCAACCCTACTATTGCCCATAACAGAAAGGGGAATAGTTGGATTAATAACTTCCCTAAGGGTATTAATGCTTGTCAAATCAAACAGATTCATCCAGGATTTGAACTCATGCTGGCCAAGTCCTTTCCTTAGATGATAACATTACACACACACCTCCAGAGATAATGATATAAGGCTTTATTAGAAGACTCAATTCTTTTCTAATAATATGGAACGTTGTTCATGGGTCCATTTTAGTCTATTACTAAACGTTTTTTATGAAGTGAACATACAACTTGATTGAAATTGAAATATATTGCCTGGGCATGAGTTTGCATTGATGAACCAGGCGCTACATGCAGGAAATACATGGTGTTAAACATGGCCTGAAACGAAAACAGGATATGGCCTGGAATGCAATTAACTGACTTTTGGCACCCAGAAATGCACGTATAATTGACACTGCATAGGCACAGAAAATGTGTAGGTGCTACGCCATACCAATGAAAAACAGCTGCATGGGAGGAGGTGTGTCCTATAGGAAACTGCATAGGTCTCGCAATCAATAAGAGGCGTGACCCTGTGGTTGAATAATTAATAAAAAAAGCCCTTAAAAATCTAGTGCAGCAAGATTAGAGATCAAAATCAATATCGCTTGCAGTCAGAACTACTCCAAAGGCTCCTTGTATGTGCATCCTCCTACCGACAACTCTCAGTCTAACATACACAATCAAAGAATTAAAAATATAATTTTCTATTTTATATTACATTCTGCGTTCTTTGTGGGTCAGTGCTGTATATAACAAAATGATAAAAAAATTTTCTCAACAGGAAAGACCTAAACCAATTGAATATCCTTAAGGATGAAAAACAAAACGTCTTCAGCATAAGATAAACCAAAGTGCACAGGTCTGGCACCGGCAGTGATTTAGGCTATCAAACCTGGCTAAGGGCTCTTGGCAAAATCCAAAGGGCGTCTCCATCATCGTCCAGGAATCACTGCTTGGCCTACTTGCACTGGTGTCGTGGAAAATCTGTGGCAAACAAGGGCAATCGCCTTCCCCTGACTGGATATGCATGCAGGGTTTTGTGGGACTGCTGTATAAGTTTCCTATTCCCTTGTTACTACTCCTTCCAGGTGAATTCATGTGGCCGAATTGGCTCAGCTGACTGAGCGTTGAATGTTATCACAACAGAAACAACTCTGTTACAATATTTTGCTACAATCTTATCTATGCCTTCCATAACTGCAATAAATTTAAGAAATGGTATTTAATGGATAAATTTAAGATTTCAGATATCTGGACGATCTACCACTTTAATTGTAAAAATCCAACCAACCAGCAACAGCCAATCCTTGAGATATGGAAGCAACCCCACCCCACTTCATCCAGCATCAGAGTTCTTTGATCTCTTTAGGAACTGCTTCCTTCAGGTTTCTGGTGCCGAAACCTGGAATGAACCAGGGACCTTCAGATATAGACAATCGTAGTCATCATACTTGCTTTGCTCTCCGCAGCAGTTTCTCAGTCTTCTCACTAGCATATCCCAAATATATCTTCTCTTCCACTCGTTTCAAACAGGCCAATGCTACTGGCAGATTTCTCCCCCGATCTGGGAGGGTCAGGTCTCTAAATAATCCAGGCTCTCACTCTGAATTGCCATTCGACATTCATGCAGCACCACCAATCCTCACGACGAGACTTTACTACGGGTTTACCTCTCTGCACTGCTTGTGCCGGAATTTCACCAGCCATTTCAAGCAACGAAGAGGTGACGAGTTGAATTTCCATGGTCAACTCGCACACCCTCCCTTGCACAGGCCACAACATATCCAGACTCATTTCGTTCGTGGGGGCTGGGAATCTGCTTGTCCACAGATTCAAAAGCTGAAAAGTTATTCACCAGGGTGGATGGGGGTCAAAGTTTAGGTAACTGGGACATATATACAAAAGGGAAAAATTGTGATATTTGTAAAAAAGTTACCTGGTACTAGGGGCATTCCGAAATTAAGGCTAACCAAGGCAAGTACCAGGATATTATATTTTTGTAATTTTACCATTATAGTTCTTTTAGACAATAAAAAATAAAAATTATTCCTAATCAATTATTATTCTGATAACTCCGTTGCAATCTATTAGATTTCCATATGTCAAAAAGTGAATGAGCTGTATATCTTATTAAAGTTATAATGACTTGATTGTTAAGTTAAAATTAAAGTTGATCCGAAAAAATGACATGATGGCATTTTTTATTAAATGCAATAATTATTATAAATTATTTTGATTATTCTCCTCTCTCTCTCTCGTCTTCTCTCTCTATATATCTTAATATATATATAATAGTATAGTATATATATATATATAGTATATAATGAGGAAGGAGGATTGGAGTAAATCTGACGGAATGTAATAGAATAGAGGAAATGTGGACAAGGAACAAAACTGAGACAAGTATGTCTAGAGATATAAATTTTGACTATATAAACGACTGATGAAACCCGAGCTCAATGCATGGTGAAATATATCTCCTACTAACTTGTTCCCTGAGTTTTGTCCTTTGTCACAATTTTCCCCTATCATTTTTTTTTTTTTTTTTTTTTTTTTTACTATATATATATATATATATGTTTTTAGTACTATTTAAAATCCTGTGTGATGCTTATTATATCATGAATAATTACTTGGTGCTATTGACATCTAATATTGATTTTTTATTCTGCAACATATTTCAGAGTCAAACCTAGAATGATTTAATAAGAAAACCAATTAAAATATAATTAAAATAACTTAAATGTTACATAATTATTAGAATCCTAATAGTTTATGTACATGTAGTGTAGAAAATCAAATGGCTGTTATAGTTGCAGCCGGTGGCCTTGAAGGATGAGATGACAAGCTTGAACCCTGTCCTGTCCTCCTTACCGGTAGGATACGGTGAGAATTCGTGGAGAAGACCTCTCCGGTTAGATTAGAAAGAGAGTTGTTTAGTTAGATCGGCTAAATCCATGACGGTGGTTAATCGTCGTTAACTGCATGCAGCCGACTCAATCTGGAGCAGTAGTCTGGTGGGATTTCAAAATAAAATATGATCTAAGTTAAATCAAAGTCTTGTGTTAATTATCTAAAAATACCAATGACACAGGGCTTCACTGATAATGAGGAAATCCCCATGGAAGACCAGACACAAAGTCCCAAACGAAAGTCCAGACGCTAAGAAGAGATGCTAGAAGAATGAAGTAAGAAAGTAAGGAAGAATGGTAGTAAAAATAACTCTTTTT
>CM042151.1:71317207-71440406 GCA_023376005.1 Doryteuthis pealeii | reverse complement strand
AGGATACAAGTGCAAAAAAAAACACCTTTGTGAAGCCTGGAGAATCAAGCGCAGCTTAGAAATAAAAGTCAGCAACCATTTCTATCCAAGAGAAGTAGCATCTGGCTGGCATCATCCTAGAAAAAACAAATGTAAAAAATATATCTTAATCATAATGAAATTCAGGTCTGTCTATAACCAAAAACTACATCACTGCTTACATCAAATACACTCAGGTATTGTATAAGTTTATCAATTGAGTATTTATTTCATAGTCAAAACCAGTAATACATTGCGATAGAATCTTATTCTATTAATGATGTCTCTATGAAAGCTGAGTTAGATGTGCCGTCAAAACAGGCCATGTTATTAGTGCATTTAAAATCCTGCAAGTGTGTCTAAGATATCAGTAAGAATAAGGTTTACATGATATATGATGTGTTTAATGCATACTGGTTTTAAACAACAAGGTTTAATAAATAATTACTATGTTATAATCTCTGATATCATTTTTTTTCATTCTCCAACAAATCACAATCAGACCCTGATGCAATGATTTTATATCGAAACCAATTCAAATCTGAGTTAGATTGCCCAAAACAGCCATGTATTGGTGCGTTTAAATCCTACAGGGTCTTATATACTCACTAAGAAAATAAAGTTTTACAGATATATATGTGTTACCGACTGGAAAAAGTATAATGCCACCAAAAAGTTGTCACCAAAAGTAACTCCAAGTACTGAAAAACTGAAGTTGAACATCCAGGATGAAAATGCTTAACTTATGAAATAAGCGGACTCTCTCTCTCTCTCAAATGTAAGAAAGCCGAAATTGAATTATTCTAACTAAAAACTCCTTGCAAACAAAACTCGGTATTATCATCATTTTAAGAAGATAATACCTACGACGAGATTATGAATGAAACAACCTCGCACACTTTCCCTATCGCATTAGACACCTGTGGGATAAAGCAATTTGCAGCAAAGAAGGAGCACGCGCATTGTAAAAGTGAACCTCCCTCGACCTGCATACTAGCGATCTAAAACTGCCTGAATCTGTGCTGTAAAAGCCCAAGACTACGAGACCTATAACGATAATATCCTAGCGATACACGAAAATAAAATAATAATGACACACCAACGAGGAAAACACCTAGGAAGTCGACCCAGATGTAATATTATCCATATGATATCCATATCTATCAAGCACGATGATAACTAGTCTAACATCTATACAGTAACTACGAGAGAGAGATTATATCGAGAGTATATATGAGCTGATGCACAAATAATCTCATATCTCTGCTGCAAGAGAGAATCCTGCTCACTTACATAACAACCCACCATATACAATGAGTATCGCACATAATATACGATCGGAATCACCCTGAAGCATCAATGTGAACTAATACAATAATAATCGACAGATGTATATCATATCAAGCACATAATCAAGAGGCGTACTCAGACGGTCCGATCCATAATAGAATACAAATCAAACCACGAATATACCATATCTGAAATCTATGAAGTCAAGTAACTCAGAATAACAACACCCAGGACTAACATATCTGACCTGTTTAGCAGTTTTCTGTTGGCGTGGGTTTGTTCATGTAACCACCCAAACATGAGCGAACAGAATTTAGAGAATTTAAAGCTTTACTTTTAGAGTAACAAAGAAGCTGATAACTACAACTACTTATGTGGAGGTGGAATATTTCATGTATAATTTAATAATGTTTATTCATAAATAGTTTTCTTTCAAAGAAAAGGTTTGAGTATACTGATTAATAAATGGATATATTTATTCTAAAATGAAAGTATAAATTAAAAAATGTTTTTGTTTAATTTGTTATTAATTACTGGTAAAAAAATAATTAATGGTACAGATGCAATACAAATAACATTTTAGAAACATTATTTTCTTTTTTCTAACTAAATAAATATTTTCAAATTGGACCAGAAAATACGTGAGAAATTCCAATTTGAACCTATTTGTTTATTGAAATTTAGCTAGTAATTGCTAAAACATTTAAATTTTATCAGGAGCAGTGCCATGCAGTTGGCAAATGGTTAATTTGGTAATTAATTAATTATATTGCTTAATCAGTAAAAATTCAATAACTAAATTTGGTGAGTTTCTTATTATAAGGATATTAAGGTGTATGCAAGAATTCAATCTGAATAACATCTCTTTCTGAGTTATAAGCCGACATGTACATACCAAAACATTCTCATATATATATATATATATATATATATATATATATTATATATATGTATGTGTTGTGTGTTTGATTAAAAGTTGAAGAATAAAAGTGGATAAAACCACAATTTCAATCAATTAATATTTTGCCTCAGTGTATTAACAAAGCTATGTCAGAAATTTTTGAGGAAGCTTCATAAATATACTGATAGATATATATGAGATATATTTAAGCCCTGTAAACAGAGCCAGGGAAGAAATGAGAAATAAAGAGAGAATTAGAGCGATAAAAATAAGGGAGTAAAGAGGAGACAGTAAGGGAATTAGAGAGAAGTTGGAAAAATAAAAGAGAGAAGAGGGGGAAAGTAAGAGAAGTAAAGAGGAGACAGTAAGGAATTAGAGAGAAAGTAAGAGAAATAAAGAAAAAGAAACTAAGGAAATTAAGAGGGGAAAAGTGAGGAATAAAGAGGGACAGTAAGGAAATTAGAGAGAGAGAGAGAGGGGGAGTAGAGAGAATGTGATGGAAATGTATATAGAGAGAAAATAAGGAAATTAGAGAGAGGAAAGTGAGAGAAATAAAAAAGAGAAAGTAAGGAAAGTAGAGAGGGGAAAAGTAAGGTAAATAAAGAGGAGATAGTAAGGAAATTAGAGAGAGAGAGAGAGAGTAAGAGGTGGGAGAATGTGATAGAATATATATAGAGAGAAAATAAGGAAATTAGAGAGAGGGAAAGTGAGAGAAAGAAAGAAAGAAAGTAAGGGAATAAAGGAGAGACAGTAAGAAAGTTGAGAGATAGAGAGAGTAAGAGAAGTAGAGAAAATGTGATAGAACTGTTAGTTTCATGCGGTCCCACAATCATCAGACAGCAAAAAGAGAGCTGTATTTCAAGCTACTTACATCTTGATCCCATTTGGCCATGTTGAAAGTTATTTCACAGTTATTTCGTTCACGATAATGAAAGTAAAAATCCAAACAATAAGAATGCGCATTACACTTTTCTTCACAGTCGTCGTATGTAAGTACCCTAAAGATTAAACCTAAAAATAGAATATAGAGTAAGAATATATATATATATATTATATATATTTTTACATATATATATAAATTTAAAATCATCATAAATACACAAACACAAAACACGAGACTCAATGACGACAAATAGGGACGCCGGTGAATGATGAAAGGAAAAAGAAGAACGAATAACGGATCACATAGACATGAGGCATGGGTAAAAAACTGTCCAATTTTTTCAAAAGTGAATGTTTCTGATGACGGATTATAACCTAAAAGTGATATTCCGAAACCTTTGGTAAGACGGACCTTTAAATGTATTGTGACATAAATAGATAAATAAATACAGCTCTTACAGAAGTAATTGAGCACTTTATAATCATTTTCTCAATAATAACAAAAAATTAAATATATATATATATATATTATATATATATATATTGGTTGAGAATAGAGAAAGTGTGGATATAACACACAGACAGTTAAATTCAGTTGATTAATCCTAAAAATAGAATATAGAGAAAGAATATATATATATATATATATATATATATACTTATTTATTTATAATTATAAAGTCTGTCCTACCATTGGTTCTGAATAACACTTTTTCGGTGTTATTCGTCTTCAAAGGCGTTTGACTTTTGAAAAAAATTGGACAGAAACCAATGGTAGGACAGACTTTATAATTATAAATAAATAAGTAAATAAAGCTCTTACATAAGTAATTGAGCCCTCTATAATCAATTCTCCAACAATAATAATAATATATAATATATGTAAGGGCCCGGTTAGCTCAGTCGGTAGAGCGTTCGGCTAGAAACCACAAGGTTCCTAGTTCGATACCGGTCCTCGCCAACTCAGCGTATGAGTAGCACAGGATCTGTGCGGTGAAGCGAGGAGCTGATGGTAGGTGTGGCGCTCCACCTCAGATGCTAAAACAATCTCCTTGGTCTAGCGCTATTGAAAAGGGATAGACTCCCCGCTGACTGGCTGAACCGACTTTAGGCCGCCCCGACGACTTTATAATATATATATAATATATATATAAAGATAAACCTAATGAGTCAGATAAACCTACTAAAATTTTCGCTAAGTGCTCTTCAGGCTAAGATTCGACTTCAGGCTAAGAGTTGGATCTTAGCCTGAAGAGAATTTAGTAGGTTTATCTGACTCATTAGGTTTATCTTATTATTGGCTCTACTTAGGTATTGAGCACCTTTTACTTATTAGCTTAGTTTCCTGACGGTTTTGTATGAATATATATATCTTATTATATATAATACATATAAATTGTTTTTCTTTTGGCCAAATATTGTACCAATAGATTATTTTTGGTTGGTACGATTATCTTGGTCTTTTCTTTTTCCAAAATTTTTTCCCCAGGTGATGTTTGTAGTATATTTACAATCAAACTATTTGCTGGGTTTTTCTCACCGCGAGGATTTACCAACAAGTTTGGTATATTAAATTATATATATATATATATATATTGGCTTGGCCACATCAGGAGGATGGACAAAGGCCGCATCCCAAAGACCTACCGTACGGAGTTAGTAGAGGGCACCCGACTAGTAGGGAGACACGCCTGCACTTTAAAGATGTCTGCAAGAGGACATGAAGACATGCCACATCAACATCACACATGGGAGGCTTATGCAGAAGACCGTACGACCTGACGCCTCCTCGTCAAAACAAGGAACGAAAAGGAGTGAAAAAGAGAGGAAAGAACCGCCGCAGAAAAGAGAGCCACAAGGAAGGAGAGACAAAACAGCATCTACAGCAAGCATCACCGTTTGTTTGCAATCACTGCACCAGCGATTGCCATACAAAAATTGGTCTGTTCAGCCACTCACACAGTTGTAGATTAAAAAAAAAAAAGTAGACACTACGCCATCGTCTTTAGTAGACAGAAAGATGCCAACACACAATATATGGTTGAGAATAGAGGAAAGTGGGGATATAACAACACAGACAGTTATTGGTTGAAGCTTTTTTGAAATTTTATTGACATAAGTACTTGTACATTCTGCTTTTATAGTAAAAGGTAAATGGGTAAAAAGCTTCAGCCAATAATGAGGGCGAAATATCAACTGAATTTAACTGTGTTTTATATATCCACACTTTCCTTTATTCTCAACCACATTTTGTCGGATTTATCCTTTCCTTCTCATATAATATATATATAAGGACCTAAATGAGTCAACACTATCAACCTAGGTTCCCCCTAAATGGTTCTTCAGTATAATTCTGACTGTAGGTTGTTATAAACGTTTTATTATTTGAGTGGATATCCTGGTGGGTAAGAATTAGCATAAAAAGTTAAAAATTAAAGATATTGTAAAAAGGTTGTGTTATAACTATTTTTTATTGGAGCTATGCCTTTTATGTATACATGTGTTTAGAATTTCAGTTCTTTGGTTTAATAATTTCCTTGGTTTTTGTAGTTAGCCATGCTGAGTTTTTCCTCCATACAGAGGAGGCAAAATTTGTCTCCTGATTTGTATTTATTACATTTCTTTATCATTTCCCATTTTAAGGATGGGGGTCTATTCCTACTTTTATTTTATTTTCCACACATGATTAGATAAACTAGTATATGTCTACATTTTGTTTTAGAAACTATCTTGTGGTGTAGTATCTAATTTAAAAGCTCCTTGTGTGGATTCTAAGTATACTTTTTTATTACTATTATTAATATTTTCATCCCTTGGTTTATTGGTATATACTTCAACTATAAAACTAGACACAAACATATTATATATATGAGTATGAAAAGGTGGAAAAGAACATCACACAATGCTGTTAAAGAAGAAAACAATTATAATATAATCATAGCTGATACTGATCAATATTTCGATTTTACAAAAAATCATCATCAAAGCTCATTCACTCCCGAAATTGATCAGTATCAGCTATGATTATATTATAAATTGTTCTCTTCTTTAACAGCATTGTGTGATGTTTTCATTCCACCTTTTCTTACTCATATTGTTGGATTCATTTCCTTTCTTTTAATTAAATATATATATATATATAATATAGTGTGTGTGGTGTGTGTGCTGCATGCGCGTATGTATACAGTAGCCTACAAAAAGTTTTTAGCAAGGAGATTCACTATGAAAACGCATTTCAACTTTTCTGAAGAATAAAAGATCCAATAAAGGGAGCTAATGTTGTGAAAGGAGTGACAAGTGTTGTTAACAAGCAAAGTCCACAGATAATGGAGAAAGCTGAAGAGCTACTGCTAATATTTATTGAAGAACAAGAAATAGTTGGTGATAGTATTAGCAAAGGTATAATTTGTGAAAACGTGCTGGAAATTGCAATGATCTCTTAAAGGAAACTCCTGTTATGAGTGCTGAAGGTGAAAGTACATTCACTTTCAAAGCCAATAGAGATTGGTTTGAAAAATGTAATCACTGAACTGGTATACATAGCATTCCTAGGTATGGAGAGGCAGCCAGTTTGAACAAGGAGGCGTCTGAAAAATATGTTGCTGAGTTTAGCATTCATTTGATGGTCAAGAACGCATAAATCTACTTTGCACAAATTCTTATGAGAAATATTGTTTCAGTTTCAAACAAATTGGTCTTGAACATAATCTTGGAATGAATTATGTTCGAGAACAGAGGTTCCACTTTATTTCAAATAGCTGAAAAACCTGGAATTGACCAGAATAAAAATGATATACTCAAAACTGTAGAGAGTTCACTCAAGAAGACCAGGACATAGGTAAGAAATGGAAACCTCAAGAGAAAAACTGAATCTCTCATAATTGTAGCACAAGACAATGCCTAATAGAAAATAGATAAGACGCAACAGAATAACAAGTGTATGAAGTATGGTGACAATACAAAAGAAAATTAAATTTTATCAAATAATCTCAAGATTAATGGAGCAATTATCCTGTATTTGTGTGTCAAAAGGGTGTTCTGTCAGCATTTGTGCTTGGCTGGATCATTATAATTTACCACCCTATTACATCCTATTATAGAATAGTTCTCCACATAATAAATTCCAATACAGCTGACACAAAAGAACTCAACATTCTAAAAAGAAATCAACAAATTTTATCTATAAAAATAGTTGTGCATCTCACTATTTCACTCAAATTCAATGTCCTGCAGATGCCAATTTTATTTCCTTTCTGAATGAATCGAACTTCCTGATCAATTTTAAGCTAAAAAATGTTCCAGGCACCTCCAGGAGTGTTGTTGAGGCAATACCATGAAAACACTCATTGAGGTGAAAGGAGGTGTAAGAAGTGTTAAATATAAATAAAAATAATAATTTTGAGACACAGCAAATAAATTGTATCAGTGTTTTATTTAAATCTGCTCATATCTATCCACCTATTAGATTTTCTATTTATATCAATCTATTATTTATATACATAAACTATTGTAGATATTGCATTTTTTTTTCAAAAGCAATATATCTACATAAGTGTTATGTAAAACAGAAAGAGAGAAGAAAGAAAGAAATAAATTTAAAAAATATGAATAAAATATCAAACTTACGTGGAGGCCATGTTTTGGTTTTTGTTGGTAATGTTGGTTAGGTAAATCTATTTGTAAAAAAATTTTTAAAAATGTATTAAGTGGTCAAATCTGAAAAAGCATAAACCTGAAATAAATTTTAATTTGATAACCTAAGGTTTTCCTTTATTTATTTATATTTTGCTCTGAAAATATGTACATACATATTTTCAGAACAAATTATAAATATCATATCCAGAAGTTAACAGAATAAAACTCCAAATTTATAAATCAAAAATTAAATCTGGAAAGATTACTTCTAGAAAAATTTGATAGAATAATTCTAAATTCATGGGTCAAAAATTAAAGCTGGAAATAAATAAGTATTATCTGCGTTATTTGGACTATTGTCCTCATCTTCATTGTTATCTGTACAACATTTCAGCCAATTTCCCCCTTCGGCCTTCTTCAGGTATTTCTTGTCGAACTCAGAAACTTCTCGGACTCTGGAACCTTCTTTTCGAACTTGGGAACCTTCCTGCCATAATCGGAAACCTTCTTGTTGTAATTGGAAGCCATCGCGGAACTTTGAACCTAACCTTTATTCAGTCCACGGGGTATTCCTGTTCTTCATTCCGCTAACCATAGCTGGGGTAGAGGCGTTAAGCTGTTTTAATTATTATTCTATGTTAACTGCTGCCCTTGACGAGGATTGAACCTGCAGTCCAGAGATAACTGTCACTAGAACTGTCTTAATCTAACTCCTTTATCCACTAGGCCATGTGTCCAATTGGACGACAAAAAAGGTTCCCGATTACGACAGGAAGATTCCCGAGTCCAAAAAGAAGGTTTCCGGTCTGAAAAGAAATACCTGAAGAGGCCCGGAGGCACATCGGTGAAACATTGTACAGATAACAATGAAGATGAGAACAATAGTCTGAATAACGCAGATAATACTAATCATCAAAGTCTCATCTCAAATATTCAGAGAAATGGAAATTAATAACTTCCAGATATTTGACAGAAGTGGTCACTAATTTTAGTAGGTACATATGCCATGTACCTTCTAAAAAAAGTTATATACAAGGTCAAGACAAATGTGCAATATTCTAGTACATGGCCGTGTGTAATGCATAATATTAAATGACTAAATCATGGTAGGTACCCCTGTGTTGGTAGTATCATTCTAGTTGTGTGGTGACATGTTGAGCATTACTTCACTCCATATTGGATCTGAAAGCCACACAGATGAACCTTCATAACCTTTTAATCTTTAAATATACCTCTTTTGAGGAATGGCATCAAAAAATCAAGACAAAAATGCACTGAAAAATCCTCGGTTTTGCAACATTTGACCAAAAAAATTGATCAGAAAATCTAACAATTTCAGTATTTAAACCAGGAATGATGACAAAAATGCACTGAAAATCTCGTTTTGCAACATTGACCAAAAAATTGATCAGAAAATCTAACAATTTCAGTATTTTAACCAGGAATGATGTCATTTTATTTTATCAAAATGAAATTAAATGTCAAAATTATAACAAGTTAAAATTAGAAATATGCCTCCCCCCAATATGTAAAACCGAGGATTTTTCAGTGCATTTGTTGTTTAAAATAAATTGGTACAAGTTCAAGATCTAATTTTGATATCAGTATTTTAATAGATCAATACCCAACTTTTGGGTTTCATGTAATTTGATATTTTGAAAAGTGAAAAATTGACCAACCATGAATATATATATATATATATATATAACTAGACAAAACGTACCTTTTGGTCACCCATTGAGCTCTTAGTAGATAATTGAATTAGGTTGTATTGCCAAAGATGACATCAAATCTGTTTTACAAATAAATTTACCACCTGAATCTATAATGCATCAGTTATTAATTCAAATTTTCTGATTTTTTCAGGCCTTAACTTGACCCCCTCCTATATTTGGTTGGGGCGCAAAATATCGGTGGTTTATATAAAGGTGAAATTAATTACAGTATAAATAAAACAAAAAACAAAAAACTGAAGGTGGAATAGAAGGAAAAAAATTAAGGAGCAATTCTGATAGAAAATAAGTACTGAAAAATCAAAAACAAATAGAAATATTTACATTACTTTTTTAAGAAAAAGACTGAGGTTGCGAAAATAGTGCTTTCATATCGCATTTACTTTTCGGGAAAACGCCTTCAAACTGCTAGGGAGTTCAAAGTAGCACACGGTCGGATTTTAGCAGGCCACCACATAGCGTTTTTTAAGGCAGGAGGCCAGGATGCATGTATGCAATATGCACCGACAAAAAATTCAACCTTAAATAATCGATTTAACTAAATTAATTCATTTTTAAAATGAAAATGAGACATTTTGGCAGCCCCAGGTTAGGGAAAAGAGAGTTTGCAAAGTTGAATTGAATTAAAAAAAATATATATAATAGCAGAGAGTTAAAACATTAAAATCATTTGTAAAATTTTAAGAAAGGAAATGTTTGACTTAATTAAATTGAAATGGATCATGGAACTTTATAAGCTATTGTTGTCGCTGAATCTTAATATGCCAAATTAAAGTGAGTAGTTAAGTGTTCTGTCACAAGACTCTCCCATCTCCCTCTTACTCACATAGACAGACTAACATATAGAAAAGAGGTCATACAAGATATCACATAGGCGGTAATTATATCAGAATATAAGTGAGAGCACGGTCAGTTTTTGACTTAATTGCAATTATGAACTAATAAGAAACTAATAAACATTTATCATATTAAACTAAGCCTAACAAGCCATATTTAGTATGAATTTTTGTGTCATTAAACTAACAGGAAAAAACCTTAGGAAATAAAAGTGATTTTTCTCAGCTTTAGCAATAATAATAATAGTATATATATATATTATATATATAAAATAAAAAGTGAAAAAAGATATGGCGATTACCGACTATAAGGTCTCCCCGACAAACTTTCCCCTTTATAACTTACATCTATTTATATATATACGTAATTAAACTTTATGCTAAAGCTGAGAAAATCACTTTTATTCCTAAAGTTTTTTCCTGTTTAGTTAATGACACAAAATCATACTAAAATATACCTTGCTTTTAGGATTGAGTTATGTATGAAAAAAAATTCCATTTTAATTAGTCTTATTAGTTCATAATTAGCAATTAAGTCAAAACTGACCCGTCTCTCACTATATTCTGCATATTACTTCACCCTCTCTATGTATATCTTGATTACCTCCTCTTTATATATGTTAGTCTGTCTATGTGAGTAAGAGGGAGATGGGAGGTCCTTGTGACAGAAACACTTAACTACTCACTTTATTTGCATATTAAGATTCAGCGACAACAATTAGCTTAATAAAGTTCCATGATCCATTTCAATTTAAATTAAGTCAAAACATTTCCTTTTCTTAAAATTTTACAAAATGTTTTAATGTTTTTTTAACTCTCCTGCTATATATATATATTTTTTTTAATTCAATTCACTTTGCAAACTCTCTTTTCCCTAATCCTAGGGGCTGCAAATGTCTCATTTTCATTTTAAAAATGAATTAAAATTAGTTAAATCGATATTTAAGGTTGAATTTTTTGTCGTGCATATTGCATACATGCATCCTGGCCTCCTGCCTTAAAAAACGCTATGTGTGCCTGCTAAAAATCCGACCTGTGCTACTTATGAACTCCCTAGCAGTTTGAAGGCTTTTCCCGAAAAGTAAATGCGATATGAAAGCAAATTTACCCCAACCTCAGTCTTTTCTCAACAAGTAAATGTAAATATTTTCTATTTGTTTTTGATTTTCAGTACTTATTTTCTATCAGAATTGCTCCCTTAATTTTTTTTCCTTCTATTCACACCTTCAGTTTTTTTGTTTTTTGTTTTATTTATACTGTAATTAATTTCACCTTTATATAAACCCACCGATATTTTGCGCCCCAAAAATAAGGAGGGGGGTCAAAGTTAAGGGACCTGAAAAAAATCAGAAAATTTTGAAATTAAATAACTGATGCATTATAGAATTCAGGTGGTTAAATTTATTTTGTAAAATACAGATTTGATGTCATCTTTGGCAATACCAACCTAATTCCAATTATCTACTAAGAGCTCAATGGGTGACCCAAAAGGTCACGTTTTGTCTAGTATATATATATATATATATATATATCATGGTTGGTCAATTTTTCACTTTTCAAAAATATCAAATTACATGAAACACCAAAAGTTGGGTATTGATCTATTAAATACTGATATCAAAAATTAGATCTTGAACTGTACCAATTTATTTTAAACAAAAATGCACTGAAAAATCCTCGGTTTTACAATAATTGGGGGAGGCATATTTCTAATTTTAACTTTAGTTATAATTTTGACATTTAATTTCATTTTGATAAAATAAAATGACATCATTCCCTGGTTTAAATACTGAAATTGTTAGATTTTCTGATCAATTTTTGGTCAAATGTTGCAAAACCGAGGATTTTTCAGTGCATTTTTGTCATCATTCCCTGGTTTAAATACTGAAATTGTTAGATTTTCTGATCAATTTTTTGGTCAAATGTTGCAAAACCGAGGATTTTCAGTGCATTTTTGTCTATGATTTTTGATGCCATTCCCTCAAAAGATGGTATATTTTAAAGATCTAAAAAGGTTATGAAAGGTTCATCTGTGGCTTTCAGATCCCATATGGAGTGAAGTAATGCTCAACATGTCACCACACCAACTAGAATGATACTACCAACCACAGGGGGTACCTACCATGATTTAGTCATTTAAATATGCATTACACACGGCCATGTACTAGAATATTGCAAAACATTTGTCTTGACCTTGTATATAAACTTTTTTTAGAAGGTACATGGCATAATGTACCTACTAAAATTAGTGACCACTTCTGTCAAATATCTGGAAGTTATTATTTCCATTTCTCTGAATATTTGAGATGAGACTTGATGATTAGTATTATCTGCGTTATTCAGACTATTGTTCTCATCTTCATTGTTATCTGTACAATGTTTCACCGATGTGCCCTCCGGGCCTCTTCAGGTATTTCTTTTCAGACCCGGGAACCTTCTTTTTGGACTCGGGAATCTTCCTGTCGTAATCGGAACCTTTTTGTCGTCCAATTGGACACATGGCCTAGTGGATAAAGAGTTAGATTAAGACAGTTCTAAGTGACAGTTATCTCTGGACTGCAGGTTCAATCCTCGTCAAGGGCAGCAGTAACATAGAATAATAATTAACACAGCTTAACGCCTCTACCCCAGCTATGGTTAGCGGAATGAGAACAGGATACCCCGTGGACTGAATAAAGGGTTAGGTTCAAAGTTCCGCGATGGCTTCCAATTACAACAAGAAGGTTTCCGATTATGGCAGGAAGGTTCCCAAGTTCGAAAAGAAGGTTCCAGAGTCCGAGAAGTTTCCTGAGTTCGACAAGAAATACCTGAAGAAGGCCGAAGGGGGAAATTGGCTGAAATGTTGTACAGATAACAATGAAGATGAGGACAATAGTCCAAATAACGCAGATAATACTTATTATTTCCAGCTTTAATTTTTGACCCATGAATTTAGAAATTATTCTATCAAATTTCTAGAAGTAATCTTTCCAGATTTAATTTTTGATTTATAAATTTGGAGTTTATTCTGTTAAACTTCTGGATATGATAATTTATAATTTGTTCTGAAAATATGTATGTACATATTTTCAGAGCAAAATATAAATAAATAAAGGAAAAACCTTTAGGTTATCAAATTATAAATTTATTTCAGGTTTATGCTTTTTCAGATTTGACCACTTAATACATTTTTAAAAATTTTTTTACCAATAGATTTACCTAACACAACATTACCAACAAAAACCAAAACATGGCCTCCACGTAAGTTTGATATTTTATTCATATTTTTTAAATTTATTTCTTCTTTCTTCTCTCTTTCTGTTTTACATAACACTTATGTAGATATATTGCTTTGAAAAAAAAAATGCAATATCTACAATAGTTTATGTATATAAATAAATAGATTGATATAAATAGAAAATCTAATAGGTGGATAGATATGAGCAGATTTAAATAAAAACACTGATACAATTTATTTGCTGTGTCTCAAAATTATTATTTTTATTTATATTTAACACTTCTTACACCTCCTTTCACCTCAATGAGTGTTTCATGGTATTGCCTCAAACACACACTCCTGGAGGTGCCTGGAACATTTTAGCTTAAAATTGATCAGGAAAGTTCGATTCATTCAGAAGGAAAATAATTGGCATCTGCAGGAGCATTGAATTTTGAGTGAAATAGTGGAGATGCACAAACTATTTTTATAGATAAAATTTGTTGATTTCTTTTTTAGAATGTTGAGTCTCTTTTATGTCAGCTGTATTGGAATTTATTATGTGGAGAACTATTCTATATTAGGATGTAATAGGGTGGTAATTATAATGATCCAGCCAAGCACAAATGCTGACAGAACACCCTTTTTGACACACAAATACAGGATAAATTGCTCCATTAATCTTGAGATTATTTGATAAAATTTAATTTCTTTTGTATTGTCACCATACTTCATACACTTGTTATTCTGTTGCGTCTTATCTATTTTCTATTATGGCATTGTCTTGTGCTACAATTATGAGAGATTCAGTTTCTCTTGAGGTTTCCATTTCTTACCTATGTCCTGGTCTTCTTGAGTGAACTCTCTACAGTTTGAGTATATCATTTTTATTCTGGTCAATTCCAGGTTTTTCAGCTATTTGAAAATAAAGTGGAACCTCTGTTCTCGAACATAATTCATTCCAAGATTATGTTCAAGAACCAATTTGTTTGAAAACTGAAACAATATTTCTCATAAGAATTTGTGCAAAGTAGATTTATGCGTTCTTGACCATCAAATGAATGCTAAACTCAGCAACATATTTTCAGACGCCTCCTTGTTCAAACTGGCTGCCTCTCCATACCTAGGAATGCTATGTATACCAGTTCAGTGATTACATTTTTCAAACCAATCTCTATTGGCTTTGAAAGTGAATGTACTTTCACCTTCAGCACTCATAACAGGAGTTTCCTTTAAGAGATCATTGCAAATTTCCAGCACGTTTTCACAAATTATACCTTTGCTAATACTATCACCAACTATTTCTTGTTCTTCAATAAATATTAGCAGTAGCTCTTCAGCTTTCTCCATTATCTGTGGACTTTGCTTGTTAACAACACTTGTCACTCCTTTCACAACATTAGCTCCCTTATTGGATCTTTATTCTTCAGAAAAGTTGAAATGCGTTTTCATAGTGAATCTCCTTGCTAAAAAACTTTTGTAGGCTACTGTATACATACGCGCATGCACGCACACACACACACACACATATATATATAATATATATATATAAGTTAAAAGAAAGGAAATGAATCCAACAATATGAGTAAGAAAAGTGGAATGAAAATCACACAATGCTGTTAAAGAAGAGAACAATTATAAATATAATCATAGCTGATACTGATCAATATTCGGGAGTGAATGAGCTTTGATGATGATTTTTGTAAAATCGAAATATTGATCAGTATCAGCTATGATTATATTATAAATTGTTTTCTTCTTTAACAGCATTGTGTGATGTTTTCTTTCCACCTTTTCATACTCATATATATATATGTTTGTGTCTAGTTTATATAGTTGAAGTATATACCAATAAACCAAGGGATGAAAATATTAATAATAGTAATAAAAAAGTATACTTAGAATCCACACAAGGAGCTTTTAAAATTAGATACTACAACCACAAGAGTAGTTTCGTAAAACAAAAATGTAGACATAATACTAGTTTATCTAATCATGTGTGGAAAATAAAATAAAAAGTAGGAATAGACCCCCATCTTAAAATGGGAAATGATAAAGAAATGTAATAAATACAAATCAGGAGACAAATTTTGCCTCCTCTGTATGGAGGAAAAACTCAGCATGGCTAACTACAAAAACCAAGGGAATTATTAAACCAAAGAACTGAAATTCTAAACACATGTATACATAAAAAGGCATAGCTCCAATAAAAAATAGTTATAACACAACCTTTTTACAATATCTTTAATTTTTAACTTTTTATGCTAATTCTTACCCACCAGGATATCCACTCAAATAATAAAAGACGTTTATAACAACCTACAGTCAGAATTATACTGAAGAACCATTTAGGGGGAACCTAGGTTGATAGTGTCTGACTCATTTAGGTCCTTTATATATATATATATGAGAAGGAAAGGATAAATCCGACAAAATGTGGTTGAGAATAAAGGAAAGTGTGGATATAACAACACAGTTAAATTCAGTTGATATTTCGCCTCATTATTGGCTGAAGCTTTTACCCATTTACCTTTTTACTATAAAAGCAGAATGTACAAGTACTTATGTCAATAAAATTTCAAAAAAGCTTCAACCAATAACTGTCTGTGTTGTTATATCCCCACTTTCCTCTATTCTCAACCATATATTGTGTGTTTGGCATCTTTCTGTCTACTAAAGACGATGGCGTAGTGTCTACTTTTTTTTTTATCTACAACTGTGTGAGTGGCTGAACAGACCAATTTTTGTATGGCAATCGCTGGTGCAGTGATTGCAAACAAACGGTGATGCTTGCTGTAGATGCTGTTGTCTCTCCTTCCTTCTGGCTCTCTTTTCTGCGGCGGCTTCTTTCCTCTCTTTTTCACTCCTTTTCATTCCTTGTTTGACGAGGTCATACGGTCTTCTGCATAAGCCTCCCATGTGTTGATGTTGATGTGGCATGTCTTCATGTCCCTCTTGCAGACATCTTTAAAGTGCAGGCGTGGTCTCCCTACTAGTCGGGTGCCCTCTACTAACTCACCGTACGGTAGGTCTTTGGGGATGCGGCCTTTGTCCATCCTCCTGATGTGGCCAAGCCAAATATATATATATATATATATAATTTAATATACCAAACTTGTTGGTAAATCCTCGCGGTGAGAAAAAACCCAGCAAATAGTTTAATTGTAAAAATATACTACCAAACATCACCTGGGGAAAAAAATTTTGGAAAAAAGAAAAGACCAAGATAATCGTACCAACCAAAAATAATCTATTGGTACAATATTTGGCCAAAAGAAAAAACAATTTATATGTATATATATATATAAGATATATATATTCATACAAAACCGTCAGGAAACTAAAGCTAATAAGTAAAAGGTGCTCAATACCTAAGTAGAGCCAATAATAAAGATAAACCTAATGAGTCAGATAAACCTACTAAATTCTCTTCAGGGCTAAGATCCAACTCTTGAAATCTTCTGAAGAGCACTTAGCGAAAATTTAGGTTTATCTGACTCAATATCTAGTTCACCGCACAGATCCTGTTTATATAATATATTATTACATATATATATATAGGTTAAATTATTATTATTGTTGGAGAATTGATTATAGAGGGCTCAATTACTTATGTAAGAGCTTTATTTACTTATTTATTTATAATTATAAAGTCTGTCCTACCATTGGTTTCTGTCCAATTTTTTCAAAAGTCAAACGCCTTGAAGACGAATAACACCGAAAAAGTGTTATTCAGAAACCAATGGTAGGACAGACTTTATAATTATAAATAAATAAGTATATATATATATATATATATATATATATATTCTTCTCTATATTCTATTTTTAGGATTAATCAACTGAATTTAACTGTCTGTGTTGTTATATCCACACTTTCCTCTATTCTCAACCATATATATATATATATATATATATATATATATATATTTAATTTTTTGTTATTATTATTGGAGAAATGATTATAAAGTGCTCAATTACTTCTGTAAGAGCTGTATTTATTTATCTATTTATAGTCACCAATACATTTAAAGGTCCGTCTTACCAAAGGTTTCGGAATATCACTTTTAGGTTATAATCCGTCATCAGAAACATTCACTTTTGAAAAAATTGGACAGTTTTTTACCCATGCCTCATGTCTATGTGATCCGTTATTCGTTCTTCTTTTTCCTTTCATCATTCACCGGCGTCCCTATTTGTCGTCATTGAGTCTCGTGTTTTGTGTTTGTGTATTTATGATGATTTTAAATTTATATATATATGTAAAAAATATATATAAAAATATATATATATATATTCTTACTCTATATTCTATTTTTAGGTTTAATCTTTAGGGTACTTACATACGACGACTGTGAAGAAAAGTGTAATGCGCATTCTTATTGTTTGGATTTTTACTTTCATTATCGTGAACGAAATAACTGTGAAATAACTTTCAACATGGCCAAATGGGATCAAGATGTAAGTAGCTTGAAATACAGCCTCTCTTTTTTGCTGTCTGATGATTGTGGGACCGCATGAAACTAACAGTTCTATCACATTTTCTCTACTTCTCTTACTCTCTCTATCTCTCTCAACTTTCTTACTGTCTCTCCCTTTATTCCCCTTACTTTCTTTCTCTTTCTTTCTCTCACTTTCCCCTCTCTCTAATTTCCTTATTTTCTCTCTATATATATTTCTATCACATTCTCCCACCTCTTACTCTCTCTCTCTCTCTCTAATTTCCTTACTATCTCCCTCTTTATTTACCTTACTTTTCCCCTCTCTACTTTCCTTACTTTCTCTTTTTATTTCTCTCACTTTCCCTCTCTCTAATTTCCTTATTTTCTCTCTATATACATTTCCATCACATTCTCTCTACTCCCCCCTCTCTCTCTCTCTCTAATTTCCTTACTGTCCCCCTCTTTATTTCCCTCACTTTTCCCCTCTCTAATTTCCTTAGTTTCTTCTCTTTATTTCTCTTACTTTCTCTCTAATTCCCTTACTGTCTCCCTCTTTACTTCTCTTACTTTCCCCCTCTTCTCTCTTTTTATTTTTCCCACTTTCTCTCTAATTCCCTTACTGTCTCCTCTTTACCTCCCTTATTTTATCGCTCTAATTCTCTCTTTATTTCTCATTTCTTCCCTGGCTCTGTTTACAGGGCTTAGAATATATCTCATATATATCTATCAGTATATTTATGAAGCTTCCTCAAAAATTTCTGACATAGCTTTGTTAATACACTGAGGCAAAATATTAATTGATTGAAATTGTGTTTTATCCACTTTTATTCTTCAACTTTTAATCACACACACACACACATATATATATATATATATATATATATATATATATATATATATATATGAGAATGTTTTGGTATGTACATGTCGGCTTATAACTCAGAAAAGAGATGTTATTCAGATTTGAATTCTTGCATACACCTTAATATCCTTATAACTAAGAAACTCACCAAATTTAGTTATTGATTTTTACTGATTAAGCAATATAATTAATTAATTAAACCACAATTAACCGATTTGCCAAACTGCATGGCACTGCTCCTGATAAAATTTAAATGTTTTAAGCATTACTAGCTAATTTCAATAAACAAATAGGTTCAAATTGGAATTTCTCACGTATTTCTGGTCCAATTTTGAAAATATTTATTTAGTTAGAAATAAAAGAAAATAATGTTTCTAAATATGTAATTTGTATGCATCTGTATCCATTAAATTATTTTTTACAGTAAATTAAATAACAAATTAAACAAAAACATTTTTTAATTTATACTTTCATTTTAGAATAAAATATATCCATTTTTAATCAGTATAACTCAAACCTTTTTTGAAAGAAAACTATTTATGAAATAAACATTATTAAATTAATACATGAAATATTCCACCTACAAATAAGGTAATGTTTAGTTATCAGCTTCTTTGTTACTCCTAAAAGTAAACTTTAATTCTCTAATTCTGTTCTCATGTTTGGGTGGTTACATGACCAAACCAGCCAATCAGAAAACTGCTAACAGGTCAGATATGGTTAAGTCTGGTCTATTATACTAACATGAATCCCAGTAGTTCTTACTGATTATTTTCCATGACTCTTTTTCAAAGAATTACCAGTTAATTTTTGAATTCTACATCTATTAATTATGTAACATTGTGAAATACTAATAATTTGCACACATTTATATTGTTTCAGGTATTCCTGTCAAATACTAATAATATGTACTCATTTATATGGTATCAAGTATTATGGCTTTAAGTATTCCTTCCTATACTCTCTCTCTCTCTCTCTCTCTCTCTCTCTCTCTCTATCTCTCTCTCTCTCTCTGTAACATAGCGTGCTGTCATTGCACAATGGGCTTTACACTGGGCGTCTTTTACACCGTGCACTCCATGGGTGCACTCCGTGGGTGCACTATTAAACTTATACGCCGGTCGTTGGTCTCTAGTCTTGGGCTTCTTTACAGCACACAGGATTCCAGCAGTTCTTGGTCGCTAGTATGAGGTCGAGGAGGTATCACTTTACAATGCCGCGTGCTCTTCTTTGCTGTCAATTGACTTTATCTCCACAGGTGTCTAATGGTCAGGGAAAGTTCGAGGTTGTTTCCATTCATAATACCGTCCGTAGTATTATCTTCTTAGTAAATGATGACTATAATACCGAGTTTATTTTTCAGGAGTTTATTAGAATAAATTCAATTTCGGCTTCTTAACTTTGAGAGAGAGAGAGAGTCAGCTTATTTAATAAGTAACATTTTCATCTGATTTCAACTTCAAGTTTTTCAGTACTTTGAGTTAACTTTTGGTGACAAACTTTTTGGTGGCATTAACTTTTTCCAGTCGGTAACACATCATATATCATGTAAACCTTTATTTCTTAGTGATATATAAGACACATTGTAGGATTTTAAACGCACCAATAACATGGCCTGTTTTGAGGCAAATCTAACTCAGATTTGAATTGGTTTCGATATAAAATCATTCATAGGGTTGATTGTGATTTGTTGGAGAATGAAAAAAAAATGATATCAGAGATTAATAACACTAAGTAATTATTTATTAAACCTTGTTTTGTTAAAACCAGTATGCAAATTAAACACATCATATATCATGTAAACCTTTATTTCTTAGTGATATATTAGACACATTGCAGGATTTTAAATGCACTAATAACATGGCCTGTTTTGAGGCAAATCTAACTCAGATTTTCATAGAGACATCATTAATAAATAAGATTTATCCAATGTATTACTGGTTTTGACTATGAATTAAATACTCATTGATAAACTTATACAATACCTGAGTGTATTGTGATGTAAGCAGTGATGTAGTTTTGGTTATAGACAGACACTGAATTTCATTATGATTAAGATATATATTATTTACATTTGTTTTTCTAGGATTGATGCCAGCCAGATGCCTACTCTTCTCTTGGATAGAAATGGTTGTGACTTTTATTTCTAAGCCTGGTTGATTCTCCAGGCTTCATCAGGTGTTTTTTTTTTTCACCTTGTAATCCTCCTCTAAAAGGTGAAGTTGCATCTTTCCAGATTATTTTAATGAACAAGACAAAAAATAACCATAAGATGACTGGAGAATTGACCAGTTGAATCATTGTGATACTACTAACAACTCTCACCTTATAAAAGGTGTACATTCATCTGAAGACTGTATTCCAATATTGTATAATATTTAATAAAAATTCATATTCAGAACAGACTTCTTCTTATTTCATAGTAAAAATCCTTTCCAATGCATTTTTATAGTAAAAATCATTTCCAATACATTTTTATAGTAAAAATCATTTGCAATGAATTTTATAGTAAAATCATTTCCAATGCATTCTTATAGTAAAAATCATTTGCAATGCATTTTTATAGTAAAGATAATTTCTAATGTATATATAGTAAAAATCATTTCCAATGCATTTTTATATCAAAATCATTTTCAATGCATTTGTATAATAGAAATCATTGACCAATGTATTTTTACCGTAAAAATCATTTGTAAAAATCATTTCCAGTGCATTTTTATAGTAAAAATCATTTCCAGTGCATTTTTATAGTAAAAATAATTTCCAATGCATTTTTATAGTAAAAATCATTTCCAATGCATTTTTATAGTAAAAAATCATTTCCAATGCAATTTTATAGTAAAAAAATCATTTCCAATGCATTTTATAGTAAAAATCATTTGTAATGTATTTTTATTAAATGCTTACCTGAAAAGTAAAAGAATTAGTCAAATGTATAACTTTATTATAAAATTTTTTTTTTTAAATCAACAAATGGAAGGAATTAAGAGGAATATTTTGACATGTCTAAATATTGATGTTACTATTTGTCAGCTTGATGTCAGCTAATATCTTATCTATAGAATTTGTCTAATAATTCATAGCAAATATAAAAAGGAAGTACTCTATAATTAGTATTTAATATTTATCTCCCTTGATAAGTGATTAAGATGAGGATGAACACATTCGCCACACTATTAAGTTGTAAATTGCTTTAATCTCTAAGCATTTTAACTTTATTGCTCTAACAGAAATCTTGCTATAATGTTCTATTTTTGCTGTTATACATAGATCAAATAATTATAATATATATAATCATATAAGGAAAAAAATGTAATTTTTTTTCTCTACAGTAGCGAAGTGTGGACAACATATTCAAGCCATGAAAGGAAACCAAAATAATTTCCCATACGTCTACGAACATATTCTGCACATCCACTGGCAGGATTAAGTGCTTGATTGTGCCAACATAAACAGCATGTTCTCCATCCTCTGCGAGAGGTGCCTACGCTGGCTTGGGCATGTCAGGAGGATGGAAAATGGCTGCATCCCAAAATATTTTTTGTATGGTGAATTAGTAAAAGGTTCCTGCTTGGTAGGTAGACCACACCTACTCTTTAAAAATGTCTGCGGGAGAGACATGAGGATATGCCACATTGACACAAACATGTGCGAGATAGATACAGAAAATCAAGTGGCCTGGCACCTTAATGTTAAACAAGGCCCGAAAAGGAGTGAGGTTTTGGAGAAGATTTTTTACCCAGTTTCCACTAGATCACTGACTTTAAGCAGCAATGAGAGGAGAGTAGCCTCCACAGCAAAGAAAGCCAGAAGGAGGAAGAGAAAACAGCAGGCCCAGAAAGCATCACAGTTTGTGTGCAGTCAGTGCACCAAAGACTATCACTCAGTGATTGCCCTGCTCAACCACTTGCGCAGATGCAGATAATTTTTTTCTTTTTCTTCTTTATTTATTTTTTTAAAAAAAATGTTTTTTTGGCACTATGCCATCATTCTTACTGGACAGAAAGATGCCAACAACAACAACAATCATATAAGGAAAAAATATGTTTTTTTTCCTTATATGAACTAGTACAAAATAAAAACGCCTCCGGGCGATGTAAAAATAAAGTTTTGAAACATATTGCCTGAGGGGTGGGAGTAAAAAATTCAATGTCAGCGAGTTTGTACCCTAAGTAAGTAAAATCATCAAATTCATTAAAGGATTAAAAAATAAAACAATTTGAAATGTAAACTAAATATGTATTAAAATAAAACAAACTATATATAGATATATAATACCAGTCATGTATTTATTAAAACTTGTTTTAAAAAACAATGAGTACTGTCTAATGCTGCATGTTCAAATTTTGAGTGTATTTATTCTATGTTATGACGATTTTGGGTAATGTGATGTAAGCAGTGACGTAATTTTTGTTACAGACAAAAACTGGAAGTGAATCTCCATTATTAATAGAAGATTTGATGTTTTGAAGAATATTCATCCCTTTAATTAGTTTTTGAGGTTTGTTAATATTGTAATATTTGAGATGAGGCTTGATGATTAGTATTATTTGGATTATTCGGACTATTGACCTCATCTTTATTGTTATATGTACAACATTTCAGCCAATTTGCTATCCAGCCTTCTTCAGGTATTTCTTGTCGGACTTGGGTCTTCTCAAACTAGGGAACCTTCTCTTTGGAATCGGGAGCCTTTTTGAATTCAGGAACCTTCTTTACGAAATCAGGAACCTTCTTTTTGTAATCAGGAGCTATCATGGAACTTGAACCCAACCCTTTATTTAATCCATTGGGTATCCTGTTCTCATTCCACTAACCATACCTGGGATACAGGTTTTAAGCTGTGTTACTATTACTATTCTATGGTACTGTCACCCTTGACCAGGATTGAACCTGCAGCCTAGACTTGACATTTGTTTCATATAAACCAGGACTTCTCAAAGTGGTTCATAAAGAATTAATTTATTATGTCTCATATCATAGCAATACAATTAAATGCGTTTAGGTAATAAAGCAATTTCCAGTCCAATTTGCAACTGAATATTAATTTTGTTAATTCTGCATTCAAGTTAAAGATTATTTTTTTAGTCATCCAAACTTCCAATATAACGGTGATAAATATATATTTATTTACCCAACCCTCAAACTGAGCAGGATGTGACACTAGGTGAATTTTTAAGCAGAGTTTAGCATATTTGAATTTAAAGTTTTCTTTCTCCTAGACTGGTTGCCATACTGAAGTTAAAGAGTCCAGTCCACCCTACTATTTGCCCATAACAGAAAGGGGAATAGTTGATTAATAACTTCCCTAAGGGTATTAATGCTATGTCAAATACAAACAGATTCATCCAGGATTTGAACTCATGCTGCCAAGTCCATTTCCTATGATGATAACCATTACACCACACACCTCCAGAGATAATGATATAAGGCTTATTAGAAGACTTCAATTCTTTCTAATAATATGGAATGTTGTTCATGGGTCATTTAGTCTATTACTAAACGTTTTTTATGAAGTGAATAACTTGATTGAAATTGAAATATATTGCCTGGGCAATGAGTTTGCATTGATAACCAGGCGCTACATGCAGGAAATACATGGGTGTTAAACATGGGCCTGAAAACGAAAACAGGATATGGCCTGGAATGCATTGAACTGACTTTTGGCACCCAGAAAATGCAGGTATACATTGACACTGCATAGGCACAGAAAATGTGTAGGTGTAGCCCATAACCAATGAAAACAGGCTGCATGGGGGAGGAGGTGTGTCTATAGGAAAACTGCATAGGTCTCGCAATCAAAGAGGCGTGACCCTGTGGGTTGAATAATTATAAAAAGCCCTTAAAAATCTAGGTTGAGCAGATAGAGATCAAAATCAATATCGCTTGCAGTCAGAACTCCCAAAGGCTCCTGTGTATGTGCATCCTCTACCGACAACTCTCAGTCTACACACAATCAAAGAATAAAAATATAATTTCATATTTTTATATATACAAGTGTTCTGCGTTCTTTGTTGGGTCCAGTGACTGTATATAACCAAATGATTAAAAAAATTTTCTCAACAGAAGACCTAAACCAAATTGAATATCCATTAAGGATGAAGAAAACAAAACGTCTTCAGCATAAGATAAAACCAAAGTGCACAGGTCTGGCACCCAGTGGTATTTAGGACTACAACCTGGCTGAAGGGGCTCTGGCAAAAATCCAAAGGGCGTCTCCATCATCGCCAGGAATCAACTGCTTTTGGCCTACTTGTCACTGTGTCCGTGGAAAATCTGTGGCAAACAAGGGCATCCCCTTCCCCTGACTGGGATATGCATGCAGGGTTTGTGGGACTGCTTGTATATTTCCTATTCCCTTGTTACTCCTTCCAGGTGAATTCATTGGCCGGAATTGGCTCAGCTGACTGAGGGTGAATGTTATCACAGAAACAACTCTGTTTACAATATATTTTGCTACAATCCTTATCTATGCCTTCCCATAACTGCAATAAATTTAAGAATGGGTATTTAATGGGATAAATTTAAGATTTCAGATATCTGGACGAGTCTTACTCACTTTAATTGTAAAATCCAACCAACCAAGCAACTAGCCAATCTTGAGATATGGAAGCACCCCCACCCCACTCCAGCAATCAGAGTTTATTTGATTCTTTAGGAAACTGCTTCCTTCAGGTTATCAGTGGTGCCGAAACCTGGGAATGAACCAGGGACCTTCAGAATATCAGACAATCGTAGTCATCATACTTGCTTTGCTCTCCCAGCAGTTCTAGTCTTCTCACTAGCACTATCCAAATATATCTTCTCTTCCACTCGTTTCAACAGCCAAAATGCTACTGCAGACTTTCTCCCCCGATCTGGGAGGGCAGGTCTCTAAATATCCAGGCTCCTCACTCTGAATTGCACATTCGACATTCATCAGCACGCACCAATCCTCACGACGAGACTTTACATACGGGTTACTCTGCACTGCTTGTGCGGAATTTCACCAGCATTTCAGCAACGAAGAGGTGACGAGTTGAATTTCCATGGTCACTCGCCACACTCCTCCCCCTTGCACAGGCCACACATATCCAGACTCATTTCGTTCGTGGGGGCTGGGAATCTGCTTGTCCACAGATTCAAAGCTGAAAAGTTATTCACCAGGGTGGGATGGGGGTCAAAGTTTAGGTACTGGACATATATACCAAAAAGGGAAAAATTGTGATATTGTAAAAAGTACCTGGTACTGGGGGCCATTCCTGAAATTAGGTAACCAAGCAAGTACCAGGTACTATTAGTATTTTTTGTAATTTAACCATTATAGTTCTTTTAGACAATAAAAAATAAAAATTATTCTAATCAATTATTATTCTGATAACTCCATTGCAATCTATTAGATTTCCATATGTCACAGTTGAATGAGCTGTATATCTTTATTAAATTATAAAATGACTTGATTAGTTAAGTTAAAAGTTAAAGTTGATAGAAAAAAATGACATGATGCATTTTTATTAAAATTGAAATAATTCATTATAAATTATTTTGATTTATTCTCTCTCTCTCTCTCTCTCTCTCTCTCTCTATATATATATATATTATATATATATATATATATATATATATATATATGAGGATAGGAGGATTGGAGTAAATCTGACGGAATGTAATAAAGAATAGAGGGAAAAATGTGGACAAAGGAACAAAACTGAGACAAGTATGTAGGAGATATATTTTGACTATATAAACGACTGATGAAACCGAGCTCAATGCATGGTGAAATATATCTCCTACGTATACTTGTCTGAGTTTTGTTCCTTTGTCCACATTTTTCCCTCTATTCTTTACTATATATATATATATATATATGTTTTTAGTCTATTTAAAATCCTGTGCGGTGTCTTATATATCAATGAATAATTACTTGGTGCTATTGACCTCTAAAGTTTTATTCTGCAACATATTAAGATCAAACCTATGAATGATTTAATATAGAAACCAATTAAAATATAATTAAAATAAGCTTAATTGTTACATAATTATTAGAATCCTAATATTTATGTACAGTAGTGTAGAAATCAAAATGGCTGTTATAAGTTGCAGCCGGTGGCCTTGAAGGATGAGTGACAAGGCTTGACCTGTCCTGATCCTCCTTCCGGTGGATACCGTGAGAATTGGTGGAGAAGACCCTCTTCCGGTTTAGATTAGAAAGAGATTTGTTTAGTTAGATCGGCTAAATCCATGACGGTGGTAAGTCGTGTTATGCATGCAGCCGACTCAATCTGAGCAGGTAGTCTGGTGGGGATTTAAAAATAAAATATGATCTAAGTTAAATCAAAGTCTTGTGTTATTATCTAAAAACTACCAATGACACAGGGCTTCTGATAATGAGAAATCCCCAATGGAAGACCAACACAAAGTCCCCAAGACGAAGTCCAGACGCTAGAAGAGATGCTAGAAGAATAGAAGTAAGAAAGTAAGGAAAGAGGTATACAACATAATCTTTTTATATGCGTTCTTATTTAATTTAGTTAGTCTTTCTAATTTAATACATTTCCTTATATTAAAACTTTTATACTTATGCCTGGAGGGCACTTATCCTTGTTAGTTTAAATAAAAATATATCTCAGTTTTAATAGCAATATCAACTGCCTTAGAAAAAGAAACCTTTACTAGAATTCTAATGTCCCTTAGAACTTCAACTTTTCATAATTTGGGCTTTGTAAGTAACTCTAATGAAAACTGACAAATGTTCACCTGAAAATATTTGATTTATAAAAATTGAAAGAGAAACTCAAATATTCAACCTTGTAGATTTGGCAAGATCTAAATATTTGTGGCGAGCCTTCTGTGGCGGCCGGAAGTTATCGCTTCGACAGACAGAAGTTGAATGACAAAAATAAATAGTTTGCGCATATGGATCGCACAACCTTAGTAAAAATAAAATCTAAAATAAAATTCGTAAAATTCAACCAATCAGAGGCATTCCCGCCTAATAAGAAAATTTATCAACTAGACCCCAATTTGGAGCCTACTCATTTCTTATAAATAACAGAACTTTCGGATACTAACCAGAAAGATCTCATTTGCCTAAGGGAATTCACGTCAAACTTTTTAAGAACATTTCGCTTACATGCTGAAGGTATCTATCTCTCTCTTCTCTCTCTTTGAATAACCTAGGCTTTCGGAGATAAACCTTATATTCATTCAACTTATGCCTGACTGCTTTTGAGTTGACTTTAAACTTTCACCTTTTCTTTCTCACTTTTGAACTGTGAAATACCAGCTTACATTTTACATTTGAACTTTAAAAAAAAGAACTTTGGCGGAACCTCGCCCAGTATTCAATGCTACCTTTTGTAAACTTCTGTTAATACAATTTTGTTTGTTTAATCAAGAGTTTTGTCTTCTATACCATTTTGTTTGATTTATTTATGGTCTTTAAATGTTTGAACACTTTTATTGAATATTGACATCAAACATCCCACATATCGTCCACCATATATTTATTGAATCTTTTTTAGGTATGTACAACACATGTTGGACACTTTGTATTTATTATTTATATATTTTATTTATATTTTATTTTATATTTTATTTATATTATTATTTTATTATTTTATTATTATATTTATAATAAATTATTTTATTATTATATTTTATTTTATATCTTATATATTTTATATATTTTATATTATTATATTTTATTATTATATTTTATTTTATATTTATTTTATTATTATATTTTTACTTGAAGGCACTTACAACGCATGTATCGCATAAAATTCGATACTTTTTCTTATAGAAAATGAACTTGGCAAGTGTAATCCCGGCAAAGGATGGCTCGGTGTGTAGAATACCGTACAGACTGTTTCGACTTTATTAAGTCTCATCAGCGGTATATACTAACGATTTCCCTCCAACAGAAATCGAAACCGGGACTTCAGCAGACACAGTGAAACACTAGTGAAACACTTTTATCGCCTCGGCCACAGTACACAGCTGACCATCCTAGCGAAATTAAGCTTAATGACAAGTCAGCTGTGTACTGTGGCCGAGGCAATAAAAGTGTTTCACTAGTGTTTCACTGTGTCTGCTGAAGTCCCGGTTTCGATTTCTGTCGGAGGGAAATCGTTAGTATTACGCTGATGAGACTTAATAAAGTCGAAACAGTCTGTACGGTATTCTACACACCGAGCCATCCTTTTTACACTTGTCAAGTTCATTTTCTATAAAAAAGTATCGAATTTTATGCGATACATGCGTTGTAAGTGCCTTCAAGTAAAAATTTAATATATACTTTATCAGCAACGTTTCTAAATAAACAAACATCCAAAAATCTTATTCACTTCGCCGAAGGGCATACGGTCTGTTTGTTATTATTCTCCCAATAACACCCCCTTACCTATTATGGTAGAGGCGTGTAAGTATCACTTGACAAGCTTAATTTCGCTAGGATGGTTACTGTGGCCGAGGCGATAAAAGTGTTTCACTAGTGTTTCACTGTGTCTGCTGAAGTCCCGGTTTCGATTTCTGTCGGAGGGAAATCGTTAGTATATACCGCTGATGAGACTTAATAAAGTCGAAACAGTCTGTACGGTATTCTACACACCGAGCCATCCTTTGCCGGGATTACACTTGTCAAGTTCATTTTCTATAAGAAAAAGTATCGAATTTTATGCGATACATGCGTTGTAAGTGCCTTCAAGTAAAAATTTAATATATTATATTTTATTTTATATTTTATTTATATTATTATTATTTATATATTTTATATTATTATTTATATTATTATTATTTTATTATTATTTAATCTATTGACATCAATTGATTTTATTTTATATTTTTTATATTATTATTATTATATATTTTATATATTTATTATATTATTATTTTTTATTATTTAATCTATTGACATCAATTGATTTTATTTTATATTTTATATATTATTATTATTTATATATTTTATATTATTATTATATTATTATTATTTTATTATTATTTAATCTATTGACATCAAACATCCACATATCGTCCACCATATATTTATTGAATATTTTTTAGGCATGTACAACACATGTTGGACACTTTGTATTTATAAGTAAAGTAAAGTCGTCGGGGCGGCCTAAAGTCGGTATCAGCCAGTCAGCGAGGAAGTCTATCCCCTTTTCAATAGCGCTAGACCAAGGAGATTGTTTTTGGCGTCTGAGGTGGAGCGCCACACCTACCATCAGCTCCTTACTTTATCCCTGTGCTACTCATACGCTGAGTTGGCGAGGACCAGTATCGAACTAGGAACCTTGTGGTTACTAGCCGAACGCTCTACCGACTGAGCGAACCCGTATTCAACCAAAATTAAATGAATCATTCTTTTATTCAGATGCAATTAAATTGACTTACAACACTTTTTTTTTTTGGCTTTTATTTCTTACAACATCTCATAAAATTCACTTTCTTTACATCTGTTGGTTTACGTAGCAAAATACTAAAACTTGTTGTCTTGCTAATTTATCACCGATAATTTATTGATCATAAAATGAACATTTGCAGAGATAAACATTGTCATAAGTTGTTCTTATGCTAAGCATTTTACTGTTATGTCAAATTTTATGAACTAAAAGATTTGCAATTAAAAAAAACAAAAAACATTTTTCTCTTAGTTCAAAATTAAAGACACAGGTGATAAATTTTCTCCAATGGATAACAACGGTGTTTGTTTGTTTTTGAAGGTGGGAAGATTAAAAATGACCCAGTCAATCATTTCTTATATAAAACATAAGAATATCTCTCCCACAAGAGCAGGTGTGCATATTCTTTTTAATTTAAAGATGGTGGCATCTTTAAATCTAAAATATTTTATTTCCATTTCCATAAAGATCTAACATATACTGTTTTCAAATTATTAAAAAATGACACTTTTCCATCCTATCCAAAAACTACTTATTAGAATTTAACAAAATTTGCAGAGAATAATAACATGTATATACACCTACTCTGTAAAATAGTTCTATAAAAGGGAACAGAATTTATGTTCATTTACCCAATTTATTCAAATTATCAGTGAGTCAAATTATTAGCGAGGTGTAATAAAAATTAAAAAAACTGTTAAAAAATAAATAACACTTTAATTGCTTCATTTATAGATTTTATGGATGCATACTGTGCAACTGTGCGGTAAAGTGGGGAGATGATGGTAAGTGTGGTGCTCTACCTAAAAAGAACAATCTCCCTGGTTTAGCGCTAGCGAAAAGAGGATAGACTCCCTCACTAAGCCACTTACTTACTTTTTTATATCAGGTACTGACATCAAGACATACATTAGACAGTCCAGGCATGAATAAACCGACTGCACCTCTGTATAGACGTGAGACCTACCCATTGGGGCCATCTGTTGTTCGTGGTGGCGACTCGTGATGCTTGAGGATGGAATTCAGGTGGCTGAGCAGTCCATCACATACAACACTCCACATGGGCCATTAAGCATCACGGGCCGCCACTCACAGCTAACAGGTGGTTCCATTAGTGGGGGGGGTGGGGGTGGGGATCTTACCTCTAGAGAGGTACAGTCAGTGTATTTTTAAAGCCCCAGACAGGGCTCTCAGAATATGAGTTCAGGTAAAAAAGAAAGAAAGCTAAGAACATTATGTCACTGGTAATATTATACACTTTAATGGTCAGGGAGAGAGAGAGGGGGAGGGGGGGGGAGAAATACATAGAAAGAAAGAGATAGAGAGAGAAAGAGAGAGATTATGTGTGAGTGTGTGTGTGTGTGTGCAACTTTACCGCAACTTTTTATGGATGCATACAGTAACTAAGATGAAATTCAATAAAATAAAAAAGTAAACAGTGTTCAAAAATGACAGTGGAGTTGGTTGATATGAGATATGTGATCTTTTTTTAAGAAAAATGACTTGGAAAAGGCCCTGGTCCTTCAATCATATCAATTTCTGGATTTCCTCTGATGTAATTTCACATGATATGTTTCCTATTTTCTACTACAAGTCATCCTTGCTTCTAAATTGGCATCCATTCTCATAAACATTGTCAGTATTCAATTGGGTTTAAGTCTGGAGAATTGGTCAACCAATTCATCTTCCAGGGTCAACAGAAGCCTAATTTTTGTAGGTACTCCATAGTTTTATGTGCTTAATGCAAAGGAGCATTATCTTGCATAAATATGAAGGTTCTCCTCAAGGTGATTCTTTGCTTTTTTAGCCAAGATTCCAGGTGCTCTTTGAGGAAGGCTAAATAAGCATCTGTGGTTATTTTTTGTACCGTCAGACACACTCCACGGTCCAACTATTAATGGGAGTCCAAATAATAATACCTCCCCCTTCTTGTTGGCATCTCAAGTGTTGATGATAAATGATAATGAAATTTATTGTGTACAGTGCTCAGGTGCACCACAACTCATCAAAGTCTTATGTCAAGTACACAGAATAATGTATTAGTGTCAGGAACATGAATAGTTTACAGTAGTAATATGCATGTATGTGTGCGTGTGTGCATATGTATGTGGAGAGTGGCATCAGGTATAGTGTCGGTGCACTACAGGAAGCATGGAGGCTTTGAAAGATTCAGTGCGTCGGCAGATGTGGGCTGTTTATTCCATGTCCCTGCAATTCTGAGTGTGAAAAAATGTTTCTGAAAGTCATGTGAGCAGTGCTGTTTTCTGACTTTGTAGGCAGTGTGTTAGAAAGATGGAGATCAAAAAGGTGCTCAAGGTTGCTGTTGTTAAGATGATTAATGACCTTATGAGCGTTTACCAGGACAGTTTCCAGATGCCGAAGTTTCAACGAATCCATTCCCAGGGCAGCGAGACATTCAGAGTATGGTAGATGCCTGATGGAGGGTATTCGTTTGGTTGCACGTCTCTGTACAGTTTCTAGGAGGTTAATATTCTGAGCAAGATAGGGGTTCCAGACCAGTGATGCAAACTTCAAGTGTGGCCGCACCATAGCTTTGTACAGCTTCAAATAGACAGCCAGTGAGCAACTGATAAAGGCCTTGCTGAGTGAAGGCCTTTTTGACAATTTTGGAGATGTGTTTCGTCCAACGTAAATCACTGCTGACAGTAATACTCAGATCACGTTCACAAGAAGATTCCTTGATATTAGTGTTGTGGAGGGAGTATATGTATGATGGGTTTTTCCCCACAAAATGCATGGTGGTGCATTTGTCCACAGCCAGCTTCAGTTGCCAGTCAGTGATCCATTGTTGCACTGTGTCCAGGTCTGACTGCAATAAAGATCTGCAGCGTTCAGGATCTGTCTTTTTTATCTCAAGGTACAACTTGATGTCATCGGCATACTTCAGTACTGTGGTATTCCTTAAGTTAGCATCTATATCATTGATATACGCAACAAACAAAAGGGGGCCAAGAACTGATCCCTGTGGTACCCCAGATGACATGTCATATGGTGAGGAATGTTGCCCAAGAACTGTAACTACCTCTCTCCGGTTGAGAATGAAGGACTTTAACCAGTTAAAAGATTATCCTTCACCCCTATTGCAGAGTTTTACCAAAAGTCTTTTGTGCCGTACAGAGTTGAAGGCCTTAGCAAAGTCAAGGTAGACAACGTCTACCCATGAGCCCCATCAGTGACCCGGGTGATGTCTTCTAGGAACTCGACAAGTTGATCACAGCAGCTAGAGTTTGGGATAAATTCAAACTGGGATGGTCAGATAAGACTGTGAAAGTTCCAGAAATTCCAAAGTCCCTCTCTGATGCAGACTCCATCAACTTAGCAATGCAACTTGTAAGACTGACTGGCCGATAGGTAACAGGTGATGTGCGGTCGCCCTTTTTGAACAGTCCATATAGGGATCCATATATTATAAATAGACAGATATATATATATATATATACATATATAAACACACACACACACACACACACACACATACATATATATATATATATATATATATATATGCAGACCTGTTTTGCCGTATGAAAGCTCTATATCTACCAATCTATCTATCTATGTGTTTATCTTAGTCTATCTATATCATCATCATCATCATCATGTCGCGCATGCAGCATGGGTATCCATGACAATCTTTCGCCAACCTTCTCTATCATTCATTACACCTGGAAGCTCCTCTGCGGAGCAGCCAACATCTTCACATAGCTGGTCAATGTAGGTCCTTGCTGGGCGCCACACTTGCATATCCATGTGTTGGCTTCCACAGGAGAACGTCGCTTATGAGTTCATGCTTGCTTCTCCAGCAGTGTCCTGCATGCCTTGTCCGTCTCACTCGGATAGTTTGTGAGATGGGGGGCAGGTGACCGTACAGCTGTTTCCTTGTGGGGTGCTGTTTCCACTACTTATTCAAGACTGCACGCAGCATTCTTGTGCAGCTCCCATCTAGCTTATTCTCAAGACGTTTTGTTAGGGTCCAGGTGGTGCAACCATACAGCAGCACCGACACAACCACAGCCTGGAAGAACTGTCGCTTCAGCTTGCCAGGGAGATCGGACCTCCATATGACTGATAAACTATTTGTGGCTGACCATGCCTTTGCTATTTGTGTATTATCCCCTATCTATCTATATATATATATATATATATATATATATATATATATATATATATATATCAGTCTATCTATCTATCTATCTATCTATCAATTTCCATTTATCCATCGATCTACTTCAGTTTATCTATCTATCTATCTATCTCAGTCTATCTATCTATCTATCTATGTATCTATCTATCTATCTATCTATCTATCTATCTATCTATATATATATCTATCAGTCTATCTATCTATCTATCTATCTACCTCAGTCTATCTATCTATCTATGTATCTATCTCAGTCTATCTATCTATCTATCTATCATGGCTTGAATTAGATGATTTATAGTTTTTCTTGATTTATGTTCTCTGTTTCGTAATCAACAAACAAACAACAACATTTAACAAAAATTAATATGCTCTTCCTTGTCTGGTCTTTTAAACAAAACATGTGTGTATATCTGTGTGTATATGTTTATATGTGTGTGTGTGTGTGTGTATGTATGTGTATATGTGTGTATGTATGTGTGAGTATGTGTATATGAGGATATGTGCATATATGTATGTGTGTGTGAGCGTGTGTGTGTGTATGTGTATGTGTGTGTGTGTGTATATGTGTGTGTATTCTGGGATTACACAATGAGTTCATAAGTAATTCAAACCTCTACTTCCTCTACAACCTCCCTCTTCTTCTTCTTTTCAATCTTCTCTCACCCTCTCTCTCTCTCTCTCTCTCTCTCTCTCTCTCTCTCTCTCTCTCTCTCTCTCTCTCTCTCTCTCTTTCATCTCCCCCTCATCTCTTCCCTTCCCTTTCTTTCTTTCCTTTTATTACAACCAATTTTCCTCAGAAACTTCTTTCATAAAAGACTTGAATTATAAAACACGAAAACATTTAACACGAAATAATGATCAACAATTTCTTTGTTTTATTCATGTGTGTGGTGATAAAGTTCTCACACAGTCAGAGTAAGTGTTGAAATTTTATTTTAAAATTCTATTCTATTTCATAAATAGTCTTTTCTAAGGAATTGTTTATATAAATATGACTTTAAAATATTGGCAATTCTGGGATGTACAAAAACACACACCAGCTAAGGCATTTATCTATCTATCTATCTATCTATCTCTCAGTCTGTCTATCTATCTATCTATCTATCTATCTATCTCAGTCTGTATCTATCTATCTATCTATCTATCTATCTATCTCAGTCTGTTCTATCTATCTATCTATCTATCTATCTATCTATCCTATCTATCTATCTATCTATCTATCTATCTATCTCAGTCTGTTCATATCTATCTATCTATCTCAGTCTGTTCATATCTATCTATCTATCTATCTATCTATCTATCTCAGTTTGTTAATATTTATCTATCTATCTATCTGTCTATCTATCTATCTATCTCATTCTGTTTATATCTATCTATCTATATCTATCTATCTATCTCAGTCTGTTCCTACCTATCTATCTATTGCTGTTTATATCTATCTATCTATCTATCTATCTATCTCAGTCTGTTCATATCTCAGTCTTTTCATATATTTCTGTCTATCTATCTATCTATCTATCTATCTATTCTATTCTATTTCATAAATAGTGCTTTCTCCAGAGTTGTTTGTATTTATATAACTTTAAAATATTGGAAATTACTTTTTTTTATTTGGCATTACCCATTAATTTTTATTAGTTGATTGAATTCAGGAATATTAACCTCTTCAATCTAATCCCTGCTGAGAAAACAGCATAAAATATTGGCCTCCATGTGACAAAACTGAATTAATGTGTTTTAAAAATGAAGGAGGCATCTCTACATTCAATGGTTAGCCTCTAGAATCGGTTGAACAATTCACGTACCTTAGTAGTAGTATCTCATCCACAGAAAGTAATGTTAATGCTCGTATAGGGAAGATAGGGTCTGCCATAGATAGATTATCAGTCATATGGAAATCCAATCTCATTGACAAGTTAAAGTAACAATTCGTCCTAGCCATAAGTTGTATCAGTGCTATTGTATGGCTGTACCACTAGGACCCTAATGAAGCACCTAGAAAATAAATTAGATGTGAGTTGCACAAGAATGCTGCACATGATCTTAAACAAATTTTGGAAACATCACCCAGCTGCTCTATGGCCACGATGGTCTAGCACTTGGGAAAAGTGAATAGGCTGACTTTACTTACTTCATTCCTCAATCAGTAGCCATCCAGGATTGATACCAGTCTTCACCAACTAAGTATATGAATAACAAAGCTTGGATATGTGCAGTAAAATGGGGATCTTATGGTAGTTGTGGCACTCCACCCCAGATACAAAAGGAATCTCCCTGGTCTAGTGTTACATAATAATTGGATCCCTAATACATTTATAAGGTATTGTAGAAATCATAATGGCGATTAGTATAGCTGATGGCCTTGAGAGTGAGTGACAGCGCTTGACCTCACTCTGACCTTGCCTTGCGGGGATGAATCGTGAGAACCGGAACCCCATAGAAGGCCCTCTTCCGGTTTAAGGAGTAGGCAACTCAGTTAGTCAGTTAGAACTTAGAAGCCGAGCTAGCAACATGTAAGCCTCATCTGCGCAGATTGTCTGGGTGGGGATTTGGAATAAAGTAACATCAACGTAAATCGAAGTCTTGTGTTTATTACTAAAAACTAACAATGACACAGGGCTTCTGATAAGGAGTGATCCCCAACAGAAACCAGACCCGAAATCCCCATACAAGAAAGACCAGACGAGACCTGAGAAGATATACCAGACCAAGATAGATGATAGACGATCAGAAGCAAAGCCGGCCAGAAGAATAGACAACAGAGTAAGAAGTAAGAAAGGTATGCGACATTATATGCTGATTGGGTAACGTGAAAAGTCAGTATGTAACACTAGCACTAGGGAAAAAATTTCTAGTTTTTGTTATATAACACTTATATGGCTATTCTTAGTAGGAAGCGCGTGGTGTAATGGTTAAAGTCATGGGAAATGGACACGTCGCCCGAGTTCAAATCCTGGACGTGGCAATTGCATTTCACTTAGCGCTAATACCCTTGGGAAAGGTATGAATCCTACTCTCCTTCCAGTTATGGGTAAATAGTAGGGCAGACTGGGCTCTTTAACCTTGTTTAGGCAACCGGTCTAGGAGAAGGAAAACTCTGAATTCAAACCTGTTAAACTCCGCTTAAGAAATTGACCTTGTGTCGCAACCTGCTCGTGCGGAGGGGTTGATAGATATATATATGGCTATTCTTTAGAGGTGATTTTATTTTAGGGTATTTTTTACTAGATACAAGGTTAATTTTTTTCTCTCCTGTTAATGGTGTAATTGAATTTACAATGTACAATATGATGTGAAGCGTGATTCTCAGTATTTAGCTGACTTCTAAGTTGGGATGTGACACAAGGTTAGTTTGAAGTGGGGACTCCATAGGAAACAAGCTTCCTGGGGAAATCAGTTAAAAAATGTCTTAGTTCTGTTGAAATACTACTTTAGTAGTGCCTCAGCTGTCGGGCAATAGAGGGTGCAGATGCTACCTATGAAAAAAAAAAAAAAAGCCCCCTGGAACTGAGCTGATTTTTCCCCAAAAAAATCATTCTAAAGCACTATTCCTAAGAAAGATTACCTTAAATGCCTGTATGAGGTAAGGTAAAAGGAAAAGTGGACAAAAAATAATGACTCAAACAAGTAGAAGTAGGAGAGAAATATTTTGTTCTGCTTTAAGCGAGGAACTTCATCAGTGTGTTTATTCAAAACATGGTATGTACATTTCTATTTATAGAAGAGAAAGTGAGTTTGGTGATGAAATTCAGGGGAAGGGAAAGTTAGTGAAGATTTGGTTGATCAGAGGATATCTATCATGGAAAGTGGAGGGGGAAAGATCAGAGGATTGTAGTCTGTACAGGGAATAAGATGAGGAGGTTTGCTCGGTGCTTATTAGGAATAGGGGGGTGGTAGGGAGAAGTGGGTTAAAATTCTTGGTTGGTCAGGAGAGAGTTTTTGATTTATTGCATGGAGATGATAATGGAAAAAGATGTAGAGTTGAGGATGGTGGCACTAAGTTAGACCATTAGTTTTATGGTATGGTAGGTGGCACAAATTTTCTGTCCACTTTTCCTTTTACCTTACCTCATATATATATATATATATAGTATTACAGTGTGTAATATCAAGTAAAGTCATTGCAACAATTATCACTTAAAAAAACCAAAAAAAAACTATCCTTTAATTATTATTTCCCCAGTTTAACCGTTTTTTATATCACATTGAGAATGAATGCCATAAAAAAAAAACTTTAGGAAACATTGACATATATGAATCAGGCAGGTCTATCAGCTAATAATAATCCTTTCTAATAGTCCGCTTCATTTTTTGGTTTTTAATTCGGTTGTACTCAAATTCTTTCACAGTCCAGTATATATATATATATATATATATATATATATATATATTGATGTGCCGGCACATCAACATCTTCAGGGACAGCATTCACATGGTATATCTGTGGTCAAGGATGTTTTTCGAACATTGGACTTCACAGTCACAGGAGGCGCTGTAACTTTAGGGGCACAAGAACTATATAGTCTTCCGAGACTGCAATGCCGATGACGATAACACACACACACACATATATATATATATATATATATATATATATATATATATATATATATCGGTCCGTGAAAGAGTTTGATATATATATATATACTAATTATAGAGCTAAACTTTTTGCAACATTTGCCTAGGAATTTATTGAAAACTTAAATACGAAAGAAAAATACTTTAAACAAATTTAAATCTTGTTTTTGCCATTTTTTAATTTTTTTTTTTAATATTCTTCCATTTCTTTCATATTATTGCAGAGATTTTAGATATTTGTTTAGGTTCTGGAAAATGGTCTGCAAATCTATCTTGCTAACCATTACACCATGTAAGGTGCCTTAAACTTATACCTTATAGTTATTTACTAAGTTTCGCTTAGATGTGGCACAAGGCCAAATGTAAGGGGCACAAATTGAGAATCGAATTCACTAACAATGCTCTGCAAATCTATCTTGCACAAGTGAAACAAAATAAAAACTCACTAAAGGGAGATAGACCTTTTCCAAGAAATTATTAACATAAAAAATTATTATGCTTTTGATTATCCATACTTTAGAAGAAAAGCACTCATCAAAGCTCATAAAATTACTGCTGGGAGGTTTGTATTTTTTGTACATGCCTACTAATACTTCTTAAAAAATGTTTTTTTCCATGAGATTTTCAAAAATGGTTGTTGGTGAATTTTTATGACTACACCAGTCCCAATGTTTGGAATTCCCCAGATCTTAACCCCATTGATTATTATGTATGTGGTGCTATTGAGAAAGATACCAATTGCCATACCAGTACTACAAAAGCCCAGTTAATCGAGAGAATTAAGGTAGTTTTTGAGACCCTTTCCAGGGAAACTGTAGCATCAGCTTCCTCCAGGTCCTGGAGCAGGATTGAGGCTGTGATCGACGCTGATGGTGGTTATTTTGTGTGAAACTTGTTGACAGTAGTGTAATTTCCGTGCCTGTTGAATTTCTTTACAATCCATTAAATTTTGTAGTTACCAAGCACTTTTTCATTTTCCTTATGAAACTGTCAAATTTATCCCGAACATCCTGTATATATATATATTATTATTTATTTATATTAAGAAGGCAATTACAATGCGTATAAAAAAATAAAATAATGTCCAGTGTCTAATCAATTACTTCATCTTCAGAGACTGTTTTTGAAATGGACGCAGTCTTGTGTGTTTTTTGTTTTGGACGTTATAAACAGACGGCTAGTGGGTTGTTATAACGCCCTTCAGAAGAGCAGTGATATCCGTTGTTCAATCAATTTCAATTTCATTCCTTTTATTTATTTATTTATTTATATATTTATTTATTTATTTAAAAATATTTTTTTATATATATATGTGTATTTATGGAATGTGTATGTTAACTAATTATATATTCAGTGTTTAATTCTAACCTACTGTTTATGCGAGGGTGTAATTTAGCTATTAAGAAAGTTAATTATTATTTTATTTTTTTATACACATTGTAATTGCCTTCTTAATATAAATAAATAATAATATACTTAACACTATCATTCATATATATATATATATATATATATATATATATATATATATATATATATATATATATATATATATATTCAAAGTTAAAAAATGTATTAATTAATTTATTTAACATAGATAGATTTTTTGTTTATTTTATTTCATCTGTGTATATAAGGGAGTCATGTTGGTTTTGGTATGTATGTATGTGTCAACATATTACTCAGAAAATAGATCTCATTCAGTTATAAAATTACACATACACACATACAATATGTTTATAATAAAGAAATGTACAAAATTCATTTTTTAAAATTTTTACTGATTAAATTATGTAATTCAATAATTAAAAGTCAATTGATTTGTGGAACTCTTCCCAGTTCTTCATAAATAAGTACAAAAAGTGTTGTGGGGTTGTTAAGGGTCACAAATAAAGACAAAAAACTGGTGAAAGTTGACACAAGTGTATTGAACAGAGAAAGTAGAATTTACAGAAGGAAAGTGAAGTTATATATATATATAACAAAAAGGAATAAACTAATGATTTTTATTTGAATTAATATGCAAAATTTTATTCCTACAAATGAGGACACATGTTTAATTCTTAGCTTCTTTTTAATATTACATTTTTAGGGATAAAAAACAAAATGAATTAAACAAATATATTCTTTATCACTTTAGCTCAACAAGCAATTAAGAACTGATTTTAGATTTTGTCATATGTAGAAAAAAAAGATTTTAGAAAAATAAAATTATGTTTCAAAACAACCCCAAGTTTATGGTAACATTTTAAAAATAATAGCTTAAATATTAACAAAAAATTTCATAAAGTAAACTAACATTGTAATACATGAATTTTAATATATATATATATATATATAGTTTTTTTTTTCGTAGTTAGGGTCTTTCCATGTGTGGTTTAACCAAGCTGATGCAGGTAGACCATAAGGAGAGCTCAATGTACCTAATACCAGTGAGTAGAAGGACAGAGCAAGATATTTAGTAAATGAAAAAAAACTCTAAACTTGCTTCATTACAATAATTTATTTCAACCGTATTAATACGGCATCTTCAGGTAATCACAAGAACATGACTCTTACTGAGAATTTCCCAAAGTAACATCCCTTTTATATCTATCAATTTAGGGGAGGGAGGGTTGGTGTCGTATTTTGGAATGGGTGGGGTTATTTTCTTTGGATGAGGCAGGGAGGTCTATGTTTTGGATGAGGTGTGGCTTAGCTTGGGGCATAATACTTGGAGAAATAGTTGTAAGAGTGTATATACAAAATGAGCAGAAATTCAAGGCCAAAAGTATTTAAAAAAATATTTTACAAAAATTATTTAAAAAAAATTAAAACAATTAAAAGAACCAAAAACTTAACAAAATTAAAAAAATGAAAGATGAAGAGAATAAGAAAGAGAAAGATACAGATAACAAAATGATATAGAAATAAACAATAATATAAAAAATTAGATGAAAATTAAAAATTAAAAAATTAAACAATTAAAATCAAATAAAGATAAAAATAAAAATAAAAAATAAAAATAATAATAATAATAATAAATTTAAAAAATTAACAAGTAATAATGGTAATGATAATAAGGTAAAGGAATAAAGCATAATGATTAAGATTAATAAAATCTTGTAAAATAAAATAATATAAATTAAATTAAAATAAGACAAGAATTAGAATTAGAATAAAGAATTAGAGTCTACTGAAACAGAATGACATAAAAATAAAAATAAAAATAAAAATGAAATTAGAATAAAATTATAGAATAAAAAATTATAGAATAAAAAAATTAATAAAATAAAAAATAAAAAATAAAAAATATAAAATATAAAATAAAAAAATTAAAAATTAAAAATAGAACATAAACAATAAAAATTAGAAATCAAATAAAAATTAACATAATATAATATAAATTAACATAATATAAAATTAGAATTAAACTAAGAAGCAAATTAGGGGTGGGAGGTAGCTTGTGAAGGTAAAGAGTTAGAGAATAGACTGAGGATAAAGAATAAACTTAAGATTAATCTAGGATAAGAATCTAGTTTTGGATGATATAGGGTAGACTAGAACAAATTGAATACAGTAAGAGGTAGTGGTATATTACTCCATAAATAATATTAAAAAATATATAAAAAATTAAAATATAGAATAATAAAACAATATAGTGACGTTACAGATTAAAAATTAACATTTAACAAGTGGGGACTAAAGGTGAAAGATAACATATAAAGCATAAAGTATAAGAGGTGAAGGACCGGATTTAATAATTAAAGGTTGTAGAGACTCACTATAGAAGTAATGTTATAATTAAATCAAAGGCAGAAAGTCTAAGTGACAATAATTAATATTAGCAAACTCAATAATGATGATAATGCTAATAATGATAATAATAATCATAACAATAATAATCATATTAATAATCACAATTATCATTTTTATATGTTATCTTTCACCTTTAGTCCCCACTTGTTAAATGTTAATTTTTAATCTGTAACGTCACTATATTGTTTTATTATTCTATATTTTAATTTTTTATATATTTTTTAATATTATTTATGGAGTAATATACCACTACCTCTTACTGTATTCAATTTGTTCTAGTCTACCCTATATCATCCAAAACTAGATTCTTATCCTAGATTAATCTTAAGTTTATTCTTTATCCTCAGTCTATTCTCTAACTCTTTACCTTCACAAGCTACCTCCCACCCCTAATTTGCTTCTTAGTTTAATTCTAATTTTATATTATGTTAATTTATATTATATTATGTTAATTTTTATTTGATTTCTAATTTTTATGTTTATTTTTAATTTTTAATTTTTTTTATTTTTATTTTTATATTTTTATTTTTATTTTTTATTTTATTTTTTTATTCTATAATTTTTTATTCTATAATTTTATTCTAATTTCATTTATTTTTATTTTTATTTTTATGTCATTCTGTTTCAGTAGACTCTAATTCTTTATTCTAATTCTAATTCTTGTCTTATTTTAATTTAATTTATATTATTTTATTTTACAAGATTTTATTAATCTTAATCATTATGCTTTATTCCTTTACCTTATTATCATTACCATTATTACTTGTTAATTTTTTAAATTTATTATTATTATTATTATTTTTTTATTTTTTTTTTATTTTTATCTTTATTTGATTTTAATTGTTTAATTTTTTAATTTTTAATTTTCATCTAATTTTTTATATTATTGTTTATTTCTATATCATTTTGTTATCTGTATCTTTCTCTTTCTTATTCTCTTCATCTTTCATTTTTTTAATTTTGTTAAGTTTTGGTTCTTTTAATTGTTTTAATTTTTTTAAATAATTTTTGTAAAATATTTTTTAAATACTTTTGGCCTTGAATTTCTGCTCATTTTGTATATACACTCTTACAACTATTTCTCCAAGTATTATGCCCCAAGCTAAGCCACACCTCATCCAAAACATAGACCTCCCTGCCTCATCCAAAGAAAATAACCCCACCCATTCCAAAATACGACACCAACCCTCCCTCCCCTAAATTGATAGATATAAAAGGGATGTTACTTTGGGAAATTCTCAGTAAGAGTCATGTTCTTGTGATTACCTGAAGATGCCGTATTAATACGGTTGAAATAAATTATTGTAATGAAGCAAGTTTAGAGTTTTTTTTCATTTACTATATATATATATATATATATATAATATATATATATATATATATATATATATACAGAGGGATAAGAGTAATTTTATTTTATTTTAGACATCTATTTTGAGATGTGAGTCGTTTAAAATATAAAATTCATTAGCCAATGGTTTTTTACTATAAAAATGCATTACCCAATGATTTTTATTATAAAAATACATTACCCAATGATTTTTACTATAAAAATGTATTGGCCAATGATTTTTACTTTTAAATTGCATTAACCACATATTTTTATTATAAAAAAGCACTGGCCAATGATTTTGTGACTTTATTGCCAACTTTGCACCATATAAACGTAAATAACAACAAGTAAAAACAAAAACAGATTTGGAATTCTTTAAGAGTTTTATTGTTTGCTTGAAGCATTGTGTGCATATTTGGTTTAGATGGTTAGTTTATTGATTTTAATGGCATATCAACCTGTCTGGGGTTATGTCATGCCTAACAGTTAGGAAGTAATATATGTTGTGTATTTATATTCATACTTTTTTTAGTAATTGGTTTTAACAATGTGTTAGCACCATTGGGGATCATGTTGTATGGTATTGATTAAGTTCATGTCTATATCCTGTGGTATAATTTTATTTTCCTCAAAAAGGACAGCATGTCCTCCATTTTCAAATAGATCTTTCATATTGTTTGCATTAAAATAATGGTTTCTGATGTGAACAAAAACCCTGCATTCTATGAGTAAGTGTTTAACAGTCAAAGGTGTTTGACATGTTTCACATTGTGGTTGTTGTTCTTGTTTGAGTATATAGGAGTGTGTTAATCTTGTGTGAATGTGAAGGAAGAAAAGGTAACTAGTAAGTGAGCAATTCCATGTCAAATCATCCAGAAAAAAGTAAAATTATCACCCACCCCCTTCAATTTTTCTGTGAAAAAACCCCAGAAATCATCCATAACTTAAAATTGGTTGACTTTAAGACTTTTTTGATGGCATTTTCCGAAAAAATATGCTCTTATAAACCAAATTTTAAGAGTAGGGAAGCCCTAGAACTCATTTTACAGACAAATATAGATTACAAAAGTCGCAATTAGCTCAAATTTGGAGAGCTAAAAATCTACATAACTCTGCCAATTTTTGGAATTGGAAGTTCAAATTTTAGGGATTGTCTAACTTTAACATAGTCCACACCTGTAAAAATTGAAGGAGATGGGTGACATGGCCTGGATGATTTGACATGGAATTACCCAAGTTGTTCATTTACCTGTATTTTTAATGTTTCCTTAATATTTTGGGATGAAATATCCTTTCTTCAGAAAACTTCGGAACCCATAAAGAGATGTTCATGACTGTTTGTATTAATCTATATTAGTGTGGAGGTACTAATATGTGTTTCTGTATTTGTTTTTAATGTTTGAATGTATTGATATTCAGTTGTTTTTATAAGTCCAACATAAACAAAGGGAAACCACTCTTGACTGATAAATTATTTATTTATTTTCCCATTAAACTAGCCCTAAACCCCAACCCTAACCCTAGCCCAAAATCCTAAACCTTAATCCTAACCCTAAACCCTAACCCTAAACACTAACCCTGTCTTCTTTTTTCCTAGTAGATCAATAAATAAATAAATAATTTATCAGTCAAAAGAATAACCTGATATTCTTACATGTTCCGAGCCCATACCATTTTAAAAAATGAATGCTGGTTTTAAAAAGCTTTTGTGATGAAATTGAAATGTATGAATCTTTTTTTTTTCTATTTGTTACATAAGCAAATATAGATATCTCCCGATTCACTAACTCAGCAATTCAATTCATGCACATACCGCAATAAAGTGATATACTCGCCTACAAAACAAAAGATAAGTTGCTGACACCAAAACGGAAGTGAACTCTATGGTAGCCTAAAAGGAAGTGACCAAATTAACATGATTCTACGCATGGGCTCGAAATAAACTTCCGTTTGGAAAACTAGAATTCCTAAACATTAAAGAAAATAATTTTGTAAATCAACTCACATTTTCGTCCAATTGAAAACGCTCCCCCCAAAAAATAAAAAAGGCTTGTGTGATCTGACTCTGGATCACATAGGCCTATATAAATCGACTTTGAAGAACCGACAACTCAGACATCCCCAGCAACAGCAGCAGAGCACATCACAGGCGGCCGATTTACATCCTCACCTACCTCTACCCAAAATCTGACCGACTGGCAGTCAACAAACGAACAATTCCACATCATTCAGCGATACCAAATTTACGCCAACTATCATACATAAACAACAAGCTCAGAATACCAAAACACAAAATTCTGCCTACAACAACAACAAGACTACACCGACTGATACACGATACCAACCGCTAACGACTACTAAAAACACAAGACTCTGCCCACCTAATCAACACCTAACCACTACCACTGGTTCATTTGCCCACTTCTCCACCTACACTACAACTGATTCGGCCACCGGACATTCACTGACTTTATTATTCAAGACATAACTATCACCAAAATTAACCTTTAAATTCATTTCTATCTTTTCCTCGCTTTCCATGTTCCTTTTTCCAATACATTTGTTGAAACTTAAAATCTGTGTTTGTTTTTCCTTGCCACCATACGCTTCATACTAACCCTGTTTATTACATATTGGTTCTATCTGTATTGCCCTGATTTATAATGAATAATAAATAATAATATTATCTAATAATTAATAATGTTATTTAATAATTACAGGTACTCATCGTAAATATGAATGTGAACAAAGGTGCAAAGACCTTGCCCTCTGTATTGCCCCAATTTATGATGAACATAGCAAGTTTTGTGCATTAATATTCAAGTATGAATCTGCAGACAATCACGCCCATGGTGAGTATGTTAAAGTGTAATATAATGAAATGGAAAAACAAAAAAATTTAATTAGGGATAATATTAATGTGTTGATAATATATTATTATGTATCATTAATGCATTTTATTATAAATGCATTGGAAAATGATTTTACTATATAAATGCATTGGATAATAATTTTACTATATAAATGCATTGGAAAATGATTTTACTATAAAAATGCATTGGAAATGATTTTACTATATAAATGCATTGGAAAGGATTTTATTATATAAATGCATTGGAAAATGATTTTTTTTTATATAAATGTATTGGGCAATTATTTTACTATATGAATTTATTGGAAATGATTTTACTATATAAATGTATTAGGAAAATGATTTTACTACACACACACACACACACACACACACAGTAGTGGAAAGTAACAAGGATTTTTGTTACATAATTCATGAGTAGCCTACGAATTATGTCTGTAAGTGTAGTTAGATTTTGAATTAAAATTTGTTGAAATTCAAGATCGAAGGGGGTTATATAATTGATAGGTAGTGACCTTTAGTTCTGATGGACCTAATCGAAGAAGATGACTAAAGAATTATTATAATTACGATTACTATGTCATCACTCCTTTCAATTAACCCCCATAATGATACAAAAGATTTTTTGGTATTTATGGGATTTTTAAAAACTATGAGGTAACGAGAGTAATCTCAAAAGTAAAATAAAAAAATGTAAAGTCAGTGGGGTGGCCGATTGTTGGTATGGGACAGACAGTGAGGGGGGGTCTATTCCCTTTTCACTAGCATGAGAACAGGGAGATTATTTTTGTGTCTGTGGTGGAGTACCGCATCTACTGTCAGCTCCTCACTTTTCTGGACAGATCTGAGCTGTGCTACTCATATGGTGAGTTGGCAAAGGCCAGTATCACACCCAAAAACTTGTAGTTCCTAGGGAGACAAGCTAATGGAACTCACAGAAACATTTATTGTTTATTCTCAATGCACCCCTCAGCAAGCACAGGTGTGGCCATATGCAGACTGTGCTCTCATAAAGGGGTTTTTACAGTATCCCAGTTTAAAAAAAAAAAATTTTTTCAAAAATTCTTCAGTAAAAACAATCATTTATTTTCATCTTATTATAATGGAGATTGTGGGTTTGTATGTCTGTAACCGAAACTATATTACTATTCAATTCACAATTCCCTATGTTATTTACATCATATTCTCTGTGATTTTATTTTTTATTTAAACCTCAATTATTAGTAAAATTGTTTTACATCATTAAGACTGTTAACAATATCTACATACTAATAACATGCAATTATATTTATATATTCAACGAAATAGCAGTTTACAGTGTGAATCGGAAGGCTAATTTGCATATTGATCTCAAAAAATTTGATTTTAATAAATATATTCTTAGTATTATTGATTTCTAATTGTTTGGTTTTATCTTAATAAATATGAGCAAAAATCTCGGGGATAAATCTTAACAGAAATCTATTAACATAAAGAAATAACTGTAATTTTATTCTTTTCTTCCTATTTTAACTAAATAGTTAAATTAGGTAAATTTAACACTGAAAGACGGGAGTAAGGGAAAATGGTGGAACAGTTAGTTTCAAAGTTGTTCTATTTTCCGATTATACCCCCTCTGTTCCAAATATTTTTATCTGAATTCTTATTCAGTTTCATTAGCCTTTCTAATTTAACATGATATTTTATTATATTAAAACTTAAATACTTGCACCCGGAGGGTGCATATATTTGCTAGTAAGGGTAATGTTTGTTATTGCATCCGTCTTGAACGAATTATGCTGGCCAATGACTTTCCCTAGCTAGCAATGCTTTCATCAGCTTGCACAATTTGTGCATTAAGACATACAGACTCCAGAGTGATTTGATAAGGCTTTTATTCTCACACAATGCAGCCATGAAACTACAAATTAAAATGAAAAACTTAGTATAAGTCACAAAATATACAAAAAAGGACAATAAATTTACAATACAATAAAACAAAACAAATTCACACAAAAAGAGTTATTATAAAATTAACAGGAAAGGTTTACGCCTCATAATTTACCAAAATTCTAAACATAAAACATTCAAGCATATCTATAACTTACAAAATAAAGGAACATACGAAAGGGTTTGGGTTATTTAACTTATTAGCCTCAAACGGCAGAAAATAGTATGTTAAACAAGGGTAAAGGAAGTAATTTACCATCTAAGACAAATTATGATTTAACAAAATAACACATGTTTAAACTTTCAGAGCAAATACAATTCTAATAAGAATGGAAAATAGTTTCCCTTGTTAGCACCATCGGGGTTTGGATTTGAGAGACTGTCTTAGTAATTTTTTACCAAGAGTGCGATGACAAATTTTACTGCCCTAAATGCTCCAGTTGAAAGTTAACTAGAGCCCAAAAAATATGACTGTTCTGTTCAGTCACCCAAAAGGGAAAGGCCGAGTTTGGCAGGGACTCCCTGAGCCTGCCTGTTACCAACATTATTACTCGAATCCAAGCCCTACAAAATTTTCATTTTTTATTAAAACCTTTTGTTTTTACTGTCTACAGCAGTGTTCTTATTTCAAATAGCTACACAAGGCAAACAAGTCTTCCACCTATCTCAAAAAATGCATTTACACTTACTTTTAGGGTTTTTTAAACCAACAAACTATTTTCTCTAAGGGAATTCTTACAAAAGGTGACAAGGTCACTGGGTTCTCACGTGGTAGGGGAAAGGAACAAAGTAAGGCAAACTTGCTGACTACAAACCAAATACTGCTGCTGCTACTACCGGCAGCCACAATTGTTAAGAAACAATCTGTTATCTCACCCCTTCCTTTGAGTTGCAGAAGGAAGAGGCTAACTCAGTCAATGAAAGAGAGTGAGTCTTTCCTCTTGCCTTTTCCTGCTTTCAATCAACACATGACTAGAATTGAAAGTGACAGTGACATTTTTTTCTTTCTTTTTAAGAAAAATGTTTTTTTTTTAGATATGTATTCATTGTTTTTTCTGTTAATGTAGAAAAAGCATTTAAAGACGTAGTTATCATGTGTGGCCCTTATGGCAGACATATGTAATCCATGTGACCCTCATGACACACATATGTAATCCATGTGACCCTCATGACACACATATGTAATCCATGTGACCTTTGGGGGCTACTCAATTTGACATGCCTATATTAGTGGTTCCTTATTTATTTTGCATAAACTGTTGAAATTTTCATTTGTTTTTCATTGTTGCTTTGGTCAAACAAATCAACCACACTATCTGTCTCATATCTATCTATTTCTCCTTTTTCACTCTATCTTTTTCAATCTATCTATTTCAATCTGTTCATATCTATCTATCTATCTATCAATCATCATATCTATATCTATCTATCTCTATCTATCTCTATCTCAATCTGTTCATCTATCTATCTATCTATCTCTATCTCTATCTATCTATCTATCTATCTCAATCTATTCATATCTATCAATTTATCTATCTCAATCAGTTCATTTCTATCTATCAGTCTGTTCATATCTATCTATCTCAGACTTAGTATCTATCTATCTCAATCAGTTCATATCTATCTATCTATCTATTCATATATATCTATCTTAGACTTTGTATCTATCTATATATCTCAATATCTTCATATCTATCTATCTATCTATCTATCTATCTATCTCAGTCTGTTTGTATCTATCTATTTATTTTTCTTTTGACAGATGAGACACCTGTTGTAAACCAATCAGAGAAGTTGCAAACAACTCCGCTTTCCACTTGGTTCAAAAATCAGAAAAGTAAATTATTGATATTTCTTCTTGATCTGTTTTTTTTTGTATTTTTTAAATATCTTTTTACTGAAAAGCCTCAAATTTTGAATAGTTTAGGGCCTCAGTAAGTAAAAGTCTGGCCCTGACCCTAGCTCATTAGCTATTACACCAATCCACAGATGAGCCAGTATATATATAGATACATAGATATATAGATATAGATATAAAAGTAATTGGTAATTTGCTTGAAGCATTGTTAAGTATGTTATAAAATAATAAAATTCGAAGGCAATACAATGCGTAAAAAATAAAGACAAAAAGATGTTTTATATGTCTAATCGATTTCAAAGCAAGAGCTTCATCCTCAGAGTTTATTTTCAGAAATGACGTGCTTATGTTTTTTTATTTGTGTGGTTATAATTTCTCTTCTTATTTCCTTTTCCTCTCCTTTTTTTCCTCTCTTTCTTCTTCTCCTCCTTTATGAATGGGCGAATAACTGTAATTTCTTATTTCTCTCTTTTTTTTTTTTCTTTTTGAAAAGTTTGTTGAGAACAAGGCTGACATCCGGTAAGATGTTGCAATATGTTGCGACCGTGTGGAGATGTCAAAATTTTTTTTTTAAAAAACAAAAATGAACAAATAAATAAAAACCGTTAATAGAAAAATTTTTTTACATACTTAGCTTTTGTTTCGCTTTCACCTTTCCTTTCTTATTCTTTCTCCCTCCCTCTCTTTCTTTTTTTTTGTGTTATTTCTTTCTTTTTCTTTTTTTTTCTTTTTTATCCCCTTTGTTCTCTAATTTAAATCATTTTTTTATAGTAAATAAGTAAATAAAAGATTATCTTAAATTATGTATTAGTACTGATAGAAAAAATAAATAATTCTTTTTTATTATTTTTTTTTTAAGAAAATATCTTTTATGAGTACTTTTTTCTCTTTTTCTTTTAAACTTAAATAGATTAAATATTATATTAATCATATATTAAAATATCATATAATAATTACATATTAGGATTGATGCAAAATTCAAAACAATAAAACAAACCATTCTCCTTATAAATTTCAAATAGATTAAATATTATAAATCAAATATTTGAATTACAAAAGGCATAATGTTTTGCTTCAATTATATATTTTATTTAACTATTTTTTTCATTCTTTTGCTGTTATTATTTATTCTTTTTTTTTCCTTAAATATTAATTAATAGTTCTAGACTGACCGTAATCCTAAGAGGGTATTATGGTTTAAAGAAATGGTGTCATGGTTTAAAGAAATAATGTCATGTAAAGGAGTTAATAAGTATGTCAATATTGTTAAATTAATCGTAATTAATTTTTTAAAATAATCTTTTATTATCTTTTTTTTCATTCCTAATCATTCCATCACTATATATATATATATATATTTAATATCAATTTAAAAAAAAAAAAGGATGAAGCTCTTGCTTTGAAATCGATTAGACATATAAAACATCTTTTTGTCTTTATTTTTTACGCATTGTATTGCCTTCAAATTTTATTATTTTATAGATATAGATATATTTTATTTTTTGAAGTTGTAATTGTTTTGCGTATACTTTGCATATGTGTGTTATAAAAAATAAAAAAATACTATTGGTTTTTTTTTTTTAAAGTGTGAATGGATATTTAAAAATTGTTTAAAAAATTTAAAGTGAACACAATTGAAATAAAATAACCCCCCCCCAATCACCCTGTCACTCCCTTCCCCTACACAAAAAAAACACTTAAGTAACATTATACCACACCCCTCTCATACAAAATATACAAAAATTCAACTTACTTAAAACTCATAAAAATTTAATAATTATCCAATTTATTTTTAGTTGAAATAATTTTCTAATTAACTTTCAACATACAAATCATCTTCGGACCATATGACCTTTAGGCACCCCTTTTGCAATCTCGTTTCATAAGGACATTTTTTTCATTTACACCGTGAAAATCCGGTTGTTTGTTAACAGATGATTTTTAGATATATTTTTAAATTATAAAACTAACCCTAACCCTAACTGTGTGAATGAAAAAAATGTCCTTATGAAACGAGATCTCAAAAGGGGTTCCTAAAGGTCATATGGTTCCCATCTTCCAATAAAAATCCATTAACTTCAAAAAAATTTAGATCAAGCCATTTTACTCCCTTAATCAGTCAACAACAAATATAAATATCTCCATAGTTCAGTATCATATACACCAGGGGTCAGCAACCTGTTAGAGAAAGGGGCCCAATTGACTATGCTGTGTCTCAGTGAAGGGCCAATTGGCTATGCTGTGTCTCAGTGAAGGGCCAATTGGCTATGCTGTGTCTCAGTGAAGGGACAATTGGCTATGCTGTGTCTCAGTGAAGGGGTGGGCTATGCAGTGTCTCAGTGAAGGGCCAATTGGCTATGCAGTGTCTCAGTGAAGGGCCATCGTATTAAATTAATGCAAATATATTTTCTTAGATTCAACCCGCTCTGTCCAAAAAGCTGTCTTTTTTTTTCGAAGGTTTAAATAAAAAATCTTTGCCTCTGGTCTTTAATGGGTTAACCTGAATCAAACTATTGTATTTCTATTTGATACTAATTGGATAGTCAGAGTCCAGCTGTTAAGTTGGCGGGCCAGACAAAAACCACTCATGGGACGGATGTGGCCCACGAGCTGAAAGTTGTCGACCCCTGATCTACACTATTAATTCAAATACAACTGGTAAGACAACAGTATTTCTTAAATAATAATCTATTTGAACACTTACATTTACTATTCATTCATGCTTTAAAAAAAAAAAACAGTATTTTTATTTTTTTATTTTTTTTCTTCTGTTAATTTGATTTTAAAATGCTTAAATACTGTCCATGTGCCTATGATCCCCCCTCCACACCCAGTGCTGACTTCTTCTATATATAGCCAGATAGACAAAATCCTTCCTTCATAGCAGCACTGCTTAGAAAATAGTTCACACATGGACTCTCCAACTTGAGTAAAATTACACGCAAAACTAAGTTTTTTTTTTCTTTTTTCAAGAGTCATACGCTGGCCAGAATGAAAAACTTCATTCAATATCTTATACTGTATTTTAATTTAACTGTAATTCTTTTATTTTATTCCTTATTTTATTTTATGCTTTTCTTCTGTTAACTTGATTTTAACATGTTTTTTATAACACACACACACACACATATATATATATGTATATAAGTTAGAATAACTTAGGCAAAAGGGAGAGACTAACAGTTACCAAGTGCCGTTGATCCTATGTCTACGTTATGCAAACTTAGAGATATATTTGCTATATCACTGATATTGAGGATTCTTTATTTATGAATAAACCAAACTATATATATATATATATATATATATATATATATATATATATATATATATTATTTATTTATTTATTAAATTTTTAAATATAATTGTTTTTTATAGGCATCTACCCAGTGTTTCAAGCTTATTTTTGCTATCTTCAGGACGCCATTAATTCCTCTGGTGTTTATGCAAAAACATTTCTTGCTGTTAAGTTTTTGGACCACAAATTATATCAGTTGATTATTGTGGACGCTCTTTGTAATTGGGATTTTATTTAAAAAATTTTTTAATTTAAGCATTTTTTTAAAAATGCTCACAAAGTTAGCTCCCTTTAATCGTTACGAAAATTCAGTCTTTTATGGAATTATATAATCAAAGTCATATGTGAAAAAACCTATGTATTTTCAAATTTTCTGATGGTAAAATCCTGTAAAATTCTGCAATCTTATTTTTCAGGGTGGATGGTGAGTTTCACTTATCGAAAATTCATTCTTTTATGGAATTATATAATCAAAAATATGTGAAGAAATCTATGTATATTCAAACTTTCTGATGGTAAAGTCCTGAATGGGAAGGGGATTTTAACTGTTTTAATACACACATTGCTTTGTGTGTAAAGGCAGTCACAGAGTGCTCCATTCCTTATATAGAAGAGCGTCGCGTTTATATATATATAAATATACATTTTTATTATTTATTATTTATTCATTATCAATATCAATGCATTATTATTTATTTATCATATGGATTTATATGAATTTTTTACAGATTTGATAATTTAGATTTGTCTTAATTTATTGAATTAGTTAGATTATTTATTATTTATTATTTATTTATCATTTATTTATAATATATATTTATATAAATTTATATATTTATATAAATCTTTTTACAGATTTACTAATTAAAATTTGTTTTAATATAAACAAATTTCATGTTTTTCTCAGCCAACAATAATTTTTTAAATTTACTTCTAATTGTTCTAAAGGTGAAAAATAAGATAAAACTGATGTCTTCAGTTTATAATTAATTTATAATTATTAGGAACCCACTCTGCTGATAGGTTTGCGTCCTGCGTCCATGACGCACAAAAATCTAAAAGGATGTAGTAAAGTAATATCCATGCATCCCAGTGTTTTTCTTTTTTTTTCTTCCCTCGCCATTTCAAGATGACTTTAAATACATTTCTTAGAAATTAATTACACAGGATAGGTTACAAGGTGGGAGTTAGACGGTTTTAGTTGGGACTCATAAATTTTCCCGGGGACTCATTCAAAGCAAATATGTGCATCCCGGGAAGCACTAAATCAAATAGCTATCAGTTTATAAACAACATAAAGACATATCCACAAAAGGATTCATCTGGTTTGGACTGCATTTCTGCATCCACCACAGAATTTTAAAAAATGCCAAACAGCATTGCTTTTATTCACATGAAGCGGATACAAAAATGCACACCAAAACATGAGCTTAAAAGTGTCCTGGGTATGATATTAAACTGCATCTAGTGGTGAGGTTCCATTTCTCCCAAGTTCACTCTGACCTGGAGTGGCAGTCCCATCTATTGGTTAAATAGATTAAAAAATGAGTTTAAAAAATGTATTAAAAAAACATAAATATCCAATAAGAATGAATAAAGCAAAAATGTCTTCAGCATGAAATGACCCAACAAGGGTTGACATGACTGGATAAGTCAGTCTTAAGCAGTAATACTGGGGAATTAGGTTATAATTAACTAGCTAAAGTACCCAGTCCATGACCAGGCTAAAAAGATTTTAGGAACACCAGGGGTGAGAGAGAAATGGGGAAGAGAAGAATAAGAGGAAAATGATTTAGCAAATTCCTTATCAAAATTTTTTTTTAAATTGTTAAGAATTCAAATATGTACAGATAAATACTGCTCAATATCATGGATAGAGCATTTATATCTATGCTAGAGTATCATGGATATGAAGTCAACAGTGCTTGGTTACTGACAGTTTCTCGCCTATGTGAACCAATTGGATAATCGCATTGGCAAGAAATTGTCAGTAACTGAACACCATTGACTTCATGTCCACACTATTCAAACTTATATATATATATATATATATATAATTTTCAAAGAAAGAAAAAACTTAACAAACTGTCATTCCGTAATAAATTATGATAATGACGGTATGACAGTTTGTTAAGTTTTTTCTTTCTTTGAAAATTAAATATTGCACTGTATTTGATTTAATTTATTGATTATTATACATTGAGCTCTCTTTAGGGATTTATAAAAATCCTTGTATGAATATATGTTTGCACCTACAGGAGCATACAGTATGGTTATACAGTGAGATTTTGACGATCCCAGGTGGAATCATCCCTTACTACCTGTCATCTGGATACCTTACATATATATATATATATATATATATATATATGGAAGTAAGATGAGGAAATTATATATATATATATATATATATATATATATATACATATTTGTATTTGAACATAGTATATGCTGTATATGTGTGCATATATATATGTATGTAGGCATATTTGTATGTATATGTGTGTATATATATGTGAACTCACCTGAATTGTTTTTATGTATGTGGACATGTGACAGTGTGGATGTGGGTAAGGCAAGTGTGGCTTGTATTTATATAACAGTTCTAAATAATCTGCTATTTATACCTATCAAACTCTTATCATATCTCTATCTTAGATATATATGCTCAATTAATGACATTGGGTACTCTTTACTTGTAAATACAGCAAACTATATATATATATATGTGTGAAATAAAAGGATATTTAATCCGACAATGTGAATTTGATATATTGAAAAAACAAATGATGTTTACAAATGCTTGGGATCATCAGGAGAGAATGTGCACCGTTTCGGGGCCTTCCTCTCAACAGTTTTAACTGCACATCGCCCCCCCCTCACTGATGTGAGGTCCCTCGGAATATCTGTATCGACCGTAACAAAATCGTCTTCAACAAAAGTAAAACGGGATGAAATGACCATTAGAAGAAGAATGCGCAAACAGAACGCTGTTAGTCAAAGTTGGAATTTTTCAAAAAATAGGTTATCTGTATTAAAAATAAAATGAATTTTATTTAAAAATAAAATGAATTTTATTTTTACAGATATTTATATTTACAGATATTCTGAGGGACCTCACATCAGTGAGGGGGGGGCTGATGTGCAGTTAAAACCGTTGAGAGGAAGGCCCCGAAATGGTGCACATTCTCTCCTGATGATCCCAAGCATTTGTAAACATCATTTGTTTTTTCAATATATCAAATATATATATATATATATATATATATATATATATATATAGTTTGCTGTATTTATAAGTAAAGAGTACCCAATATCATTTTTTAAAAATGTATCTGATTGCTTTTTTGTTATTTCTCTGAATTTTTGAGATGAGGCTTGATAATTTGTATTATTTGTATTATTGGGACTAAGAGAAGGTTTCCGAGTTCGAGAAAGTTCCTGAGTCCGACAAGAAATACCTGAAGAAGCCCGGAGGGCACATCAGCTGAAACATTGTATAGATAACAATAAAGATGAGGACAATAGTCCAAATAATACATGCTTTTCTGCTGTAGTTATTATTATACATTATATATAATGATGTATATTTATATTATGTATAATATAATATAAATATATATTATTGTCATAGATAATTTTTTTTTATGTGGGTGCATTTGAAAAGAAAAGTTTTCATTGGTCTTATAAAAGAGAAAGAAAAGAAAAAATATTTTCTCTATTCTAGTTTTTCTCAGTCATTATGTAGTAGGCTATCTATTGAGACTAGACTCATAGTGAGTTCTGGTTTAAATGAATTTATAATAGCCAAATGACGGTTTGTTAAGTTTTTCTTTCTTTGAAAGTATAAATATTGCTCTGTATATAATTAATTTATTAGTTATTATACATTGAGCTCTCTTAGGGATTTATAAAAGTCCTTGTATAAATCTATAAATTTGCATAAACATGAGCATGCAATGTGGATGTACAGTGAGATTTCAATGATCCCAAATAGAATTATCCCCTACATACCAGTCAGTTGGATACTTTTACCTTTATATATACTAGCAAATATATGCAGCCTCCGGGTGCAAGTATTAATGTAATAAAATATATTAAATTAGAAAGACTAATGAAACTAAATAAGAATGCAGATAAAAATATTTGAAACAGGAGGGTATAATCAAAAAAGTGAACAACTTCCATTACTCCCGTCTTTCATTGCTAAATTTTCCTAATTTAACTATTTAGTTAAAATAGGAAGTATAAAATAAAATTACAGCTATTTCATCTTGCTAATGGATTTCTTTTAAGATTTATCCTCAAGATTTTTGCTCATATTCATTAAGATAAAGCCAAACACTTAGAAATCAATAATACTAAGCACATATTTATTAAAATCAAATTTTTAAGACCAATATGCAAATTTGGCTTCCCGTTCACACTATTTTGTTGTATGTATAAATACAATTGCATGTTATTAGTACATAGATATGTAAATAGCTAAGGGAATTTTGACTTGAGTAGTAATATAGTTTCAGTTACAGACAGACAAACACACAATCTCCATTATGTATATATAATATATATATATATATATATATATATATATATATAAAAACAAATTTTTTTTGTGATGAAACAAAGAAAATACAGTGCTCAATCACAAATTGTGAGAGCTAATATTTATCTAATTTGTTGAGTTTTTTAAAAAATAAATGCTTATTATAGACAGCTACCCAGGTTGTCTTGCTAAGTCGCAATCATCAGGCTGTCAAATTAGATCTTATGGTGTTTATTTGAAGATCCTTTCTTAATGTTATATTCTGGACCGTATTTAATTTACTGTCCAGAATATAACATTAAGAAAGGATCTTCAAATAAACACCATAAGATCTAATTTGATAACCTGATGATTGCGACTTAGCAAGACAACCTGGGTAGCTGTCTATAATAAGCATTTATTTTTTTTTAAACTCAACAAATTAAATATATATATATATATATATATTATATATATATATATATATAATTGATATTTTCTATTTCAGCTGAAGTTTTTATGACTGTTACCAATTCAGAGTGTGAAAGTTCCTGTCATTCAGTCCCTAATTGTGTTACATACACATTTGATCATGACACAAGCACCTGTACATTGTTTTATGATCCTGGTGACGAGATAGATTGGTATAAGAAATGTGAGTAAATATAAGTTATTCTTTCAATATAACAATGGAATGAAACCCTATAAATGTGTGCAAATTATTTGTATTAAGTATAGTTCATTGAAACTATAATTGTTTACTAAGGATTATTATTATTAGTTACTTGAAACCATATAATTGTGTGCAAATTATTTGTATTAAGAATAGTTACTTAAAGCTATAATTATTTACTAAGGATTATTATTATCAGTTACTTGAAACAATATAATTGTGTGCGAATTATTTGTATTAAGAATAGTTACTTAAAGCTATAATTATTTACTAAAGATTATTATTATTAGTTACTTGAAACCATATAACTGTGTGCAAATTATTTGTATTAAGAATAGTTACTTGAAGCTATAATTGTTTACTAAGGATTATTATTATTAGTTATTTGAAACCATATAACTGTGTGCAAATTATTTGTATTAAGAATAGTTACTTGAAGCTATAATTGTTTACTAAGGATTATTATTATTAGTTACTTGAAACCATATAACTGTGTGCAAATTATTTGTATTAAGAATAGGTACTTGAAGCTATAATTGTTTACTAAGGATTATTATTATTAGTTATTTGAAACCATATAACTGTGTGCAAATTATTTGTATTAAGAATAGTTACTTGAAGCTATAATTGTTTACTAAGGATTATTATTATTAGTTACTTGAAACCATATAACTGTGTGCAAATTATTTGTATTAAGAATAGTTACTTGAAGCTATAATTGTTTACTAAGGATTATTATTATTAGTTACTTGAAACCAGACAACTGTGTGCAAACAAATAAACATTATTAAATAGAAATAATTACTTGAAACCATATAATATGGCCTATCTAATACTAATATTAGTATTAGATAGGAATACTTGAAACCATATAACTGTGTGCAAATTATTTATATAAAGAATAGTTACTTGAAGTTATAATTGTTTACAAATGATTATTATTATTAGTTACTTGAAACCATAAAAATGTTCAAACAAATGACTATTATTAAATAGAAAGAAAATATTGCATGCCCCAGGAGTGGAATGCTGAAGGGATTCAGGTAATTTTTAAACACTAGTCAGGCATGAGCTTCGGTTCCCGACTATAATGATCCTTGTGTTCGACTGACATGGTGGGATGTCTGTAAATACTTACATATTTTTCCATTCATTGGACAATATGTGTATATTTTCATATTTGTGTATTCTTTCTTTCAATGTTACTGTAGCCCTATCAGCTGATGCTGTAGAATATACCGACTGCACCTCTGCAGAGGGGTAAAATTCCATCATTGGGACCCCCTGTAGGTCGTGGGTGGTGACCACTGATGCTTAAGTACTGAAGAATAATTAAAGTTCCAATTACGTCAAACTGGGAAGACAAGGCAACAAACGGTTGTAACTGAAATACAAACCCGAATGTCACAAAGTCTACTGCAGAATGACAGGATATATATAAGACTCCACAATGTCATTCAAATCAAGCAGTCAAGCAGCCAATCAGAACTCAAGGAATGGAATGACCCAAATCACCCAAATTCATGAATGGGTCATTCTTGATTTCTATATATACCAACTGTCTTGGACACTGCTTAAGTTGTACTTAGTTAGCTGCTGTTATTCAAACCAACAGTAGACTTACTGACTTCAATAAGTACAGAATCCTGGTGGCTGAGCAGTCCATGACATGTAACACTCAAATTTTGCCCTTACTTAGGCTACACGAGTGGGCGAGGAGAGGCACCTATGAATGTAAGTTGATATAATGAGAATGAGAATAAGAGATATAAAGGAAGTAAGAGAATGAGAGAAGGGAAAAAGAAGTTTAGAGATATAATGAGGGAGAGAGAGGGAGGGGGGGCTAGAGAGTGAGAAGGGATGAAAAGAGAAAGAGTGTTAGAAAAAGAAAAAGAGAGGAGAGAAATAGAGGGAAGAGAGAAAGGGGGAAGGGAAATAAGAGTAAAAAAGGAGAGAGAGAGAGAGAGAAGAGGAGAGAGAAAAGAATAAAAAGATGGACAAAGGAAGTAAGAGAAAGAGAGAGAAAGAAAAGGAGAAAAAACAAAGCGAGAGAAAGAGAAAGAAAAAGAGTGTTAGAAACAGAGAGAGAGAGAGAGAGAGAAAGAGAGAGAGAGAGAGAGAGAGAGAGAGAGAGAGAGAGAAACATAGGTTATTTCCAAAAACTCCAACATAAACAAAGGGGATCCACTCTTGACTGATAAATTATTTATTTATTTTCCCATTAAACTAACCCTAAACCCAACCCTAAACCCTAACCCCGACTTCTTTTTTCCTAGTAGATCAATGAATAAATAAATAATTTATCAGTCAAGGGTGGTTCCCCTTTGTTTATGTTGGAGTTATAGGAAATAACCAAAACACACTCTCACACACACATACACACACACACACACACACACACACACACATATATATATATATATATATATATATATATTGAGAGAGAGATAGATTGGTGAAAAGAAATGAAAGTAGATATAAGTCATTCTTTCAATATAAAAATGGAATGAAAAATGTAGAAAATAAAAAAATAAAAAAATACCCAATCTCAGATCATCCCATCAGTTGGGGCTGTAGAATATGCCGTCTGTAATTCTACAAAGTTCCAGAATTGGAACATACCATCAAATAGAGTTTAACATCATACCCAGGACAATAAAATCCTCACCCACCGCCTTCTAGCACATATATAATAAAAAGGGTTGGGGCTTGCCATAAGGGCAATAGGGTTGTAAGATTCAAGGTTATGATAATGTTATCACTTGTTGAAATGAACAAACTTTGACCAGGGTGTTAAACATATAACAAGATGGACTTTAATACAGGCACATGGAAACGATACATAAAATAGGAATACTGTAATGAACAAGCTTACTTACCTCCGACGAAACGCATCTGCTTAGATTGTCAGGTTCTGCCTGAATTAAGCTGAAGAAGCATGGTCGCCGTTGACGAGCGGATTTGTAAGGTGTGGTCTCGTTCTGTCTCGTTCGTGGTGTGAGCGTGGCATCGTCCATGCAAATTACGCCGACGATATAAAAGGAGCTCATTTATTTGCCAGGGCAGCAGCAATCTAGTCATGAAGAAAAAGGTGTGAGCGTGAAGTTACTGCTACGAGAAGACACAAATACATGATACATTGTAGAGAATACATAAAATAGAAATAATAAAAGGACACATTCAAGAATGGAAATACAATGTTTAGGTGTAAAACAGATACCTAAATGAACATATAAAATATAAGAGTTAATGGATAGTCCATGCAGTATAATTCACTTACTAGTGATGGGGGGGGCAGAAGCCCCCACCGAGAAAGAGGTAGACAGTGTCTAGCCCATGTGAGTTCATTCGTGACCAAGCACAAAAGAGCAAGAAGAGTTTGAACCTCGCGCTTAAATACCAGACTTCCTGGTGGTCAACACGGAAACCCCAGCGGGAAGATAACTCTTCCAGGCAAAGGGAAGATAATCTCTACAGGGTTAAGACAATCATATAGGTACTAGGGCTTGATGTAACCAGCCAATTGATCGGAGGGGCCTCTCCACCTGCCTGTCTAGCCTAAGGGCTAAAGTTGAGTGTTGCATGTCATGTACTGCTCAACCACCTGGATTCCATACTTAAGCATCACAGATCGCCCCCCACAGCCTAAAGTTGGCTTGGATTTTACCTCTCTGCAGAAGTGCAGTCGGTGTATACTACAGCATCAGCCATCAGGTCTAAACTAGCATTGAAAGAAAAAATACACAAATGTGTTTTTGACAGATGAAAATATACATATATATACAAAATAAAACAAACTATATATAACATTATGTGACTATTTCTTGTTTGTAAATAGTTTTTTTGTTAAAATCTAAATGTTAGATAACTTGGAATATCTATTAAAATAAGACAAACTATATATAAATCAATAATACCGGGCATGTATTTATCAAAACTTGTTTTAACAAACAATGTGGACTGTTTAATGTTGCATACTTAATTTCTGAATATATATAATACAGGGTTGTTTTTTTTATTCTATGAATTAAGGATTTTGACTATAAATTGAATACTCATTGATAAACTTACACAATTTCTGAGGGTATTGTGATGTGGTTTTGGTTACAGACAGACAGACACCAAATCTCTGTTATGATAAGAGATATAAATATAAATGCCTTTAATAATGTAAACTTAAATATAAACTTTTATACTATAAACTAAACACCTTTTGACTAACCAAATTTGAAAACATGATAAAAAGATTTTAAAAATAAGTTCACATTCATCAACTTTCTGCAATATGACAACAATTAAACAATTGATTAAATAATTCAGCCGCCCTGTCGGCTAGGGCGTTAGAATGCACTGACTGCACCTCTGCACAGGGGTAAGACTACCCCAATGGGGCCACCTGTTTGCCGTGGGTGGTGACCCATGATGCTTAAGGATAGAACCCAGGCGGATGAGCAGTTCATGACTTGCAAGACTCCACTTTGACCCTATCTTGGGCTAGACGGGCGGTCAGAGAGGCCCCTTCCGATCAATTGGCTAGTCACATCAAGCCTTAGCACCTATATGATTTTCCCAACCCTATTGTCCTTATGGCAAGCCCCAACCCCTTCTTATCATATAGAAGGTGGTGACTGAGGGTCTACATGTCCTGGGAATGACGTTAAACTCTATCTGATGGTGAGGTTCCAGTTCTGGCGGTTTGGGGAATATGGAGCACCCCTTCATCACCATTGCTCTCTGGTTCACTCTGATAATTCAGATACACTAATGTTAATAAGTTCACTAAAAACATTTAAGTTTACAAATTTATTAAGCCCCCTCCCTCCCCAAAATATCATTTATGAAAAGAAAAAAAACCATTAAAACATATTACAGCATTTAATATGTAGTAAAGATTAGAGGGAGAAATGTGGACAAAGGAACAAAACTCAGACAAGTATATGTAGGAGATATATTTCGCCGTGCATTGAGCTCAGCTTCATCAGTCGTTTAATTGATCAGGCTGCAATAAGGGCGGTCTTGTATGATCATAATGATTTGTTGAGTGAGGGTTTGTCCATTCCCAACATTATGAGGATAGTAGGATTGGAGTAAATCCGACAGAACTAAAAAAAATAGGGCTGGAACATATTAATTGAATTTCAAATTATTTCAGTAGGGAAAATTGATCATTAACGAATTAAACATTATGAACGAGATTAATGTTCAGTTTAACAATTACCTAATATGGTATGCACTTAAATAAAATTAGAGAATACAGCAGCGGAAACATGGTAATCAAAACAACAAAAATAAAGATACTCGTTCAAATGCATGGAAAAATGACAGTGCTTCATATAAAGATATCAGAATTATTTTTTTATTATTCAATAAAGTTATTATTCCATGGATTATTTAGAATATCACCCGCATCCTTTGATTTCTTTCGTTTCGATGCGTTCTCCTGCCTTCTTCAGAAAATGTGTTCTTTGTCTCTTGGATTTATAAGCTGCACTTATTGAATTAAAGGCAAAACGAATCCCAACACATTATGAACGAATACCGAATGAGAAATGCACTCAAATGAAGTTAGAGAATGCAGCAGCAGAAACATGTTAATCGAAACAACAGAAATAAGGATACCAGTTCGAATGCATAGAATAATGACATTTCAGGATATCGGAAGGCAGAATGTATTTTTTCTATCTGTTGGACTGTACAAGCAAAAAGAAAAAAAGAGGTCCGAAGAGGCTTGACTATAGCAAATATGTTGCTTCCTCAAAAGAAAATAAATAAAAATTAAAATGTAGAGATTTGTGGAGTATCCGGCTGTTTGCAAGCTTAGTATATTGTGAAGATCCAAACTTGGTAGATTGTTTAAATAGTAGATTGGACTATTCCACTTGTATATTTGGGTTATTTTCGCTTCCTGGATCCTGATTGGCTGTTGGTTTTTAAAGTGGACACTTTTATCTTTATAAACTGAACATTTGACTGTGTTCAAGCATTTAGTGCAGAGCATATTCGGTAACATTCTCTTTTCTTTTTGTCTGGTTACTGGATGCTAGTAACAGCCTTCCACTATAAAGAAAATAATACTTGTGTTCCTTAATTGTCCAACCGTTATCACCTTGCAACACCCTCTAGTTAGAAATGAGACTGTCCAAATTATTTTTTAGTATATTTATCAATAAAATGATGAATGTCCTAATGACATAAAAATAAAATATATTTTTGACTTAGGCAATCACATTTTCAGTTGATCATGTATACCATGAATGTAAATGTAAGTAAGTATTTACTGACATCCCACCATGTCAGTTGAATACAAGCTACGATTTAAGGATGTCTGTGTGTGTGGAGTTTTATTACATTGCTCTTACTCTGAGTATTTAAACTTTTTTCTTCACTTTACCTATTATGTAAGTATTTGATAAGTTTATAAATATATAAATTATTTCTTAGTAATACGTAAAATTGTCATTTCAATTTTTCTTCATAAACTATTTCCACTTTTCTTCAATTTAGCTATAATAATGTCTTACTCATTTAAAGATGATTTTGTCTCAGGTATCGGTAAATAATTTTCCTTTGATAAATTTACGATACGATTAATTCATCACAATGAATTTACCGAGGAGGAATTTAGTTATTGGAATGTCTTACTCATTTTAAATGTTTATTTAGTATGTTTGAAAGTTTATTCATTGTTTGAAAATGTTAAAAGTATTTACGGATTTGAAGGGGCTTTTATTTCCCCGTAGTCGTTGGCAAATTGTCGGACAAAGAAGAACAAACACAAAAGTAGAATGCAGACACTTGTATTACAAAATTTACAAGGTTTACAAAAGTACAAGGATTTACAAAAGGGTTTAACAACAAAAAGGGGTACAAGGATTTACAAAAGGGTTTAACAACAAAAAGGGTTTGCAAATTAGTTGGAATTCGCGACCAGACTTATCTGTTCTAAGAGTTCTTGGTGTTGTGGTGATAGGTGTTCTTTCGTTGCTAGGAAAATGGCTCTAAAAAGCTTCTCGGGGCATTTCTTGTTCTAGGGTTAGTTTGCTATTAAAACAGCCAGTTACAGTTTGCTGAATTAATGCCTTAGAAAGTTTGTTGAAGGCTTAGGGAACGGTGGTACCTCAACTACCCTTAGTGCGTGGTCTGTGATAAGTGACGTAGGGTTTTGATTCTCCTGCCAATATCCCATTGGTGATCTGTCCCCCTAGTGGCAGGGGAAGACAATTCACATGGAATTTCTGACAATGTATCAGTAAATTTCTTCTCGAATAATTTTCCTTCGATGAATTTAACATACATTTGATTAACTGGTGATAAATTTACAATACAAAGATTTGATCACAATGAATTCAACGACGATGAATTTACGAGACAAGATTTTAGTTATTGTAATATCTTACTCATTTTAAATTAAGTTTAATGCATCAGTAAATTTCTTCTTGAATAATTTTCCTTCGATAAATTTACCAAACGATTAATTAACTGGTGATTAATTCAATTTATAACCATGAATTTACCAACGATGAATTTACCGGATACAATTTTAGCTATCATAATATCATACTTATTTTAAACAATATTTTAAAAAATGTATTTAAAAGTTTCTAGGAATAGAAATTTCAAATATTATCAAATTTAATATATTTCAAATTTAATTCTATTAATAGTGGGTTGTCTAAATTTTACATACAGAGCTTCAAAGATTTTTAATTTTTTGATATTATTGTCAATATGAAGTATTTTTGTATTATCAACTAAAATATTTCTATATGTTGTTGTAGGACAATCATGTTTTTTTAATGTTGGCATACGGAGCTAGAATCTGATAGATGTAGAGTAAGCCTACTTGATAATTTTGTTGTGGTATAGCCAATGTAACTCATCATTCTTTTATTCTTTCAAACAACTGATTAGGGCCTTTCAAGATGATAACATCAAAAATTGTTAGAAAACTTTAAAGAAAAAAGAAAAAAGTTGAAAACAATAAGGATTCTATTATTTTTAACAAAATTTGTTTGAATGAAAAGATGCTGCTCAAATATACCTATTTCATATATACACATATATACGTATTTTATTTATTATGGGTACAATAAATCTAAGGTGCAATTGTTACCATTGGTTTCAAAGCAACATGTTAGCCACTTATCAAGACAACAAAGAAATGCAGCAAATATAAATTCATGAATTGATATTTGCTGCATTTCTTAACGGATGCATTGTTTCCATGACTTGTTCAAGATCACACACAGCATTCTTGTGCAGCTCCCATGTAGCTTATTAGGGTCCATTATTATTAGTACCTGATTAGGGTCCAAGTGGTGCAGCCATACAGCAACAATTGATACCTTTTGGTGGCTGTTTTGTTTGTTAACTCATCAATAGATGCCAGACTTAGAGATGAGGAACAGTAGTTTCCTGACTGAACCCTTTGATCCTGGGTGTTGGCCACCAAGCATCTTGTGAGAGACACCATTGACCCATGTTGGGTTCATCTGCCGTGTCTCACATCCACAATGCTGCTACCCATGGTTTCAGGTATTACATGCCTGAATGGCATGTAGGGTACTCTGCCTTGAACTGTTGTCCAGGAAGAGCACATGGACATACCAATGTGGGCTGTTCAGCAAGAACCTACATTGAGCAGCTCTGCATGGATACTGGATGCTGCACAGAGGACATCCCAGGGACAATGAATGATAGAGAAGGTTAGTAAAAGATTGTCATAGATATCCATGCTAATTGCATGACATGATGATGATGAAACTTATCAAATGTTGTAATAATTAAACTATCATACTGTAGTATACCCACAGGATCTGCTAGTTTACAATTATTTTCTTTCTATCACTTTATTTGACTATCCTCAGATGGTTGGTTAGTTGGTTGGTTGCGTGATTGGTTCGTTGGTTTTAAGAAGCATCAACCCTTTTTAGGGCTATTTAAGTCAGGGATTTTTTCAAGCAATTAGGTAATATCAGCAAAATAATGTAGGTATTCTAAATGCCTCCCCACAGATTTTATCAGCAAATCAATGTAAATATTTTACAATCCCCCTTTTAAGAAAGAGTGAGAGACAGAGTTAAATCAAGATTATTATACTTTTTACATATTGAACTATTTGCATTAGCTCTTAAGTAAACATATCAACTGTTATAATACATTATCATGCTGTGCTATATACACAGTTTACTGGGGTTTTTTTTTATTTTTTTTTTTTTCAGAATTGTGAGTTATCCACGTTTCTCTGTTTGTGGCTTTTTTTCCCAACTCTTCTGTAAGATGAAGTTGACCTCTTCACTGATCATCTTAAATGATAAAACCAACATATCACCTGAAGATGATTGGAGAATTAACCCAAAATGTTTGCTGCAAAGAATCATTTATAGATTGAAGATATTCCTCTTTAAGTTGACCATCAAAATTGATGCTGAAATCAAATGTCAAAATTGGATCCAATTTTTATGCATTTTGAAGAGAAATAAAATTTTAAAGAATGGCTTCATAGATATTTGTTTTTATTTTTAAAAAGTTTGAATTGATTTTCACCCCTCATTGCAAATGGGTACCTCATATGATTCAATGGTTTGTGAATTTTATTCTCACTGGGTGCCCTATTCTTATAGCCTTGTCCCAAACTAAAATAAACTAAGTATATGACATTTGGTGCAAATGGGTACCTCACATGATGCAATGGTTAGCGAGCTAGGCTAGTTGACCATTCTTAGCGAGTTTGATTCTCACTGGGTGCTCTATACTTCTGGCCTTGTCCTAAACTAAACTAAGCTTAGTGAATGACATATTTCAATGCATATTGCAGTTGAAGTATTCACTGGTGTATTATGATTTGCAGTTTTTTTATCGGTGTTTGGATATGAAAACATTTCCAGTTGCTTAGCTATTGTAAATTCAAAATGCTTGCTGTGTTTCTCTAAATTTTATTGGCTTTGTGGCAATGGGTTTCATCAAGATATATTTACACAGATATAACCTTTGCATCTTTTAGGGAAAGACATAATACAAAGACCAATAAAATTCAAGATGCTTGCTGTGTTTCTCTAAAATTTAATTGGCTTTTGTGGCAATGGGTTTCATCAAGATATATTTTTTACACATATATAACCTTTGTATCTTTCAGGGAAAGACATAATACAAAGACCAATAAAATTCAAGATGTTTGCTTTCTCTAAAATGTAATTGGCTTTGTGGCAATGGGTTTCATCAAGATATATTTACACAGATATAACCTTTGCATCTTTCAGGGAAAGACATAATACAAAGACTAATAAAATTCAAGATGTTTGCTTTCTCTAAAATTTAATTGGCTTTGTGGCAATGGGTGTCATTAGGATATATTTACACAGATATAACCTTTGCATCTTTCAGGGAAAGACATAATACAAAGACCAATAAAATTCAAGATGTTTGCTGTGTTTCTCTAAAATTTAATTGGATTTGTGGCAATGGGTTTCATCAAGGAAAACTTGTGAACACACACCAGAAATAACCAGCAATCTTTAAACCAACAATAAAATCCTTAAAGCCCCATACATATATATGTAAGTTTGGGTAGTGTAGAAACAGTCAACAGTGCTTGGTGACTCTCAGTTTCTCACCTATATCATCATCAGTGCATGTTTGATTATTAATATCATTAAGATATATCATCAACATTTATATAAGTCAGTTGGTAGAGCATTCACTTAGCAATTGCAAGGTTCTGGGTTCAATAGCAGTCCTTGCTAACTCAGTGTATAAATAGCATAAATTGGTTAATCTTATCTGTGTAGTAAAGTGGAAAGTTGACGGTAGGTGTAGCACTCCACACCAGCAAAAACAATCTCCCTAATCAAGCACTAGTGAAAAGAGAGAGACTCTCTTGCTGTCTAGCTGATACAAAAATTGATATCTCTGACTTTACTTATCTATCTATCTATCTATATATATATATATATATATATATATATATATATATATATATATATGTATTTATATATAAAGGGTGGCTTACCGGTGAATATGGGCACGATCGTTGGAGGTGCACAGGATCCAGGGGTTAAGTCCGTGATAAAACAAATACAAAGTGCTCAATACAAAGTAGAGCAAATTTATTGAAGAAATGGATACAACAGAAACCTACTCGAGTTTCATTGCTAGAATCATCAGGGTTAAATCCACTGAATGAATCGAGTTACCAATTAATTCCAGCTGATTACACGTATGTTCAATGAACATACATGTAATCAGCTGCTTGTGTTTGGATATGAAAACATTTCCAGTTGCTTAGCTATTGTAAATTCAAAATGCTTGCTGATTACACGTATGTTCAATGAACATACAAGAATCGACCTTCATCAGAAGGTCGATTCTTGTATGTGTGCGAAATATTTTCACACACATAAACTGACCGAAACACATGTGTAAGTGATATCGATTAATGTGATATCGATTAAATTCATTTTATCCATTTACATTTCTTTTCTTTACTCATTTTTCCTCATATTGTCGGATTCAATTTCTTTTCCATTTTTTACATATATATATATATATATATATATATATATATATATATATATATATATATATATATGTGAAGAAAGGAAGTGAATCCGACGGTATGTAGTATATTAAGAAAAATGAAAAAAAAAACACAGGTTTAAATGGGTTAAGTGGTGAGTTTATTGGCCGACGCTGCAGTGTTTCGATCTATTAATTATATATTAATCGTCAAATAATCAGTTCCAACAATAAAATAACAATACAGAACTCTTTTAAAAATAAAAAAATAAAAAAGACTTTTCATTTTTTAAAATCCCCAACCCCACACACACACCCAAACTTCCTTCTCTTCTCTTAATATAAAACATAAAAATTTCTTTTGAGACCCAATGACATCTCTCCCGTACCTCTTACCAATACACACACACACACACACACACACACACACACACAACCTTGAGTTTTACTTCCGCTGTCGTTTATCGCAATAGAAAAAATTTATACACACACATACACAACCACATACCTAAAAAATGCACAATGTTTCCTTTCGATACACACACTCACAGCGTCCCATACTCATGCCATAAAATAGAATATTTGATGTCATATTTCAAAACCGTCTCCTTTTTCAAACGTCAAAAAATTTTTTAAACAGACTGAATGACAAGGATTACCACTCGCTTTTCTCGTTATTCTGTGATAAATAATTTCTTATCTTATGCCCTGAAGATGATCTAATTAATAGATTGAAACACTGCAGCATCGGCCAATAAACTCACCACTTAATCCATTTAAACCAGTGTTTTTTTCATTTTTCTTAATATACTACATACCGTCGGATTCACTTCCTTTCTTCACACACACACACACACACACATATATATATATATATATATATATATAATATATATATAAATTGGCATTTCAGTCCCGGAAGACTATAATAAAGTTTTTGTGCCCTTGAAGTTACAGCGCCCCCTGTGACTGTGAAGTCCAATGTTTGAAAAACATTCTCGACCACAGATGTCGCATTTGAAGGCTGTCCCTGAAGATGTTGATGTGCCTGTGCTTTGTTGCCGCTGCTTTTTTCAGAGCCTCTTAGCTTCATGGTCTTGCGTCAGGGTGACTTCTGACATGAACAGTCCTCTATGGAGAGCCTGCCACCACCGAGGGCGGTCCTGAGCCAAATTTTCACAGCTGAAAGGGGCAATGCCAAAGCACCTGAGATCATTCTTGTAGACATCCTTGAAACGCTGCTGGGAGCAACCAATCTGTGTCTTACCAGACGAAAGCTCTGCATAGAATTATACATATATATATATCTATTAATAATGGAGATTTGCTTCCGGTTCTGTCTGTAACAAAAATTACGTCACTGCTTACGTCACATTACCCAAAATCGTCATATCTATTAATAATGGAGATTCGCTTTCAGTTTTTTTCTGTAACAAAAATTACGTCACTGCTTACGTCCGATTACCCAAAATCTTCATAACATAGAATAAATACACTCAAAATTTGAGCATGCAATGTTAGACAGTCCTCATTGTTTTTTTTTAAACAAGTTTTGATAAATACATAACTGGTATTATCTATCTATATATAGTTTGTTTTATTCTAATATATATTTAAAGTTATCAGAACTAAGTTTCCATTTCAATTTTTTAAATTTTTTACTCTTTTAATAAATTTATTTTATTTTTTACTCCTTTAATAAATTTGATGATTTTACTTTACTTATGATACAAACTCTCTGATATTAAATTTTCAAATTCCATCCCCTCAGGCAATATTTATTTTATGTCGCCCAGAGGGTGTTTTTTTTATTTTGCTAGTATATATAATATTAATATAATATAATGATATATTATTTTATACAATTAAATGATATATTAAGGAATATGAGTATTAACATATAGATTATTATAAAATGTTAGGTAGATGATCATTGATGGTGGGAGTATAACTTATAGAAAACAACAAGTTATAGCTCTGTCAGCTGGGGCTTCAGAATACACCGACTGCATCTCTGCAGAGGGGTATGACCCTCCTCCAATGGAGCCACCTATTGTCCATGGGTGTGGTCCGTAATGCTTAAGAATGGAACCCTGGTGGCTGAGCAGTGCATGACAAGCAACACTCTACTTTGAACCTTACCTAAGCTAGACGGCTGATCCATCGGCTGGTCAAGTCAAGCCTTAGCACCTATATGATTGTCCCAACCCTATTACCTTTATGGCAGGCCCAAATCCTTTTTATCATATGTATGTTAGAAGGTGGTGGCTGGGGGTCTTATGGTCCTGAGTAAGATGTTAAACTCTATTTGATGGTTAAGTTCCAATGGAAGTTTGGAGGTTTGGAGAATGTGGAGTACCCCTTCATCACCATTACTCCTAGGTCCACTCTAACCCGGAGTGGTAGTACCTGTTAGGGTATGAGTTAAATAGAAAGAAATAAGTTTTAAAAAATGTGTTTAAGATAAAATTGAGTTTAAGATAAAAATTGAGTACCCATCAAGAATGAATAAAACAAAAACGTCTTTGGCATAAAATAACCCAACAAGGGTTGACATGCCATAAAATCCACCCAACTAACCAACCAACAACCAGCTGTTATAGCTAAGACAATGTTCTATTGATATACAATGGATCCTATGATTGATTAAAAAGTACTTTGTAACACACTTAACATCATTAAAGAACAGGTGCACCTCTTTGTGGAATACTCTTTTCTCAGATCTGGTCTTCTGGCCATGTAGGGTGATCTGTTTTTATATCAAAGTCCCAGAGTATTTTATGTGTTCCATTTTCTTGTGTCATTATTATTTGCTCCTTTTGAGTTTTCACATCAGCATTAGCTGATGGTCTTTCACTGGAGTATGAGTGACAGCAAGTTTCCTCAAATCTCCAGGACTCTTCTGAGTATTCTGGCAGATTGCAGCAGTGCTGTGTTCTGAATGGTTTCAATCCTTCTTCTGATTTCCAAACTTTCCAAACCCTTTTCTAATCCTTTTGGGACTGTTCCAAGTGCACCAACTACAATTGGTATAACTTTCACTTTCATATTCCATAACTTTTTCAGTTCTCTGGCAAGGTCCAGATATTTGTCCATTTTTTCATTTTCCTTTAGCTTCACCCTGTGATCTGCTGGCACTGCAAAATCCACCAGTTGACAAGTTCTTTCTTTTTTGTTTATCAATACTAGGTCTGGTCTTCTTGTTGGGATAAGGTAATCCATTTTTATTTCAAAGTCACAGAGAATTCTATGTGTTTCGTTCTCAAGAACAGATTCTGGTTTATGCATATACCATTTTGTTGTATGGTCAAAATTTAATTTTTTGCATAATTCCCAGTGGATCACCTTCGCAAACCCAGTCATGTCTAGTTTTGTATTCTCGTTGTGCTAGTTTGCTACATTTGCAGAGTATTATTATTATTATTATTATTATTATTATTATTATTTTCACACCTGGCGTAACTGTTGGTTCACTGGAGGCTAAGTGACAGCAAGTCTCCACAGGTTTTGAGGACTCTTCTAAGTATTCTAGCCGATCTTAACAGTGCTGTAGTTTGGATAGTCTCAATTCTTCCTCTGACTTCCAATTCCCCCAAATTCTTTTCCAGAGCTTTGGGACTCATTCAAAGAGCACCAATTACAAGTCATATGACTCTCACATTCATGTACCACACACTTTTTTTTCTTTTCTTTTTCATTGTGCTGAGCTCTTTTGTTTTTTCTTGTTTTTTTTGGGGGGGGGTTGTCAGCAAACTCTGAGGTATGTTACCATGAAGAAATTCATATATTGTCCCTATTTTTACTTCATAGTTTTCTAGTGGGAGGCTATTTGAAGAAAACAATTTTAGTGCTGTCACCTTGTGTCAATGAACTCAAATTGTGGCGAGAAGGTTTTCTTTTCCTTTTCTTTCTCTGGGCGACAATGTTTATTTCAGTCGTTGGCAATAGCTTTTTATCTTTTTTCTTTTTCACAGTTGTGGTCACCATTTTTGGGGTGTTTTAAGGTTGAATGTAGTTGGCTATTCTTGGTTGCATGTTTTTAGGCATTTTGCTTTTTACCCCATCTCACTTGGTGTGGTCACGCTGAAAAGGTCCTGTAGAGTCTATTCCTAATTGAATAAGATCTCTTTTGTTAGCCAATGAAGGACCAATACCTTATTAGGCAAGAGATAATATTAGGAAAGAGATAATATTTTGGCTTTATATCAAGTTAACAATAATTAGCAAACTAGTTATCTAGATCATGGCAAGTAGTGACTTTGATTCTCACTGTGTGCCTCATGAATGAGATCTTGTGTCAGACTAAGCTAGACTTAAATACATTGGACAATCAGTTTCATTGTGTTAAATATAGAGGGGGTAAATATAGAGGAGGTAAATATAGAGGGGTTAAATTTTACACGTCAGATTGGACCTTCTTACTGGCCACTCATGCGAAGGCACACATTGTCATGAAGCAACAAAACCTTTTTCGACAATAAGCCTCTGTATTTGGTGCAAATTGTTGGCTTCAATTTGTTGGAAAAGGCATGAACTCTAATCTTTCCACTTCTTTTTATTATATAACAGAAATCGATATCTCTCCTGATTCACAAATTCACTTACTCAATACTGTATTTTGCACTGTTGATCATAAACCTCTTTTCCAGGTAGACCTCCAGAACAGGCCCCTTTGAATCCCCAAAACGGGTTAGCATCACCTTTCCTGCAGAAACCTGAGACTTGAATTGCTTTGTTGCTGGCAAGCCAGGCTGTTTCTACTCCATACTCTGTTTTTAGGATTTGGACTCATAATGATGGACCCATGTTTCATCTCCAGATTTCAGATTCCAAATGCTGGATTTGTGTTTGAGTCCAAGTACCAATTCTATCCACTTCTATTTGTTATATAACAGAAATAGATATTTCTCCTGATTCACAAATTCACTTACTCAATACACAGACTCACCATCAAAACACTTCAAAACAGAATCTAAGATATTAAGAAATGTAACATCAAACGGATGTTAATCTGACAGTAGCTTTAAACAAAATGAACAAAACAAGTTTTCTGTGCATAGGCTCCACGCACGCTCCAGGGTGAAAAAACAATTTTACAAACAATTAAAAAAGTTCTTTTTTTTTTTAACTAATCATACCCCCCCCCAATTTTTCAAAATGAACCTCGAGCCTATCCATAGTTATAAAAGTGGCTGACTAATTGACTTAAAACCATTCTTTTTGTTTTGTTTTTACATCTCATAAAATCTGTGGATTTACATAGCAAAATACTAAAACTTGTCTCGCTAATTTATCACCAATAATTTATTGATCATAAAATGAACATTTGCAGAGATAAACATTGTCATAAGTTGTTCTTATGCTAAGTATTTTACTGTTATGTCAAATTTTGCAAAAGATTTGCAATTAAAAAACAATAACATTTTTTCTTAGTTCAAAATTAAAGACACAGGTGATAAATTTTCTCCAATGGATAACAACGGTGTTTGTTTGTTTTTGAAGGTGGGAAGATTAAAAATGACCCAATCAATCATTTCTTATATAAAACATAAGAATATATCTCCCACAAGAGCAGGTGTGCATATTCTTGTTAATCTAAAGATGGTGGAATCTTTAAATCTAACATACTTATATTATATACCCCCTTACATCGGGTATATAAATTAACAAGAGAAACAAGAGAGAGTAGTGACGATGATGAGGGGATGATAGATTGGTTCTTATTTGTTTTCTGCTTACTTACTTCATCGGTTGTCATCTTTTCTGGGCTGTTGGGCTTTCTTCTGGGGTTGATATCGTTTCTGTTCGGACTGGGTGTCTGTTTATTTCTTATGGATTGATTAATGCACAAGACTTTGTTGTTTTCTTTACTGCTTTTATTGAAACCACCCTAGCTCAAAAACCGCTTGATGAGAGATGGCATCTGAAAGAACGTCCTCTCTCGGTAAATTTATGGCTGCGACTAAATAGAAATTGTCACATACTTCTACTGGCTGTTTTTTTTGGGGGGGGGGGTCAAGTGGATGTTACTACATGTCAATCATCGCAGTAACTTACTACTCAACTCTCCAATTTGAAATTTCTAATGAATTCAATTTCAAAATTTATACTACACTACTTACATAATTAATAGGGTATCCATGAATTATGTAACACTTATATTTCCATAAAGGTTACCTTAAATGCAATGTCATTGAATTTATACTACACTACTTACATAATTAATAAGTTGCCCATGAATTATGTAACACTTATATTTCCATAAAGGTTACCTTAAATGCAATGTCATTGAATTTATACTACACTACTTACATAATTAATAAGTTGCCCATGAATTATGTAACACTTATATTTCCATAAAGGTTAACTTAAATGCAATGTCATTGAATTTATACTACACTACCAACATAATTAATAGACTATCCATGAATTATGTAACACTTATATTTCCATAAAGGTTAACTTAAATGCAATGTCATTGAATTTATACTACACTACTTACATGATTACATAATTAATTATAAATAAATAGATAAATGGAAGTAATCTATAATTAGCCATTAATAGTGTAATATCACAAGCAATCGTACGGTAGCAAAAGAAAAACATTTAAAAAACAAACAAAAGTTGGAATTGTTAAGATGATAATTCTTTTTTTCTCGGTGAAAAGAGGGCAGGTGTGGGGTTGAAAGTCTGTTCTGGTCGACGACTTGGTTCTGTGTGACACGGGGATGTGGTGTGGGTCAAAGGTGTGGTGGTTCCTTGATCTTGGCCTACTGTAGCGACGTTCTCTGTGCCGACCCACAGTCAACTGACTTATTGACTTTAAGTCAGCTGTTTTATAGCTAGAAATTGGCTCGAATTCACTTTGAAGAGTTTTGGGGGGAAGATTTATGATTGGTTGAAAAACATTAAATAGATGATATTTTTAATTGTTTATAAATTTCGTTTTTTACCAGGAACCTTGATAAAAATCCTTTTTAAAAATAAATGATATGTGTAATTATGAATGTCGAGGTCCCACAATAATGCTTAACAACCAGTTTGGCTTTCCGGATTAATTTTCAAAGAGGTTGTGCAGCATGTGCACTCCAAAGACATATGAGCCACACCGTAATTCAAGATATATTCTTTATTTTTTCATACGAAAAGAATTCGAATAAGTCACAAAATCACACAAAATACAATAAATTTACAAATACAATAAAATAGACAAATATTATACAAAAGGATAAAAACACAATTACCAGGCAAGGTTTATGTCTTGTAATTCTAACTATAAAAACATTCAAAGCTAAAACTATGAATTACCAATTAAACATACGAAGGGAGTTAGGGGTATTTAAACTCATTTGCCACAAAAGGCACAAACAGTATTTTAACTGGGGAAAAGGATATTTCACATTTAGAGAAATTACAAATTAAAAACAAAAATAACACATGTAAATAATTAAATGCAGTTTCAGAGAAGAGAATGGAGAATTTGCCTACCTTTGTTGGCACGTAGGGACTTGGACAAAACGAGACCAAATATCTTAGTAGTTCTTATACTAAGAATCGCGGTTTCAAAATGACCGCCAAAAGGTTGCTCACATGGGAGCCTCAAGCTTTGTGACCTGTTCAGATGGTCACCTCAAACGGAAAGAAAGATTCTTGCCAGGCCTCCCTAGACCTAACAATACCAAAATTACTACTCGCAATCCAAGACCCTACAAACTTTTATCTTTTATTAAAACCTTTTTCTATTTCACTGCACAAACAGCAGTGATTTACTTATACATAACACAAAGGCAAAATAAGTACTCCAAACAATCTCAAAAATGCATTTACACATATTTTTTTTTTTTTTTAAACCCAAGAACTATTTCTTATAAGGGGACCATTTTTACCAGGGGGAAGGACCAGGTCACAGGGTACCTTATTCAGGGTAAGAGGAGGAAAAGTGGAAGGGGAAGTGTAAAAGAGTTGAAAAATTTGACCTTGAATAATCGATTTAATGAAATTTAATTTGTTTTTAAAATGAAAAGCAGACGACAATTTGGCAGACCCTAATTTATATCGACAATTAGGGACCACCAATCAGTTTAGGCCATCTTGAATAAAATGGAAATAAATATTTCCGAACTTTGTTTATAAAAAATCTCGTAAAAAAAAAGATCGTACAGGTTTGTTACAAAGAAAAATAGTTGATTCAAAGATCAAATTATCCGATTGGGAAAAATTACATCGTTATCTTAAAAAATAAACAAACCTATCCATATTACATGCGAAGGGGTAATTTTCAGGCCACAATTTAGACAGAAAAAAATACATATTATTACCCTCTTACGGTTATGCATCTACATATGGTTGACTGTAATGGACATACATTTTTTTAACCAAAATTTACTATTAAAATGAATAAAATCTTTAAAAACTTTAATATTAAAATTTACTATTCAAATGAATAAAAACTTGAAAAACTTTAATATAAAATTTCGCAGTGAAATTGACGTTAAAAAATGTCTTCGGTTTTAGTATTAATTCTTAAAATTGAAAATAAAATGAAAATTTGAATATTTTTTCTAAGAGAAAAACTGATAAAATAATCACGTATACTTACTTTTTATTCTAATAGTGTAAAAAATTATTTTATTTAACTTTTTTGAACAAAGAAAAACAAACTTTGGTTGTTACTCAGAAGCGTCTCGTCTCGTCTCTTTGTAAAACAAATATGTCGGTTTTGCTCATCTGTATATTCTAAGAACCATACATACTATTCAACAATAAAAATTACAAATTCTTTTAAGAATATTAATCTAGCTCGGATCGGATCAACTTTTAGTTCACATGAAATCTAAAAATCATATTTTTAAATATCCGTGAAAAATTCGATTTTTTTTCGCATAAAAAAAAAATAAATTAAATTTATTTCATGCAGAAAATAAAAATATTTAATCACACAAAAGATTGAAAATCTCTTAAAAATTAATTTCTTAAAAAAAATAATTTTTTTTTGACAATTTAATAGAATATAGTACATACCAATTACATAAGCAAAAAAAGTTTTAAAATATTAATATTATGACATTTTTTTAAACTTTTTATTTTCGATTTCATTAATTTTTCCTAAAAAAAAAAACTATAGCTCGGTACGTTATACAATTTCATTGATATAGTTATTCAGCCTCTTATCTTTATAGAAAAAAGTACAAAATCTTTTTTCCGCCCATTTTTTTTCATCTCATAAAATAAAGTAGGGGGGGGGATAGACCTCGTAAAAAAATATTTCCCCTAATATATTTTAGAAAAAAACTATTTCAGATGTATTTACATCCAATGTAAACATTTATGGAAATTTTCGTGAAAATCAGACCATTAATTGATTTTTCATAGAATTTTTAAAAAAATCCTCTTATCGTAACTTGTTTTTAGCTACGTTAAACTTCAGTTGATTTAACAGTGCAAAAATGAAAACATTGTTTTTCAATCATAATTTTCATTATTTTCGTAAGCTGATAAATTTTTTTTAAAAATCACTAGGAGATTGTTTAATGTTTTTTCTTTCGAATGGAAAACAATTTTCAAGAAAATATTAATTTTTCTGCAAGTTTCATTGTGTTAAATGTAGGGGGGGGGGTTTAAATTGCACAGGGTCAAATTGGTGGTACCTATCGACAATAAACCAGATTTTGATTTGGTAAATTTGAAAACAAACAAGATTATTTCAAATTTTATTCATTTTTTCTTTTAAATTTCATATAAAACTTCTATATTAAATTTACATGAAAGAAAAACAAAAAACAAATAAATTCTTTAAATCATCGCCGAATATTTTATTTAATAAAGAAATGCACTAAATGTCTTTCACATAATTTGCATATGTAAATTAAAAATAGTTTGAATTCTTAAAATTGAATAAATTTAATCTAAGATTTAGATTAAATTATGATGATATAGATTCTAAACCATCATCAATACGTTTATATTATAAAAGTCTTGTTGCTAATTTAAAGAATTCAAGTTTAGTATATCTAAATTATTTTCCTCCATGTTTTCTAAAATTTTCTAAAATTAATGAAGTAATGAGATTTTTAAATTTAAAAAGAAGTTTTTTTCCCACAATATTTTTTTTTTCGAACAGAAAAAATCAGTTTCTGAGGTAAAAAAAAAAAAAAAGTAATTAAAAAAATCTTGTTAAATATATTTATTTTTTGATACGGGATTGATAATTTTTTAAATGATAATTTCAGATCTAACCGACATTAACAAAAAAACAAAACACACACACACACACACACACACACACACACACACACACACACACACACACACACACACACACACACACACATACATACATACATACATACATACATACATAAATAGAGTTATAGCATTTTATCTTTTTTATTTTCTAAATTTTATTTTAACTTAAAAGTAAACAATTCAATGATGAGGAAATAAGAAATAAAAAGTATAAAACATAAATTAAAATATAAGAAATACAATTATAAAAAAAATAAAAAGAGAGAAGAAATAATTTCCGGGAATGAACGGAATCTGCCGAAGATTCTTAACGTCTGAACGACTCTGTTGACGGCGGGAATTTTGAAAAGGCAGACGGAAAAAAATAAGGACAAGGTAAGTTTCTCTAAAGTAAAAAAAAAATATTTTTCCTTTTATCAGTATCGAGAAAAAACATTTAATTTTTTTTCTTGAATGTTGGAATATGTTTTTAATTTTTTTCAAAGAAAGTTTAGATATTTTTTTTGTTTTTATTTGACCGCCTCAAATTGATCGTCTGCTTTTTGTAAAATCCAAAATGAATCAAATATTTTTGAAAAACATAAATCCTAAAAGTTTTTACTTATTTAATTCTTGTCATTTTGATTTGAAGTTATTTCTTTTTTGTCTTTTTAATTTTGGAAACATTTCTATTTTGATTTAAGATTCCTTCTTTTATTTTTGTTATTGATTTTTAAATCAATTTTTTTTTTAATAAAAGAAAGAGACAAATATAATCTAAATTATCATTTATTATTTAAAATTTTCTAATTATTTAAAAATCATAATATATCTTGTTTTATCAACAAAATATCCGTTTTTTTAACCCCCGGACTTTATTAGGTGACCTTGCTAAGTTTTAATGATTGTCATTGGAATTTTATAGAAATTGTTAAGTTGAAATTTGTAAAAATGATTCAAGGTCGAATTTTGAAAAGATGTTTAATACCAAAAATCGTCCATTCTATGTGAGAAAATTAATTAAAAAATAAACAAAAAAACAAAAACAAAAAACAGGAAAAAAACTGTTTTTAATTTAAGCTAATTTTTAAAACAAAAATGCATAAATAAATAAATAAAAGCCAAAATTAACTACAAAAATTGAATAAAAATCTGTTCTTTTTAAAAATTAGGTGACCTTGCTAAATTTTTTTTTTCTTTACTTTTATTCATTTTTTTTTCAATTCCATCAATGAAGTTAAAATTAACTGTAATTTTAAAATTATTTAAAGAATCTTTTGAAATGTAAAACTTATTTGAATCTATTAAGTTTATTAATTTTAAAACTTAGACAAAAATAAATGAAATAATTAATTGTAAATTTGTGAAACATAAAATTTCCGATCATTTCATTTTTTGTTTTTTAGTTTTAAATTTTATTTTGTGCCCCAAAAACAAGGGGTCAAAGTTAAGTGACCTAAAAAAAATCAGCAAGTTGAAATAAAATAAATGATGCCTTTTAAAATTCATTCATTGATCAATCAACACTGAAAATGTAATTAAAATCGGATAATTCCTTGATTTTTGGTATTTTTTTCAAATGGGCGGGGGGGGGGGGGTGAATTTGCATTGTAAAGACACGGATTTTTCAACAAATTGGGTATACCGAGGTATTTGATTTTAAAATTTTTTTTATGTTAAATTAAAGTGAACATAAAATAGAAAGTGAATAAAATCAAATACAATTGATAATTTGATAAATAAATATTTTTAATTTTTTAAAATTGTAAAGAAATAAAAGGCGAAAAATAAATAATTTCCGGAAATTGACGGAATTTGCCGAATATTCTTAACGTCCGATCGACTCTGTTGACGGCGGGAATTTTGAAAAGGCAGACGGAAATAAAAGGACAAGGTAAGTTTCTCTAAAGTAAAAAAAATATTTCTTTTATCAGTATCGAGAAAAAGCATTTAATTTTTTTCTTGAATGTTGGAATATATTTTTAATTTTTTTTAAAAAGAAAGTTTAGATAATTTTTTGGTTTTATTTGACCGCCTCAAATTGATCGTCTGCTTTTTGTAAAATCCAAAATGAATCAAAGTTGGGTTTTTTTTTATTAAAATTTTGAAAACGTTTCTATTTTGATTTAAGATTCCTTTTATTTTTGTTATTGATCTTTAAATCAAAACTTTTTTTAATGAAAGAAAGAGAAAAGAAAAAAAACCTAAATTATTATTTATTATTTAAAATTTTCTAATTATTTAAAAATCAGGACGTGTCTTGTTTTATCAACAAAATACCTGTTTTTTTTTAAACCCCCGGACTTTATTAGGCTAAATAAAATTTGGATTTTTTTCTTTAGTTTTATTCAGTTTTTCAATTCCATCAATGAAGTTAAAATTGACTAATTTTAGAATTATAAAAAGAATCATTTGAAATGTAAAAGTTTATTAATTTAAACTTATTTTTAAAACAATTCTGTATAAATTAAATGAATAAATAAAAACCCAAAACAACATAGTATATTTAATTTTTCTTAGTTTAGAATATTTCTGGTTTGATTAAAGATTCCCTTATCTTTTCTTTTTTCTTTTTGACTTTTTTTGTGGGTGATTGGGATTGTTAATTTGATATTTAGTTAAATATTGGCTGACGTTGATAATAGAAAAGACATTTTTAAAGCTTATTATTAATTAATTAATTAATTATCTTTTGCAACAATACGTATTTAGATAGATAGATAAAATAAGAGATAGATAGATAGATAAAATAAGAGATAGATAGATAAATAAAATAAGAGATAGATACATAGATAGATAAAACGAGAGAGAGATAGATAGATAAAATGAGAGAGAGAGAGAGAGATAGATAGATAAAATGAGAGATAGATAGATAGATAGATAGATAGATAAAATGAGAGATAGATAGATAGATAGATAGATAAAATGAGAGATAGATAGATAGATAGATAGATAAAATGAGAGATAGATAGATAGATAAAATGAGAGATAGATAGATAGATAAAATGAGGGATAGATAGATACATAGATAGACAGACAGATAGACCGATAGATAGATAGACAGACAGACAGAGAGATAGATAGATAGATATACTGACAGATAATGAACTGAAGAGTTGCCCCCCTTTAACAATTTAACTTAATGTTTGCAATAAATTAAAATCCTAAATTTCTTTCGTTATTTCACTTTTATTCGCCGAAAATACTGGGTCATGTCCTATGTAACTGGCTTGTTAACCATAACACACACACACGCACACGCACACACACACATACACATACACACACACACACACACACACACAGAAGGAAAGAAATGTATCGGATTTTTAAAAAAAATTGGCGGACCTGGCCATCTGGAACCCCTATCTAAAATTTTTGTTTTTAATTTTTTTTCCTTCAATGGATTATTATCGATTGCACACCAATCTATCAGATTGTAAAAAGAAATTCTAAAAAGTTCATTATTTTTCGAGTTTTCAGGGGTGCTTATTTCTCCGTATAAGTTTATAGTAAATCGATTCCCCATATCGGAACCGCTCTACCTTAACAGTTGGGCTGAATTTGCACAAAGGTGTCAAAATTAAGGTGACACAGAAAAAACAGAACCCTCAAATTTTGTAATAAAACTGTTAATTTTAACTAGGGGTGTTTAGGGTTAGGGTTAGTCGTAAGGGAATCCCGTTTGAGCGGTTCCGATATGGGGAATCGTTTTACTATAAACTTATACGGGGAAATTAGCACTTTTAAGAATTAAAAAAAAAATCTGATAGATTGGTGTGTAATCGATAATAACCCATTGAAGGAAAAAAAAAAATAAAAACAAAATGGCTACACTTGCAAATCGTAGTCAAAATTAAAACGGAAAATTTTGACGACGATTTGTAACACATTAGGATGGCCCAAAGATCGTCTGTTCGCGGCAGATTTTTTTTAAACGAATTAAAATTAATTAAATCTATTATTTAAGGTTAAACTTTTGTCTAAATCGATGTAACATAATGACCATCATTAAAAAAAGAAAAATATCATTACATATGCAGTTTATTCTTAATACATTTAAAACGATTTGTTTTAGTCAATTTCGATCTCGATCCGCCATTTTGTCTGTTTTTCAATGGTTTCAAGGGCTTGTTTACAAATCTAATGTAACATTCGCGATTGCAAAAAAAAAAAAAAAAATTACCAAAAATCAGGGAATTATCCGATTTTAATGAAATTTTCAGTATTGATTTAATAAATCAGATTTATCAATTAATGAATTTTATAATGCATCAGTTATTTTATTTCAAAACTTTAATTAAATATTTTTGCTATGAAAAATGAATATTCATTTAAAATATGAAAAGCCTAAGTTTAAAATGTTATAATTTTAGTTTCTAGAAATAAATATCTATTTAATGCATACCTTATTTTAGAAACAAAAGTAATATGTTTTGAAGAAAAACTCTATTGAAAATTTAGCAGAAAAAAATATCGATGTATAATTTTTTTCTTTTATAAGATAATAGCCAATTAAATAATTATCGAAATGAGTAAAAAAGAAATCTCCAAATAATTTTTTATTTATGTTCTTTTTACATTTTATTTTCAGTACTTATTTTCTCATAGAAAAGCCACCGTAAAATTTGTTTCTATTCATAACTTCGGTCTTTTATCTCTTTATTTATACTGTAATTAGAAAACTATAAGACCCACTCGAAAAAATGTTACGCCCCCAACATAAAATATTTTTCAACTTTTTCGACCTATTAGAATAAAAAAGTAAGTATATATTGATTATTTTATCAGTTTTTCTCTTAGAAAAAATATTCAAATTTTCATTTCATTTTCGATTTTAAAAATGAATACCAAAAAACGAAGACATTTTGTTTTTAAGTCAATTTCACTGTGAAATTTTAATATTAAATTTTTTCAAGTTTTTATTCATTTTAATAGTAAATTATGATATTAAAGTTTTTAAAGATTTTATTCATTTTAATAGTAAATTTTGGCTTAAAAAAGTATGTCCGTTACAGCCAGCCATATGTAGATGTATAATCGTAAGAGGGTAATAATATGTAATTTTTTCTGTCTAAATTACGGCCTGAAAATTACCCTTTCGCATGTAATACGGCTAGATTTATTTATTTTTTAAGATAATGATGTAATTTTTCCCAATCGGATAAGTTGATCTTTGAATTAACTATTTTTCTTTGTAACAACTACCCTGTATGATATTTAATTGTTTTTTTACGAGATTTTTGTGAAACAAAGTTCGGAAATATTTATTTCTGTTTTATTCAAGATGGCCTAAACTGATCACGTGACCGTTTTGGTGATACCTAATTGAAATAAAACAATTACTAACCTGACTTAGCAAAAAAAAAAAAAAAAGTCAAATATTTTGAATCAGATTTTAAAAAATTAATTTTAATTTCAAAATTTAGTTTGATGTATTGCAAATCGTCGTCAAAATTTTCCATTTTAATTTTGACGACGATTTGCAAGTTTAGCCCTTTTTTGCTACTTAACTTTTGGACTTCTAACGTAAATTTAGAATTTTTTTTTTTTACACAAGCTGAGAGAGAGAGAGAGAGAGAGAGAGACAGAGAGACAGAGAGACAGAGAGAGAGTTACAGGGGGAGAGAGAGAGGGGGAGAGTTACAGGGAGAGAGAGAGAGAGAGAGAGAGAGAGTTTTGTTTTATGTGTTTTTTTTGTTTTTTTTCATGTTAAATAAATTTAGAATTATTTTTTTTTACACAAGCTGGAGAGAGAGAGAGAGAGAGACAGACAGACAGACACACAGACAGGGAGAGAGAGAGAGAGAGGGAGGGAGAGAGAGAGAGTTACCGAGAGAGAGAGAGAGAGAGAGTTTTGTTTTATGTGGTTTTTTTTTTCATGTTAAATAAATTTAGAATTATTTTTTTACACAAGCTGAGAAAGATAAAGAGAGAGAGAGAGAGAGAGAGAGAGAGAGAGAGAGAGAGAGAGAGAGAGAGAGAGAGTTACACGAAGAGTTGTTTTATGTGGTTTTTATGTTATTGTTAAATTAAAATGAACATAAAATAGAAAATAAATTAAATGAATTACCATTGAATAATTTAATTTTAAACATTTTTAATAAAAATATAAAAACATAAAAAGAAACAAATAGAAATAAAAAACGAAAATGAAATAATTTCCGAAAATCAACGGAAACAGCCAAAGTTAGTATTTTCAATGTTTGACGCGGGGGGGGGGGTTAAAAAAGAAAAAAGAAAACAAAAGGACAAGGTACGTTTCTGTAAAGTAATTTTTTTAATTACCATTATGAAAAAAAATTAATTGAACGTTTTTCTTCAGTTTTGTTGGAATATGTTTTTATATTTAAAAAGAAATTTAGATAATCTTTTTGGTTTTATTTGACCACCTCAAATTGATCGTCTGCTTTTTGTAAAATCCAAAATGAATCAAATATTTTTGAAAAACATAAATCATAAAAGTTATAACTTATTACTCATTTAATTCATGTTGTTTTCATTTTAAGTTTAATTTTTTTCCTGTTTAATTTTGAAAACGTCATCGGAATTTTATAGAAATTTTTAAGTTGAAAATGAAAAAAATTGATTTATGGTCGAATTTTGAAAAGACATTTAATACCAAAAATTGTCCATTCTATGTGAGAAAATTAATAATAAATAACAGAAAATTCTGTTTTCTTAACCTGGACTTTATTAGGTGAACTTGCTAAATAAAATTTGGATTTTTTTCTTTATTTTTATTCATTGTTTCTTTTATTTTTATTTTTTTTCAATTTCATCAATGAAATTAAAATTAACTGTAATTTTAAATTTATTTAAAGAGTCTTTTGAAATGTAAAACTAATTTGAATCTTGTTTGTTAATCTGAATTTTTAAGACAAGACAAAAATAAATTCATAAACACACACACACCCAGAGAGAGAGAGAGAGAGAGAGAGAGAGAGAGAGAGAGAGAGAGAGAGAGAGAGAGAGAGAGAGAGAGAGAGAGAGAGAGAGAGAGGGGGTCTTTATCATTTTTTTTGATAATTAAAAAGTAATTATTCATAGCTCGTTACCATACACTAAAATTAGTTATCTACTTTGTACAATTCGCCTGAGTCAAAAATGAAAACTTTTTTCAAACATAAGTTTTCTTTTATGGTATATGATTTTTTTTATTTATTTCATGTTAAATTAAAAGGAACATAAATTTTAAAAAAACCCAAATGAAATAGAATGTCGTCGTCGTCATCATCATCATCATTAATAATAATAACAACAACAACAACAAAACAACATCAAGAAAGCATTTTGTATTTTATAAATATTTAAAACAAACTTTTTACAACTAACTTTTGTAACTTTTGAGAGAGAGAGAGAGAGAGAGAGAGAGAGAGAGAGAGAGAGAGAGAGAGAGAGAGAGAGAGAGAGAGAGAGAGAGAGTCAAAAGTTATATCTTTTTTAAAAGATGAATTTTTATGGTATTCAATTTTTTTTCATGTTAAATTAAAGTGAACATAAAATAGAAAATGAATAAAATGAATTACCATTGAATAATTTAATTTTAAACATTTTTAATAAAAATATAAAAACATGAAAAGAAACAAATAGAAATAAAAAGCGAAAAAGAAATAATTTCCGGAAATCAACGGAAACAGCCGATTTATGTTTTTAAATTTTGAAAACATTTTTGTTTTGATTTAAGATTCCTTTTTATTCCTTTTTATTCATCTAATATTTTTTTTAATGATCTTTTTATAACATTTTTTTTTTAAATGAGAGACATTAAAGAGAAATGAAAAACGTTTTTTGAGAAATTTTTAAGTTGAACTTTTGTCTAATATTTTCTAACAATAAAAATAGGAAAAAAATTTTTTTTATTTAATTGTAACAGTTTGAAGAATAGAAATTCTAGAATTTCAGAGAGAAAATTTAGATGAACAAACTTAACGAATATGAAGTGAAGAGTTAGGTCCCTTTAACAGTTTTTTTTTTAATGAGAAAAAAGTCATGGTATTTTTATGTCACAAAATGTCACAAAACGTAATTCTATTTTTTTTTTTTTTAAGTTTTAAGACTATTTTTAGTAAAAAGAATAGAATATCTTTTTTCTTTTTTAGCAAATGACTCAGAAAATAATAATTTTTTTTTTTGTTGAAGGGAAACTATCGTTGTTGGGGTGGCCTAATGTCGGTATCAGCCAAAGAGTCTATCCCCTTTTCACTAGCGCTTAGATCAAGGAGATTGTTTTTGCATCTGCATCACACCTACCATCAGCTCCTTATTTTACTGCACAGATCTCTGTGCTACTCATAGGCTGAGTTGGCAAGGGCCAGTATCGAACTATGAACCTTGTGGTTCACGACTAAGCTAACCCGGTCCTTAGATTATCATTGTCCCTAGCTGTAAAATATCATCTTGGATGTAAGATCAGAAGGAATAGTTGTAAAATATAACTTGAATGCTTCTCTGATTGTAAATATATATATAAACATATGGGAGAAATAAGAGGAAATTAATCTGACAATATGTGGAGAAAGGTAAACAAACACAGGATGTTTTGGGGGAAAACAGTTCAGTTAGAAGCTTAACAGCCTCTTGGAACATTAGTTCATTAGTTTTTCAAGGTAGAATATAGTTCACAAACCTAGTATGTTCGGCGGTATCCAACTTTCTTGATAACAGTCTGACTTTTTTAGAGTCTGACCAGTTTCTGCAGTCATTATTTATGGTTCAAACTCTCCGACATTTAATTTTTAACTTCCACCTCCTCAAGCAATATCTTTCAAAAATGTATTTTTACATCGCCCGGAGTGCGTTTTTTTATGTTGCTAGTCTATGTAATAATCAATTCAAGGTATTTAGAAACAATTTCAAGGTACCACTTGTATTATACCACTAAAATAGTATAAAACTAATTAAGGACGCCTCCTGTGGTGTAATGGGTTAACAAACTAGGCTAGTAGACCATAGTTAGTGAGTTCAGTCCTCACTAGGTGTTTTATACTTCTGTTCTTCTGCTAAAATAAACTAAGCTTAGTGAATGATTTCTATAAAGTTGCTAAATAAAAGACAGTGGTGGTCAGTCTTGTTTTTTAGTTACTTCTTTGTACATGTCTACAATAAAATCTTACTCATAGAACTCAATAAGTATTTTTGACAATTAATCATTTATTATTAAGGTTCATGCCTTAGAAAAAAAGAATGATAAAGATTTCAACCAAAAATAGTTTATTTTTTATCATCTTTTTTGTTTTGTTTCAATTTATTACAATTTTATAATTTCCAAATTAATTTACAGATGAATTCAACAACTGGTTTGAAAATCAACCCTGGCAATATTTCTGATAGTATTGAACCATTTTTTACAAAGGAAGAATTAGAGAAAATGTCCAATTATGAAAGGAACCACTTGCAGAATTTAAGAAGCAATTATGAAGCTCTTTTGTTGATTGGTAAGAAATTTATTTTAATACTTTCAAAAGTTCCCATGAAAATTATTGTATTTATTTAATGATTTATTTGGACTAGCAGCCCCACCTTTTGGCTGATAAATTAATTTTAATTTATTAATCCTCAAAATATTTTCTTTGACTTTAATCACCTTACACTAATGTTGTAGAATATTTAATCAAAATATTTCATTCCATTCATTTAAGTTGGGTTAGGGATTGTTCCTTGCTACTGGTACCATTTAACCCACTACAATCTGTCACAACTTACACTGATGTTCTAGAAAATTTAAAATTTAATCTGTCAATAAATTGGTGCAGGTTACTTAAGAAAAAAGGTTTGTTTTCAACTGTTTTATGATGTCATGATTGTTCATAAGTTTATAAAGTTGTGTGTGTGAGAGAGAGGGAGAGGGGGGGAAGAGAAATTAAATGAGGATAAAATTTTGAATAGATTTTTTTTTCAAAATGGTTGAAATAGATTTTTTTTTGATTTTTTAGATTGGTTGAATTCGAGAATATTTAGCCAAATTCAAGGTGATCCTTTTTCAAACTAAAACAAAAACAAAAAATGCAGACTCTGTGAAGATTTTATGATTAATGGAAGATAACTCTGATAAGAAAGATTAATGTCAAATAAGCTTAGGACTCTTGATGCTGTGTACTGTTCTGTGGTGTCATGTTCAATGTGATACAAGGTTTGTTGGGGATGAAAAGTCCAATATTCCAAAGGAAAAGACAAATTTTGTCTCTCTTTAGACGTTTTGTGGGTCAAAGGGTTGTTTCCCTGAAAAATCAGTAAGCCAAATTTTCTTATTATAATGGAGATTGTGTGTTTTTCTGTCTGTAACCGAAAGTATATTACTACTCAAGCCACAATTCCCTTAGTTATTTACATCACATTCTCCATGATTTTATTTTTATTTAAACTTCTATTATTAATAAAATTGTTATACATCATTAATACAATTGACCATATCTAGATACAAATAACAAGTAATTGTATTTATATATACAACAAAATAGCGGTTTACAGTGTGAATGGAAAGGCTAATTTGCATATTGATCTTTAAAATTTGATTTTAATAAATATGTGCTTAGTATTATTGATTTCTAATTGTTTGGTTTTATCTTAGAGAATGAGAAAAAATCTCGGGGATAAATCTTAAATGAAATCAATTAATAAGAAGAAATAACTGTAATATTATCCTTTACTTCCAATTTTAACTAAATAGTTAAATTAGGAAAATTTACCAATGAAAAACGGGAGTAATGGAAGATGATGGAAGAGTTTGTTTCAAAGTTGTTCTATTTTTCAATCATACCCCCCTCTCTTCCAAATCTTTCTATCTACATTCTTATTCAGTTTCATTAGCCTTTCTAATTTAATACGATATTTTATTATATTAAAACTTAAATACTTGCAATCGGAGGGTGCATATATTTGCTAGTCCAAATAAAGATAATTTTTATATAAGAATCATTAGGTTATGTTACTATTCCTCCCACTCTCAAATCCAATGTCCTTTCTTGGGAATTTCAAAACTCATTATTATCAATTCTTCCTCTCTACAGAGCTGGTCTATTTATTTCTGCTCTAAACAACACAGAGTATAATAGCTGAAACAAAAGCAATAAAGACAAGAGAAATGGTTTGAATTAATAAATGAATAATCATAATACTTTTTTTGAGAAGTTGAAATAATAAAATATTTTGGATTTCTTTAACTCTAAAGGTTTGTATCCTGAGAAACCAGATTTTATGAAATCTGCAAAGGAAAAGAAAAAAATTGAGAAAATTCGTGAAGAGGATGAAGAAGAAGAAGATGAAGAATGGCTACCGAGTTATAAAAAGAAGAGACCTCCATCAGGTAATTATTATTTTCTTTTTTTGCTTTCATGTTTTGTGAACTTAGGGAACATCTATATTTTCTAAATGAGAATTATATTACCTATCACATAAAATGATGGAATTAGTACATTTAAAAGATGTTCACTGTTTGATGAAAAAACATGCATAAATCTGCATGTACATGTACATATGTATAATCATTTACACACATATGTATAATCATCTACACACATAAGTAAAAAACACATATGAAAAGAAATTCATGCAAATTTTTGGATACGGATGTGCAGGGAATATTGATTGAAACTGCAGCTGATAACTACCCATTTTACCCTAGAAATTTCCATTTACACACAACAATATATATGAACTTTGACTTATACACAATATTTTTCAAACTTTTTCTACCTTACACAAAATATTTTACCTAACAACACAACATAAAATATCTATTTTAACATCTATTGGACTTCCTATTTTTATTTTTATTTTTATTTATATTTTTTTTTAAATTATCAGATTTTTTCCAAAACCAATGATTTCTGTCATTGTTACTGCTGTGAAGTCAATCAATGTTGGGAACATACGTTTATCTTTAGGTACAGGTAGTAGCCGTCTGCCTACTATTTTTATATCTATCTCATTTGCATACGATACTACACCTCTCTGAACCAAAATGGCTTTATGCCCTTCGTAGATCTCTGCATTCTGAGGATTCTCAGAGTGAGGGGGAATGAAAGAGCTGACTCTGCAGCTAAATCGGCTCTAGATTTAATCCCTGACAAGTTCCAGATACCATATACTGACTTGAAACCTAAAATTAATAGATTCCTTCATACAAAATGGCAGCAACACTGGAATAACTGTATCCACAATAAACTCTTCCTAATCAAACTGACTTTGGGAGGCTGCAGACCAACTTTAAGGAAGTCTAGAAAGGAACAAGTCATTATGTCCCGATTATGCATTGGTCATACAAAACTAACACACTCTTATATACTCAAACAAGAACAACAACCACAATGTGAAACATGTCAAACACCCCTGACAGTCAAACACTTATTGATGGAATGCAGACTTTTTGCTCACATCAGAAAACATTATTTTCAAGCAAACAATATGAAGGATCTATTTGAAAATGTTAACATAGAGGATATTTTCTCCTTTTTGAGGGAAATAAAATTATACCATAGAATATAGACATGAAACAAATCAATGCCATACAGTATGATTCCCAATAGTGCTAACACATTATTAAAACCAATTACTAAAAGTATATATATGAATACACAATTTGTATAACACCCCAACCGCTAGGCATGATATAACCCTGGACGGGTTGATATGCCGTTAAAATTAATAAAACAAACAAACAAACAGACAGGCTTTCATGGAGAGTATCATGACTTCTTATGACAGGGGACCTAAGTCTAATTTCATTTTCTTCTGATTCATCATTAAATATTCTAACCTCTCATCCATTGATTCTTTGTTTTTATCATTGGATTCACTAGCCCCGTCCTCCCCTTCAGATTCCATTTCTATTTTGTTGGATTCTGTTCAACTACTAAATTGATCCTCATGAGCAAGTCACCATAACACATCCAATACGCTTCAGCCACAATCACAAATTTTTCGTGTATTATCAGAAACTAATGTCCAATGAACTCTATTCCTTGCAATATTTGCTTTATAGTGGTGGTGGCTTTTCTGTTGGCCACCTTAATTATTTCGGGCCATCCTGAAAATGAGCCCACTAAAATTTAAAATAGTTCCTTTATATGAGGATTATCCATGTGTACCCAAGCCCATGGTTCTTTTTCTTTAGGCCACGAGTGAATTTTGTTTTGCCAAAAAATTATCATTTTGGCACATTTGGGCATCTTTTAACATATTCCTTTTACATCTCAAGAATATCCAGGCCACCATACTTGTAATGTTAGTCTTCTCTGTGTAGCTGTCACACCACAGTGTACATCATCATTACTTCTTTCCTTAAGCTTTGCAAATGGTTATTCTATGTCACTGTATCTGGGTAAAAATTTGCTATAAAAATTAATCAAACCCAAAAAGGATTCTAATCCCTTTTTATTTTTTGGTGGAGATATTTCCAATATTTGTGAATTTCTATTTGATTATATGCTGATTTTAGATCAATTTTAGCAATGTATTTCATATCTTCTAATTTATGCATCTCTGTTTCTATGTTGGGCAAGGGAAATGAATCTGAGCATATCTGATGATTCACTCCTATTTTGTAATCCCCACATATTCTTAAATCGTCATTTATTTTTCTTATTGCAACAATTGGTGATGCCCAACTGCTACCACCTTGGGGCACTCTCTTGAGTATGCCTTCTTTCATCATTTTCTTTAATTTTGCCACTACCATGGGTAAAATATGAATCGGCACTTTTTGAGATTCAAAATATATGGGGTGGTTATTTTCTTTTAATCAAAAACTTGCTTTATATCCTTCTAATAGTCCTATATCAAGTTCTTCAGACTTTATACATTTTATCAATTTAGTAATATACATTTTTAACATGTCAATTCCAAGGAGTCCATAATTTTTTGTGCATCCCATGATAGGAATAATTTCATAATGGTTTTTTGTCTCGAAAATTCCTTCAAAAGATCCTAAAAATTTTTATGACAGATTCATCAAATTGTTTTAAATTAAGATTACTTTTTCTTAATTTGGGTCTAACCATTTCTTTCCAGAAATTTCTTGGGATCAGAGTAATATCGTTCACTGTGTCAACCTGCATGGGAAATTTTATGCCATTCAACTTTATCGTTTCTCTCGATTTTGTATATGCCTTTAGTGAATATACCTCTGTAACTTTGGGAGGGAGGGTATATTTTCTACCGCTCTTATATTCTTTTTGTACCTACATACAGTCTGGAAGTGATTCCTTCTTTTACAATTCAAGCATAATTTTCCTCTGGCCGGGCATTTCTTTATGTCATTCACATGTTCTTGGTCGTAATATTAGTTGCGCTGTAAGCTTTCGACATTATTTTTAGAATTATTGAATTCGTCAATTAATTCTAGTTGTAAAAATTCAATACTTGTATAAGGATGGTTTAAAGTTCAACATACTTTGGATACAAATAACTCCGACAAAGGTTAATAGACAAACATTTAATTTACACAGCACATGGATAACAGTTGGTACAACGTTCATAGTAAAGAGTACACATAAAAAGGGGTACACAAATAATGATAAGACACATTCATGAATGATACAGATATACAATAAAAGGCACAGACATGAGACTAGGAATAGTCCATGCTGTGAGGACTTACAGTAATGTAAGGGGGCAGAGGGTTTAGATAGAATCTACCCCATGTGGCTCGTAGTTGCTGAAACTATAAAGAGAGCGAAAGTGTTTGAAACCGGCGCTTAAATACTGGTGCCCTAGCGGGCATCATCAAACTAAAAGGGGCAGACAACTCCACCAGGCGAATACAAACTAACGCTACACTTGCTTCAAGTGTCATTTCCTTTATTTGATATTTTTTGTACAGCTTCACCCTACCCAATGCCCTGAAACATGTTATCCAAGTTTTGACGAAATCTGGGTCCTCTAAGGAACTTAAGGCTATTATCAGCAATGTCATATTGCGGTGAAGTCAATCAATGTCAGAACATATGTTTATCTTTAGGCACTGGTAGTAATCATCTGCCTTGCTACTGAGGCAGACTACTGAATAGATTAGACTCAATGTCTAACTCTAAGGAGATTATTATATGCTGGATACCAAGTCATATAGGAGTGAGGGGGAATGAAAGAGCTGACTCTGCAGCTAAATCGGCTCTAGATTTAATCCCTGACAAGTTCCAGATACCATATACTGACTTGAAACCTAAAATTAATAGATTCCTTCATACAAAATGGCAGCAACACTGGAATAACTGTATCCACAATAAACTCTTCCTAATCAAACTGACTTTGGGAGGCTGCAGACCAACTTTAAGGAAGTCTAGAAAGGAACAAGTCATTATGTCCTGATTATGCATTGGTCATACAAAACTAACACACTCTTATATACTCAAACAAGAACAACAACCACAATGTGAAACATGTCAAACACCCCTGACAGTCAAACACTTAATGATGGAATGCAGACTTTTTGCTCACATCAGAAAACATTATTTTAAAGCAAACAATATGAAGGACCTATTTGAAAATGTTAACATAGAGGATATTTTCTCCTTTTTGAGGGAAATAAAATTATACCATAGAATATAGACATGAAACAAATCAATGTCATAGAGTATGATTCCCAATAATGCTAACACATTGTTAAAACCAATTACTAAATGTATATATATGAATACACAATATGTATAACAACCCAACCGCTAGGCATGATATAACCCTGGACGGGTTGATATGCCGTTAAAATTAATAAACCAACCAACCAACCAGACTACTTTTATAGTCTATTTCATTTGCATACAATACTACAGTTGCATCATCAACTATTTGAATAGGAACACTTACACAACGGGATGTATAATTTTTGCATTTCAGTTATCGAGTTCAGCTTTCTAACATTCCAAACTAAAGCTCACAGGCTTTTGCTTGTTTTACACCAATTTCCTTTCGTATGATTCACAATTACAAACTATGTTAAGCCCCATTGATGCTTTTATTAAAACTGAAACGCTTTAGCGTCAGCTGTCTATAAGTCAATCTTTGACTTAATATTGTTGTTATATTTCAAAACTTTATACTTTATTACACTGTCAGATTTTATATCCATTTTTTCTTCTCATACATATGTAATTAAACATTATACATTATGTTGTATAGATTTTGGTGGAGAAATGATACTCTGACCCTCACTTAATACCAGCCTTTTATCTCATATTTTCCTCTTTGTCTTTTGCAGAGTGCAAACCCAAAGCTTCAGTAAAGAAACCAAAAGCAGAAATTCCTAAGGTAAGATTTTTTAAATTTCAAATTCAAGAACAAACTTTATATTTTTCTGATTTTGCTAGGAATAAGTTAATAATGCAATCTGCTAATTAAATAATAAGACTATTAAAGTTATTTATATATATATATATTTATTTATTTTACAATGTTTTCATAGATCAATGTTCATTATCAGCTGATAATGAACATTGATCTATGAAAACATTGTAAAATAAATAAATATTAGCTCTTACAAACTGTGATTGAGCACTGTATTTTCTTTGTTTCATCGCAAAAAAAAATTTTGTTTTTACATATACCTATATATATATATATATATATATATATATTATATATATCATTCATCAAAAGTTGCTACAGCATTTTCATTGTAGTAGCATTAGTAGTTAATCCAAAAGTACTCAATATATTTCATAAAATATAGAGCATTTATAGGATTAGTAAAAATTCCTCTAACCAGCAAATTGTTGATAGCATTAACAATATTTATAATAAAGCACTATATAATAGTGGATATACTAGAAATAAAATTAAATTTTTACAAAGAGCAAAACAATGAAAAACTAAATTGGAAAAAAAAAAAATAGAAGGATTATCTGGTATAACCCCACAAAAATAAGTAAGATATTTTTTTAATTTAATCAACAAACATTTCCCATTATTTTAATTATTTGGACTGTTGTCCTCATCTTTAGTGTTATCAGTACAACGTTTTAGCCGATGTGCCCACAGGCTTCTTCAGGTATTTCTGGCTGGACTCGGGAGCCTTCTTGAAGAAAGCTGGAGGGCACATCAGCCAAAACATTGTACAGATAACAATAACTAATTAAAATGACTGAATAAGAAATATAAATAATTCCAAACCAGACAAGTATATATAAAATGTAGCTACCTATAATTTTTATTTCTCTGAGGAAGGTGTACCTTGAACACTGAAACCATGGTAGAGAAAAAAAACTTTTTTCTACAACTATCTTTTCTACAATATATATATATATATATATATATATATATATATATATATATATATATGAGGAAAAATGAGTAAAGAAAAGAAATGTAGATGGATAAAATGAATTTAATCGATATCACATTAATCGATATCACTTACACATGTGTTTCAGACAGTTTATGTGTGTGAAAATATTTCGCACACATAGAAGATTCGTCCTTCATCAGAGTGAACATTTATTTTGAATATATATATATATATATATATATATATATATATATGTGTGTGTGTGTGTGTGTGTGTGTGTGTGTGTGTGTGAGGTATCCAAAACTTTGTAGTAAGGGATGATTCTATATGTGATTTCTAAGACACACTGTATTATTATTGTATGATCCAGTATGTATAAATACAGTGAATCTTTAAATCACTATAGAGAGCTCAATGTATAATAAATTTTTTAGATTATATACAGAGCAATATTTTTGTATGTATAAATATTTTTGTATGTATAAATGTGTGTTGGCATGTGTGTATATGTATGTATATATGTATATATATGGGTGGGGGTGTAGTATTTGTATGTTAAAAAAAATTCTTATTTTTTTTTTATCTTTATTCCTCATTTTTTTTGTGTATATATATGTGTGTGTGTGTATATGTATGTATATGTATGTGTATATATTTATTATGTAGGATATGTATATTTTTTTTATTAATATATATTTTTTTATTGATATTATATTTATACAACATTATATTATTATATTTTAAGGTTTTACTTTGTTTATTTGGTTAATAGTAGTAATAATAATTTTTTTATATATCATAATATTTGATAATTTTAATTTTTTTATATATATATATATTTTTTTTTAAATATTTTTTGTTTTATCCTTGTTACATATTTTTTAAGACTTATTTAATTCTCAAGTTGTTAATTTGACTGACTACTATCCCCTGAAAAAACTTGGACCTGAAAAATATTATTTTTTCTCATTTGACTTCCTGTCTCCATGGTGACAGTCTTTAAATGTATACATTTTGTAAAGGGAAAAAAAAAAAAATTTTTTTGAGGAGAAAATTTTTCTGTTATGCAATTCAAATTATTGTTGATTTTCCATCTGATGAGACAGAATTTTGGGGAGCTTTATTAAATCAACTTAGATTTGTAAAGGCCCCAACTTTGGTCAAAATAAATTTATTATGGAATAACGGTTTTGAGTTTTTCCTTCCTTTCAAAGATATATATATATATATATATATATATATATATATATATATATATATATATATAAGCTTTCCATTCATCAGAGAAAATGGTAATACTACCTTATTTAATATTGGGAATAAAGTCTCTTAATTCCTTTTATTAACTATTTTCCAATTGATGCCAATTGGTGTTTGTATCAACCAACTCAAAATACCTATAATGGCTTCCGGGTATTTCTGCCATTATGGTATTTTGGTTTGCATAAAAATCATGATTCATTAATCTCAATGTGTTTTCCAGGATCACCAAATTATATTGGGTTATTGATAAAATATTGCACACATAGTGCTCTAAAGGATGCATAAATGTTGATTATGGCCTTTTTGCCTACATTCACTAGTGCCATAAACTTATCTATTTATAAGATTTTTCCATTGAACTTTAATTTGATTAAGTGTGAATTTGTATCGTGACCAAATTAAAAATCAATAGATTTAAATAGATAGCCGGTGAGCGACTGACAAAGGTCTTGCTGAGTGACGCCAGGACACCCACAGCCTTTTTGACAATTTTAGAGATATGTTTTATCCAACATAAATCACTGCTGACAATAATACCCAGATCACGTTCACAAGAAGATTCCTTGATATTAGTGTTGTGGAGAGAGTATATGTATGATGGGTTTTTCCTCCCAAAATGCATGGTGGTACATTTGTCCACAGCCAGATTCAGTTGCCAGTCAGTGATCCATTGCTGCACTGTGTCCAGGTCTGACTGCAAGAAAGATCTGCAGCATTCAGGATCTGTCTTTTTGATCTCAAGATTGTTATGGATATCTGTGCTACTAGCATGACATGATTATGATGATAGGCAATTCAGTATATTCATATCCCTCATAGGTTCTTCTATAGATTCTTACCATTTTTAGACATTTCTGTATGTTCCTTGCTTCGTCTTCAGTTTCAGAAAAGAAAACAGGTTAAGCAAAACTCTTGTGAAACTATTTTAAGAGTTTTACGAGAAAAGCCAGCTAACTGCATGTCATTAGAAGTTCCTGCGGATGATACTTTTATATGTAAGTATAAACAATTCAATAACATTTTGCAGGTTTATAACACAACACACTCGCTTGGGTTACAATTTTTAACTTTTGGACTTGAAGAGTTGGTGCTTATAATCATTTCTTACCCTTTGTCTGAATTTTTGAGATGAGGCTTAATAATTTGTATTGTTTAGATTATTCAATAAAGATGAGGTCAATAGTCTGAATAATACAAATAATACAAATTTTTTACCGTATTTCATATTCCAAATGATTTATTTTTTGACAGCAGAACTCTTCTTGAGATTGTAGGCAATAAGAAAGTAGATAGACAAATTGTTAAAATCACAACAGAATATAAAGAAATTACACATTTACAATAATTACATTGTATTATTGTAATGTTAATGTTTGACATTACATATAGGAGACAGAGTTGGAATTGGTAAAAAGATACTAAATGTATAGAAAGTTAATATCTCAGTAAAAATTTTGAAATTTAACCACATAATCTGAAAAAAATATTTTTTCTAAATTTTAGAGAAATAATAGTTACTATATAGTTCAAGACTTTTAAAAAAATTGTATTTCAAACTTTTTATAACTATTAAAAAAATTATGTTAACATTTTCTTCATAAATTAATTGGAAATAAATTCATTTTTTAAAAATGATAATTGTTTTCTGTTTATTTAGTATTAAAATATTTGATATTTTAATTAAAAGGTCAAAGGTTAAATAGTTGTTTCTATTGATTGGTTGTTTTTTAAGTTACTTAATTTATTATTCTCCAAAAATGAAAAGTCTATATTTTCATTTAAAGAAGACAACTAAAAGCCCCCCCCAAAAAAAAAAAACTAAAAATTAAATTTGTCCTACAATTAATTGTGGGAAAATTATCTTTATATTCTATAATATTGCCAATATCAATTTTAACTAGTATTTTCTTTCATCTTAATTTTCTAATTAGCTTTTTTTATCATTACTAAGTCTGTAATTCCACAGAAATGAGTGAACTATGCAGATCTCAAATACATTTTATTTATTTTCTTATTTTTATTTAAAGCCAATTTTCTACTTTTGTAGATGAGGTTTTGAAAAAAATTTGAAAATTTAATTTCTGTTGTGCTCTAAACCTGAAGGGATGTTTTTGTTTTGTTTGTTGGTTTTAATTTTTTTTTTTGTTTTTTTGTTTTTTTACAATAAAATATTAATTTTTTTTTATGTTAGAAATTATTTTTTGTGCAAAATCTTTATTGTTGGTGTTGTTGTTATCTTAAAATGATGTTTTTAAATTACTTTTTGTTTATAGTCAAATTTTGATGCTCTTGAAAAGCAGTTACATTTTTTTTAGTCATTTTTGTATTTTAAGCTTTCTGACATTGGTGTGTGTATATACAAGTCGGTATCAGCCTGACAATGAGAGAGTCTATCCTTTTTTCACTAGCGCTAGACCAGGGAGATTGTTTTTGTGTCTGCAACACCTACCATCAACTCCCCACTTTACTGCACAGATCCAAGATTGATTTTAAACACACTATTTTAAAGTATGATACATTCATATATATTATTATTATTACTATTATTTTTATTTTATTATTATTTGCTTATATTGTTTTTTTGTTTCTTTTATTTTTCTTATTTTCATTTTCTCATCATTTTAGTTTTCTTTTATTGGTACTCAAGGAGATTATTATATGCTGGATACCAAGTCATATAGGAGTGAGGGGGAATGAAAGAGCTGACTCTGCAGCTAAATCGGCTCTAGATTTAATCCCTGACAAGTTCCAGATACCATATACTGACTTGAAACCTAAAATTAATAGATTCCTTCATACAAAATGGCAGCAACACTGGAATAACTGTATCCACAATAAACTCTTCCTAATCAAACTGACTTTGGGAGGCTGCAGACCAACTTTAAGGAAGTCTAGAAAGAACAAGTCATTATGTCCCGATTATGCATTGGTCATACAAAACTAACACACTCTTATATACTCAAACAAGAACAACAACCACAATGTGAAACATGTCAAACACCCCTGACAGTCAAACACTTAATGATGGAATGCAGACTTTTTGCTCACATCAGAAAACATTATTTTAAAGCAAACAATATGAAGGACCTATTTGAAAATGTTAACATAGAGGATATTTTCTCCTTTTTGAGGGAAATAAAGTTATACCATAGAATATAGACATGAAACAAATCAATGGCATACAGTATGATTCCCAATAATGCTAACACATTGTTAAAACCAATTACTAAATGTATATATATGAATACACAATATGTATAACAACCCAACCGCTAGGCATGATATAACCCTAGATGGGTTGATATGCCGTTAAATTAATAAACCAACCAACCAATCAGTTTTTCATCAGCAAAAAACCCAAAGAAAAACAAATAACAAGGATGATTCAACACATATGACACAGTAGATGAATTTTGATCTGAAATGTTCATTTTATAATGGTTTAACTATGTAATTCAAGTGTATTAACAAGGAGGAGATTATGTTAAGGAATATTTTTTAATGTTTAGGCTCTGTACTTATTAGGGTAACTGTATACGTAATTGTGAGTGTATATATATATATGGGAGTAAATATGGAAATAAATCTGACAATATTAAGAAATTTCAAAAACGAAGTGTTCCAAAAATAAGATGAGTGTCAAACTTTTTATAAATATTTTTCTAACTCCTGTCATTTACAAAACATCCATTAATTTCTTCACCCCATAATCTATCCTGATGAGGGTTTAAATAAAACAAAATGTTTAAGCGTCGATGAATAAATTCATCTTATTTTTGGAACACTTCGTTTTTCAAATTTCTTAATATATATAGTTTCGTATATTCATAAATAAAGAGTTCTCAGTATCATTGATGAATATATATATCTGTGTTTGGGTAGTGAAGACATAAAGTCAACAACGCTTGGTAACTGTCAGTTTCTTGTCTATACGTTTTTCAAACCAAGTGAATTATGTATGCTAATTGTTTACATTATATTCTGTTGTGTGGTGCAACATGGGAAGGGTGGTTAAAACTTTTCGGGCATGATGGGAAGAGCTTTCTAGTTTATGTTATATTCTATTTTTTTTTAGTATCAACTTATTGGTGAGGTAGGGATATTTTTAGAGAGTATTTGAAGTTGTTAATCTCCATGTCAACTATTGATTGAATACAGCTTAAGAGTGCTATAGTATATAAATGAAAAAACAAAAACAAAAAAAACAAAAAAAAAAAAATGAAGAATTATTCTGGAAAGTACAATAAACAAAAGAACAAATAAATAGATAAATAAATAAATTAAAAAAATTAAACAAACAAATAAATAAATAAATAAAACAATCAATAAAAATCGCATACCAACGAAAAAATAAGTCATTTTCAAGTGTGGAAAATTTTTATTTTTTGGACTGTTATTCACATCTTTATTGTGGTATGTAAATTACAACATTTCGGTCGCTGTATTCTCCGGCCTTCCTCAGGTGTTTCCTGTGTATCCGAGCAAAGCAATGACCAAACCTAGGAAATCATTTTTAATAGTTTGACTGTTGATCAAATAAAGCATCAAAGAACTTTTGAAGATCTTATTCAAATTATGATATCATTGTTTTTGCAATTGATCATTACGACATGCATCATTTGGACAGGCATCACATGTAACATCACTCAATAAGTCCCGGGTCTGACACATAGATGTTTTTTCAACTATTGATTGAATACAGCTTAGAGTGCTATAGTATATATAGCTAACTATATTAATAATACAGTTTATATAACTGATACTTACCAAGCACCATTGACTTTATGTTTTTACTTCATTTATGTTAAAATGGAAATAAATCTGACGGTATTTATATATATGGTAGGAAAAAACAAGGTATTCTGAGAATGATTTTATTATACTTAGAAGTATTAGCCAACATTAAAGCATTTTTGTTTGTATATTAAAGCATTATCAGGGCATTGTTAATATGTGATTTTGTGACTTGTGAATAATATTCAATATAAATATGGAAAGAATAAAGAAACAAAACTTAGCATTCTATAGTTGTTGATAGTGTTCTATTTTAAAATTATGACATGATTTTATGAATTAAAATAATAATGAAATTTATTGCATATAGTGCTCAGGTGCACCACAACTCATCAAAGTCTCATGTATAGTACATAGAATAATGTACTAATGTCAGGAACATGAATAGCATACAGTAATAATATACATGTATGTATGTATGTATGTGTGCATATGTGTATGAAGTGGGGGATATCAGGTATAGTGTTGGGAAATTACAGGAAGCATGGAGGCTTTGAAAGATGTAGTGTTTTTGGCAGCCTTATTCCATGCTTCAGCAACTCTGAGTGTAAAAAAATGTTTCCAAAAGTCATGTGAGCTATGCTGTTTTCTGATTTGAAGGCATTCCCACGTGTGTTAAAAACATGGAGATCAAAAAGGTACTCAAGGTTGCTGTTGTTAAGATGATTAATGACCTTATGAGGGTTTACCTGATCAGTTGCCAGACGAATTCATTCCCAGGGCAGCAAGACATTCATACTATGGCAGATGCTTGATGGAGGGTATTTGTTTGGTTGCATGTCTGTACATTTTCCAGGAGGTTAATGTTCTGAGTGAGATAGGGGTTCCAGACTGGTGATGCAAATTCCAAGTGTGGAGCACCGTAGTTTTATACCACTTTAAATAGATAACCGGTGAGCGGCTGACAAAGGTCTTGCTGAGCAACGCCAGTACACCCTCAGTGTTCTTGACAATTTTAGAGATGTGCTTCATCCAATGTAAATCACTGCTGACAGTAATACCCAGATCATGTTCACAAGAAGATTCCTTGATATTAGTGTTGTGGAGGGAGTATGTGTATGATGTGTTTTTCCTCCCAAAATGCATGTTGGTACATTTGTCTACAGCCAGCTTGAGTTGCCAGTCAGTGATCCATTGCTGCACTGTGTCCAGGTCTGACTGCAAGAAAGATCTGCAGCATTCAGGATCTGTCTTTTTGATCTCAAGGTACATCTTGATGTCATCGGCATACTTCAGTACTGTGGTATTCCTTAAGTTAGCATCTATATCATTGATATACGCAACAAACAAAAGGGGGCCAAGAACAGATCCCTGCGGTACCCCAGATGACATCTCATATGGTGAGGAGTGTTGTCACAATACCCTCAGGAATTGCAGATGTTCATCAATGAGTATTTAATTTATAGTCAAAATTATTAGTATATTAATACATAGAATAAATCTTATTTATTAACAATATCTCTATGAAAATCTGAGTTAGATTTGCCTCAAAACAACCCATGTTATTAGTGTGTTTAAAATCCTACAATGTGTCTTATATATCACTAAGAAATAAAGGTTTACATAATATATGGTGTGGTTAATTTGCAGAGTGGTTTTCACAAAACCAGGTTTAATAGATAATTACTAGGTGTTATTGATCTCTAATATTATTTTTTTCATTCTTCAACGTATTAAAATCAATCCTGTGAATGATTTTATATAGAAACCAATTAGAATATAATTAAGATAAGTGTAATCTTTTTATATGCATTCTTATTTAATTTTTTAGTCTTTCTAATTTAGTATATCTTATTACATCAAAACTTAGATACTTATGCTCGGAAGGCGCATATTCTTTCTAGTAATAAGTATTCAGTACTGTGGTATTCCTTAAGTTAGCATATATGTCGTTTATATATGAAAACAAACAAAAGTGGGCCAAGAACAGATCCCTGTGGTACACCAGATGATATCTCATACGGCCAGGAGTGTTGCCCAAGAACTGTAGCTACCTTTCTCCGGTTGAGAATGAAGGACTTTAACCAGCTAAAAAGATCATCCTTCACACCCATTGCAAAGAGTTTTGCCAAAAGTCTTTTGTGCAGCACAGAATTGAAGTTTTTAGCAAAGTCAAGGTAGACACATCCACTCATGAGCCACAATCAATGATCTGAGTGATGTCTTCTCGAAACTCAATAAGTTGATCACAACTGCTGGAGTTTGGGATAAATTCAAACTGGGAGGGTTGGATAAGACTGTGTGAGTTCCAGAAATTCCAGTCTTTCTCTGCTACAGAATTCCAATGCAACTAGTAAGACTGACTGGACGATAGTTGACAAGTGATGTGTGGTCACCCTTTTTGGACAGAGGAATTATATTGGCAGTTTTACACTGTTCTGGAGTAGCACCAATATTCATACAGAATTGAAAAAAATTGGTGCAGAAGGAAGTAACCGCCACATTTGAGAAGCAGGTAGTTGACACCATCATAACCAAGTGTAGTGAGATAGCCAATGGTGTGTTATCTCATTTGCATATGTCTCTTACAGCAGTAGATATATAGAGATAGTTTGGAGGACATAAAAAAACTTGCTACGAGAAGCTAAGAGAGAGAGCTATGATAAGCTCAGAGAATTACTACTATGACTACAACAAGAAGTAGGAAACTACACATCACAATTCATGGCGTCGTCGATAGGCTTACTCACAAGATTAGAGGAGCCAGAATATGTTGAGATGTGGCTAAAAGGTTTTGCAGCTCATGCAAGAAGCAAAAAATTACAAGACAAAAAGAACGTTGGTGGAGAGAACGAGATTACCAATTTATTTTTAGTGTCCGCTGGATGTAAAGTGAACATGAGAGTAGCCGTTATGGCATATCCAAAAGATTTGGAGGATCTCACCTTTGAAGAAATTGCACACATCATAAGGAATAATTCAAGGCCTAAGAAAAAATTGGTTATTGCAGTGAGAACAAAATTCCTCTCTACGTAGGAAAATCCCAATGAACCAGCAAGAAATTACATTCAGAGACTAAAAAAGGCCTTGAGATTTTTGGAATTCTAAAAAGCTTGGGACAGCAGATATGACTATAGAGGAGGAATTGATTCAGTTACGGTTCATTGAAGGACTGCACGACATGAACCAAAAAGATAAAGTTTTAAAACGTCTACAGGCAAATAACATGGCATTAGAAATATGCGTGGAATTTGTACAACAAGTGGAAATGATATCTGACTTCAAGGAAGATACTCAACACAATACAATGATATTTCAAATAGAAAAAAATGCACCAAATAACACGGACGTAGTAAAAACCAGGCTAAAAAATTGTAATTACTGCAATTTTCAACATAATTTTGACAAAAGAACAAACTGTCCTGCTTATGGACAAACTTGTTATATATGCAAAAAAAAAAATCATTTTGGAACCATATGCAAAGTCAAGTTGAAGTGGACAAATTCAATAGAAGACATGTACCAAGTACGGGCAAACAAATTTATTTGTTTTGATCTATTAATTAGATCTTCTTCAGGGCATTTGTTGGTATTAGGAAAGGTGATAAAATCAAACTGTCCACCTTTCCAGCATCCTTTCTTCAAATTTCAAATTTTTAACAGACTGATAAACAAGGACTATCGCTTGACAAGGTTGGAGATTTAAAGTTAGATTCGTCTGGACCCCCACACAATGATCAGTTCAATTGAAAAGGTAATAAAAATAATTTAGGCTGGCCTAAAAAGAGGCCTACTTTAAACCACTCACAGTGGCTCTCTCATCACTGCAATCCTCACAACTGAATTAATTCACCACTATGTGTCCAGTTCCCCAAACCTTATGATTTGACCACATTTTTTGTTTGTTTGTTTTTTGTTCTTGTTTTACAGCATATCAACCTCAATGGGTCATTTAATGCCAACTACGTTTGATATGCAAGTCGATACAGGTAGTGACGTGACTCTTATTCCAAAGAACTTTTGGCAACATATGGGAAAACCCAAGTTAAAGAGAAGTCACTTGAAATTGAGACAATTTGATGGCTCGTACATCACGGCATTGGGACAATTCAACGCTACGTTTGAGGCCAATAGGAGATTTCGAAGTGGTCCCTATAACCATAGTGGATCGTTTAAAAAATCATGGACTAATAGGCACAGATATTATAAAAATAGATACCGACAATTTAATCGACAGCATAGAAAGTAAAAAGCAAAAAATAGGAATCTTGAGAGGTTACAAAGCCATAATACGAGTGAAAGAACCCCCCACCCTCATATTATGAATCTCGTAGGATACCTATACATTTGCGACCTTTAGTAAAAAAGAAATTGGAAGATATGGTAACAGAAGGAATTTTAGAACCGGTACCAGTCAGCGGTAGTAACTGGGCGTCCCCAGTTCTAGTTTTATGAAAAAAAGATGGGGATTTAAGAATATGTGGTGATTATAAGATTGGTGTAAATCATAAAATCTGTTCAGATTCGTATCCTATTCCTGAGCTTGAAACTGTATCGCATACATTAACAGGTACTAAATATTTTACGAAGATTGATTTAAAGACAGCATACAATCAAATACAGATTGACGATAAATTATAAGAAATAACCACTATTAACACCCCCCTCAGACTAATGCGGCAGACGCGTATGCCGTACGGCATAAAAACAGCATCGGCAATATTTCAACGAGCTATTGAAAATGTTTTAAAGGGGGTGGTAGAAAATATTATAATTTATCTGGACGATATTTTAATAGGGGCGGCGAGTATAAATGAATTGCAACAAAAAACTGAGCGAATTATGAACAAATTAAGAGAGGCAGGCATGAGCGTAAACCGCGATAAATGTGGATTTAATTGTGAGAAGATAAATTATTTGGGCTTCCAAATATCCAATAAAAATAATTAATGAAGAAGAAAATGGAATGAAAATGAAAAAAGAGAAAGAAAATAGCAAATAGAAAGACAAGAATGTAAAAAAAACAAAAACAATAAGGAAGGAAGGAAAGAGGAAAAAATCTTTAAATGAAAGAAACAAAAATACGAAAATAAAAAGAAGAAATGATTTAAAAAGGAAGAAGAAAAAAGAAAGAAAATACCAAAACAGAACCACAAAGTTGTAATAAAAAAACGCAAAAAAAAAGTAGCGAAAAAAGAGAAAAAGAAGGAAAGGAAAGAAAGAGAAAAAAATGAAAGAAACAAAAATTCGAAAGTAAAAAGAAGAAATAATGTAAAAAGGAAGAACAAAAAAGAAAGAAAAATAAAGAGAATGAAAATACCAAATAGAAACACAAGAATGTAAAAAAAAAACGAATACGTAACGAAGGAAAAGCAGAAGGAAAGGGAAAAACGAGAAAAAAATGAAAGAAACAAAAGGAAGAAAAAGAAATAATCAAAAGGGGAAAAGCAAAAGGAATGAAAATGAAAAAAAAGAGAAGGAAAATAGCAAATAGAAAGACAAGAATGTAAAAAAAAAACAAGGAAGGAAAGAGGAAAAAATATTGCCTGACCCAAATTTATTATTTAGAACATTGCAGGTGGCATCCCCAGCTAACAAAAAAGAATTAGAATTGTTTTTAGGATTAGCAAATTTTTATAGCGGATATGTGCCCAAATATTCCGATTTAACTGAAGCATTTGCAGACTTACGAAGAAAGAATAGTGGTTTGTTTGGACACAAAAACAAGAAACAGCTTTTAACAAAGTAAAAAAAGTACTTATGGAAAAAACCCGTTATAAAAGTTTTTGACCCCAGAAAAGAAATAACCTTAACTACGGATGCCAGTGAACATGCTGTGTCTGCTATATTGTCACAGGCCGATCATCCGATTATGTACCTGTCGTGAAGGCTAGCCAAGGCAGAAATTAACTATTCAAATATAGAGAAGGAAGCTTTGGCCATAGTGTGGAGCACACAGCATGCCCGACAATTTCTATTGGGTTGAAAATTTTTACTAAAATCTGACCATCAACCCTTAGAATTAATTTTTAATCCATGGAAAGAGTGACCCACAGTCACATCCGCCAGGATAATGAGATGGGCCATACTGCTGATGGCCTTTGATTTCGATATCATGTACATCAAAGGAAATATGATTCCGCATGTCGACATGTTATCCAGATTAGCCTTTAACAAAGAAGACAACGAAATAAACGACACTGAAGAAATATTACATTGGGTTGAAACCGATGTACTGCCGATTAAACAGCTTCAAGAAAAAACCTTGCTGGACCCTATTCTGAGCAAAATCTCAAATAGAATAAGGAGAAATAAATGGAACGACTGCTCTAAAGCTGAAAGGCCTCATAAAGAGATTAAACATAAACTAACCATGGACAGAGGGGTTATATGTAACGGAGATTTGATTGTACCTCCACAAAAAATGCGAAAAGAAATAATTAAAAGTGTACACGACGATATACATTGTGGAATAGCGGCCACACAAAAAAGACTCAAATTGGAGAGCTGGTGGCCAGGATATTCGCGTGACATTGAAGATTACGTAAAAAAATGTCCCAAATACATGGAAATCAAAGATTTTCCACAAAAATCGACTCATTCGTGGCCAAAGGAACAAGAACCATGGAGTCGTACACATGGACTATGCTTATGTCAAGGGTGTAGGACTACTATTGATTTTAGTAGATTCTTTCTCAGGGTGGCCAGACATTGTTCAGGTGCTTGCTAGAAAATCTTCAACTGTCATTCAAATTTTGAGAACAGTATTCTCAAGAAACGGCGTACCCAAAACCCTGGTATCGGACAATTCGCCTGAATTCTGTGATGAAGGTCTGTGTTCCTGGTTGAGGAAGATAGGATGTAAACCCTATAAAATTCCACCCTACCATCCACAATCGAATGGGGCTGCAGAAAGGATGGTTAGAACGGTTAAATTAGGATTAAAAGCATTTGAGCCGTCACAAGATACCATAGAATCCTTTCTACCTAAACTCTTGATGAGTTACAGATCCATTCCTCATGCTGATAGAACGCTAAGTCCATCTGCCTTGATGGGAAGACAGATCAGATCTCCCATAATCATATATTTTTCGACTAATGAAAAAATGTGGTACAAAAAAAATAAGGATGCACAACCTGAAAAAGCCTATTTTATTATGCAGAAAGGGAACAACACAACTATAATAACAACACAGGAGAGAATATATTTGTCTCATACCCCACTTGTATGGACTGGGCACAAGGCCTTGCTTTTATGTGGGTCCACCCACAAGCTGAAGCTCATGGGTGGGAAAGAACAAAAATTGCATCGTTGCCTGGGGGGATAGCCCCCTGGGATTGACGCTATTATTAAACTTTCGACAAGTCCAGCGGCCGAAGCTCGCTGGAGCCCCGGTGTTAACCAGAAAACTGAATGTGCAATGAGTTCATAACAACACAGGAGAGAAGTGTGCTGGCCCACGCTGATCAGCTAAGGAATAGATATGAAGATGACATGATTATGGAGAAATCAGAAAGAAATGAGGATATAAACCAATATGATGGAGACGTTGTAGAGACAATAGATGAAAGCATGTCGGATTCCGATGTGCCATACGAGGGATCCAGTTTTGATGAAATGAGACCGCGATCACCAATACGAAGAACATCCCCGGGGATATTTAGGAGAAGCAATAGGTCGACGAGGGGAATAAAACCTCTCCATTTCAGGGAGGTGTAGTGAGATAGCCAATGGCGTGTTATCTCATTTGCATATGTCTCCTACAGTGGTAGATATATAGAGATCGTTTGGAGGACATAAAAAAAACTAGCTACGAGAAGTTAAGAGAGAGAGCTATGATAAGCTCAGAGAATTACTACTACGACTATAACAAGAAGTACGAAACTACACATCACAATACCAAGAAAAGCAAGGTTGCGTTTGCTCTTGAGGTGATGTCGCAGCATTTCAGGTGTAAATTCTATAGTAGCTATAGAAGTTGATATCAGAGGTGAAGCAGATGGTACATTTTGGTCCTCAACAGTGAAAATGTCTTCATTCATTCAGTAATGAGTTCTGCACATTCTTTGGGGTCAATGGTAATCTGGCTTGTATGAGGATTGCAAAGAGGACCAACTGGGGAGTGAGGTCTCTGTTTCAAATGTACATACTTCCAGAACACCTTACTATCAGGGCTGGTCACTATGTGCTGTTCAAATTTGAGTATTTCCTTTTTTGTCACCTGCTTGAGATAGTTGGATTTTCTCCTATTGACATCTGGCTTGTAATGTTTATACTCCCGCTCAGAATTAGTGTTCTTTTCTGGCAAGACGGACTGCTGCAGTCTCCCAAATTGCTATCCCTAGATGTTTCTTCGGCTTACGTGGCACTGATGCTGCACATGTTGTCCACGTTGAATTCAGGATGTTCTGGAGTATAGTGTTGACATTTCTAGAGTGATAGAATTCAGGCCAGTTTGGGTGTTGCAGCTTGGTGCAGTAACAGTTCCAGTCTGCTTTATTCAAATCAAAGTGAGCATTTCGGTGATGGTTGTGTTTTTTGTTAATCCCCATGAGGGACAGATTGACACTAATAACCGTTTCAGGAGTAGTGGTGAAGAGTAGATCCAAAGTATTGTCACGTCTTGTTGGGAAGGTGACTAATTGGGACCAGTTCAAGTCCAGCATCAGCTCAAGGAAATCATTTGCACTTTGCAGCCAGCAAAAAGTTTCCAAATCAATCTCAGAATAATTGAAGTCTCCTGCAATGAAAACATAAGTGGCTGTTTTTCTGGCAGCAGCTCTAAGGATATCGCAGAGCTGTGTGTCTTGGTGATTTATTTGAAATTATTTACAATTATCATTTACAACATGTATGTATGTATGTATATTAGAAAATATGAAAGACAACCGTTTGGTAGTCTTTCTTTTAACCCTATCCAAGAAAGAGGGTCTTTGTATATTAAAATGTTCAAATTTAAATATACCAATTACAGTTGTCATGTTTTCATGACATTCATTCATTCATTGGCATTGCAGTCTTGGAAGACTATAATATAGTTATTTCATGACAATTAGATTTTAATAAAACATTTGTAGTTTTTTTTTTTTAATTCACTATATCTAGTACTTCCCCCCCCCACCCCTACTTGTATTCACTTAAAGTCCAATGCATCATTTGAAAATGCAAGGTCTAAATACTCATTTTTTGCATTTTATTGAATTCTTGTGTTCTTGATATTTTTACTTTTTTTTCTTATATATACTAGCAAATATATGCCCCTCCGGGTGCAAGTATTTGAATTTTAATGTAATGAAATATGTTAAATTTGAAATACTTTTGAAACTAAATAAAAATCCAAATAAAATGATTTGAAACAGAGGGGGTATAATCGAAGAATAGAACAGCTTTGAAACTAAGTCTTCCATCATTTTCCATCACTCCCTCCTTTTTATTGCTGAATTTTCCTAATTTAACTATTTAGTTAAATTAGGAAGTAAATAATAAAAATTGCCGTTATTTCTTTATATTAAATGATTTCTTTTAATATTTATCCCCGAGTTTTTTGCTCATATTCATTAAGAAAAAAACAAACAATTAGAAATCAATAATACCAAGCGCATATTTAATAAAATTAAACTTTTAATATCAATATGCAAATTAGCTTTCCTGTTCACACTGTAACCCGCTATGTTGTTACATATATAAATACAATTGCATGTTATTAAAATGTAGATAAAGTCAAAAGTATTAATAAGGTATAACAATTTTATCAATAACTGAGGTTTAAATAAAAATAAATTCATGGTGAATGTGACGTCAATAACTAAGGGAATTGTGACTTGAGTAGTGATTTAGTTTCGGCTTCAGACAAACAAACACACAATCTCCATTATAATAAGATATATATATATATATATATATATATATACCAAATATATATATACCAAATACTATGTAGGATGCACTAAATCTGAATTTAAAACTAGATTCACAAACCACAAACACACTTTCTCTAATATTAAACAAAAAAATGCAACAACGTTAGCTAGCTACATTTGGGATTTAAAACATCAAAACATAACACTGATTATCAAATATGATTTAATAAAAAAAACGAGTGCTTGCCGAGGTCTGACGGACCCATGCTTCTTGTGTCTACTGGAGAAGTTAGAAATAATTAGATTCCCAAATAAAAATGACTTGATTAATAAAAAGGATGAGTTCCTAGGAAAATTTATGCATAGATTACGCAATGCATTGGAATACAAATAAAATAAAATTGATCAATAAGGGCACAATACAGTAAAATTATGATAAAGCAGTAACAAAGAAAAATTACTAGAAGAAATAAAGAAATAAATGAAAAAAACTTAGCCAAACTTCAGACAAACTGACCCCATAAAGGTCAATAGAGTAAGTTGAAGATAGTGGTAAGGGTAATAAAAGTATAATGTTACAGCGCACTACTACCCACGTAGGTCAAGATAGGAGGAGTTTAACCTCAACTACAAACTAGCAGCTCACTAAGATTAAATTTTAGGAAGAATTAAAGAAATATCAGTCTAGCTATATAAAGTAACCTAAAATACCCACTCAGTCCCCCTGATGAAGGTGTCAGAGTAACACCAAAACCGCGGTCGGGAAATAACTTTTCTACGACTATTAATGCTCTATATTCACAATATATTGAGCCCTATAGGATTAACTACTTACGCTATGTTCACATAGTAGTACCCATCAATGAATATATATATATATACACACACACACACACACATATATATAGTATTAAGGTGTATATTGAAATAACCTACTCGAGTTTTCTATTTTTAGATTGTGAAGATTGTAATGAAGAATATTTTACTAATTGTCCCACACATGGTCCTTTGATTATCATTATGGATACTGAGGTAAGTGCTTTAGGTTTTTATCCTCTTCACTAAGATTGTAATGAAGAATATTTTACTAATTGTCCCACACATGGTCCTTTGATTATCATTATGGATACTGAGGTAAGTGCTTTAGGTTTTTTATGTTAGAGAAGCATCTATTTGTTAACCAACATCAAATTTTGATGTAATGGTTAACTAGCTAGTATTATAAACTCATTGCTATTGGATAGTGTGTTCAGTCTTCACTGGATATGCCATTTATTATATTATTTGTTAATCAGCATCAAATCTTGGTGTAATGCTATATTTTGGGAAATCCTATCCCCTTCTGTTGAATATTTTTTTAAGCTTATATTTCTATTCATAAATATATTTAATGTGACATCAGCAGGAGCTAAAACTCCACCTATTTCCCCCCAGCATTTTTGCCGTCTTTTTATAACCTTTTTATAAACTGTTCAGTTCATAATAAATCTTTGTTAAATTTACCTTGTGTTGTCCATCTCCTCACATTCTCTTTCACCCTATTGTAAATTCTTTTTTCTCACACATTGTTTCCACTATGCAATACGAATACTCAACCTCAACACCTTCAACTTGTGATAAAAAAAAAGGATGATTACATTTATATTCACTTTCAACTTGGGTAGAAGAGTTCTTCTTTTAAGTCTTCACTGTATTTAGTGATAGGCCCATAGACCTGTATTAAAAGATGTCTTTTGCTACACGATTTTTGTTTAATTCCTGATGTTCAAGTAAACATTTTTTAACTAGCACTAGAGTATTAATTGAGGATATCTGAAACAATATCCATTAACACTATTCATTTCCTACCTTTAGTTTAAGTCCTGACAGTGTTGTAAGTGATTTTCCAAAGGATTTTCTTTGATGTAATTCTAGTTTTCTTGCTTTTTTTATTGCCAGGTAAAAATGCGAACATCAAATTATGCTGAAAAGACATCCCCTGTTTGTGTGATAGTTAAAGAGTCAAGTATTCCTAATGCTGGTTTGGGAGTATTTGCTAAAGAACCAATTCCTAACCGCATCAGATTTGGACCTTACAAAGGGGAGATAAGCAGGAATGAAGACAAGGCTCAGATATCAGGATATAGTTGGCAAGTAAGTGTGTTTTATATATCAAATTATGCTGAAAAGACATCCCCTGTTTGTGTGATGGTTAAAGAGTCAAGTATTCCTAATGCTGGTTTGGGAGTATTTGCTAAAGAACCAATTCCTAACCGCATCAGATTTGGACCTTACAAAGGGGAGATAAGCAGGAATGAAGACAAGGCTCAGATATCAGGATATAGTTGGCAAGTAAATGTGTTTTATATATATTCTACATTGCTTTAGCATATATATATATGTGTGTGTGTGTGTGTGTGTATTTGGGCAGCATTCTTTCATTTATACATATAGAATTAAACAAAAAGACACGTCTCCTGTTTAACAATTTTATTCACAATATTTTCAAGCTTTCTGGCCAACGTTTTTACATTTGGATGGAATTCATGGATTAGTCCACGGAAGTTTTTTTTATCCCAAATAGTTTTGGCACTTCGAAGGGCCATCATGAGGGGTGATGTGTTTGTGTTCCTTTTTTTTTTTTTAAGTTAGTAGTAGTGAGAATAGTTAGTTGTACATAATGATATTAAGGGGTGTGGAGGCTGGAAGGAGGAGAATTGGTTGGAAAAGTGTTATAGGCATTTTAAAATGTGACTACTGCATTCAAAATTAATTTTATTTAAGGATTGTTTGTATTGTTTGATGTATAAAGCTTCTAGTTTAAATTTGTATACTACATTAGTCTCATTAAGATCACTTGTCTGGGGAGATGAGTTGTTGCGGATAAAAGTTAGTAGTTTTAAATTTGGTGTAATTAATTATTAATTTTACCTTATGATCAGGCATCGTTGAAGTAACATTGTTGTAAATTAATTTTTTTAGTGCTATTTCATCAAGTTTGTAATTCCTGTGGATCTGGTTACGATAATGTTATTTGTAGAATTATTTGCTGTAGTATTTTTTTTCCTTGTAGTTAGCGTCTATTTTTTGGATGGTCTCTTTTATATATTATATGACACTCACACACACACACACACAAGCACACACATTGTGGGAGAATAATAATGAATCAACTTTGAAGAAGATTGCTGCAATTAAAATTTGAAAATTTCTGTTTATCTTTTATATTTTTAAGAAAAGTATTATAATGATTTACAATGGTTAAAGTATAAAATAAATAAAATATTTTTCTTTGACACCATTTCTTAAAAAATAAAATGCAATGAAGAAGATTGCTGCAATTAAAATTTGAAAATTTCTGTTTATCTTTTATATTTTTAAGAAAAGTATTATAATGATTTACAATGGTTAAAGTATAAAATAAATAAAATATTTTTCTTTGACACCATTTCTTAAAAAATAAAATGCAATGAAGTAAGATTTTTAATTGGTTCTCTGGATTGTGGAATTTGTACAAGTAAACCGTCAGGGTGGCCTAAAGTTGCTATCAGCCAGACAGCGAGGGAGTGTATCCCCTTTTCATTCATGCTAGACCAAGGAGATTGTTTTTAGCATCTGAGGCAGAGCGCCACATCTACCAGCAGCTCCTCACTTTACAGCATAGATCCCTGTGTGGCTGCCACTGTTTAAGGAAGATTAGTAGAAATTGTATATTTTGTGTCTTGTCATGATCATCAAGTCCTGTTTATGCCTACCCTTCCCACTTCCTCCTCTACCCCTGAATAAGGTACCCTGTGACCTGGTCATTCCCCCTGGTAAAAGTGGTTCCCTTATAAGAAATAGTTCTTGGGTTTTAAAAACCCCAATAATATATGTGTAAATGCATTTTTGAGATTGATTGGAGTACTTATTTTGCCTTTGTGTTATGTATAAGTAAATCACTGCTGTTTGTGCAGTGAAATAGAAAAAGGTTTTTAATAAAAGATAAAAGTTTGTAGGGTCTTGGATTGCGAGTAGTAATTTTGGTATTGTTAGGTCTAGGGAGGCCTGGCAAGAATCTGTCTTTCCGTTTGAGGTGACCATCGGAGCAGGTCACAAAGCTTGAGGCTCTCTCAGAGCAAATTTTTGGCGGTATATTTTAGAACCGCATTCTTAGTATGAGAACTACTAAGATATTGGTCTCGTTAAATGTCCAAGTCCCTACGTGCCAACAAAGGTAGGCAAATTCTCCATTCTCTTCTCTAAAACTGCATTTTATTTACATGTGTTATTTTTGTTTTTAATTTGTAATTTCTCTAAATGAGAAATATCCTTTTCCCCAGTTAAAATACTGTTTGTACCTTTTGTGGCAAATGAGTTTAAATTCCCTAAACCCCCTTCGTATGTTTAATTGGTAATTCATAGTTTTAGCTTTGAATGTTTTTATAGTTAGAATTTTCGGTTGAATTACAAGACGTAAACCTTTCTTGGTAATTGTGTTTTTTATCCTTTTTTGTGTGATATTGTCTATTTTATTGTATTTGTAAATTTATTGTATTTTGTGTGATTTTGTGACTTATTCGAATTCTTTTTGTTTAATTCACAGTTTTCACGGCATACGCCGTATGAAAAATAAAGAAGATATTTAAATTACGGTGTGGCTCGTACGTCTTTTGAGTGCACGGAGCTGCACAACCTTTTTGAAAATTAATTTGGGAAGCCAAATTGGTTGTTAAGCATTATTGTGGGACCTCAACATTCACACCCTGTGCTACTCATATGCTGAGTTGGCGAGGGCCAGTATCGAACCAGGAACTTTTAGGTTACCAGCCGAACACTCTATCAACTAAGCAAATTGATTTTAATTAGAATATATAAATGGTAGGATCAAAGAGATTTTTGCCCTGCTTAGAATTCTGATATATCTTAATATTTTAATGATTTATAAGTGTTTATGTAAAGTTTAATTTAAAAAAAAAAATCATTTAAATATGGTTGAAAGAAACCTGAAACTAAAGTGACCTTTTTGTTTTGTTTCCAGATTTACAGCGATGGCAAACCAAGTCATTTTATTGATGCTCATGATCCAATGACTTCAAACTGGATGCGCTTTGTTAATTGTGCCAGAAATGAAGATGAACAGAATCTCACTGCTTTCCAGTTTGTGGGTGAAATATATTATAAGACATTAAGACCTGTGTCAAGAGGGGAGGAGCTTCTTGTTTGGTATGGAGAAGAATATGCCAAAGACCTTGGAATTTGTTCATCAGAGTCACGAAGATTTGAACAGAAGAAACAAAACCCTAAAATAATTGATGTTACTGAGGCCCAATCTAAAATAGAGACCCCTAAAATTCCTATTTTTAAAGGTATGTATATTGTTGTAATTTCTTACATTAGTTAAAAATGAATTCTGATTCATAAAGAAAGTAATTAAAATGGCTTTTGAAATTCCCTAGAATCACATAAAAATCAGAAATTACATCCATAAATAGATTTTTGCCCAAAATATTGAGATTAAAAAATATCCCAACTTTAAAAATATATAGTGCTTGAAAAAACACAATTTTGTATTGAATATATTAATCAGCTAAGAAAAAGGTTTTCTAATGAAATAAATTATCTGATAGAATAGGTCTGTTGATAATATCTAATCAGCTAAGAAAAAGGTTTTCTAATGAAATAAATTACCTGGCTGTGTGTCTGATAGAATAGGTCTGTTGATATTGGGAGTTGCCATATCTGACTTAATTTAGGTGATAACATAAAATTGTATATGCAGATTAATCAGCTAAGAAAAAGGTTTTCTAATGAAATAAATTACCTGGCTGTGTGTCTGATAGAATAGGTCTGTTGATATTGGGAGTTGCCCATATCTGACTTAATTTAGGTGATAACATAAAATTGTATATGCAGATTAATCAGCTAAGAAAAAGGTTTTCTAATGAAATAAATTACCTGGCTGTGTGTCTGATAGAATAGGTCTGTTGATATTGGGAGTTGCTCATATCTGACTTAATTTAGGTGATAACATAAAATTGTATATGCAGATTAATCAGCTAAGAAAAAGGTTTTCTAATGAAATAAATTACCTGGCTGTGTGTCTGATAGAATAGGTCTGTTGATATTGGGAGTTGCTCATATCTGACTTAATTTAGGTGATAACATAAAATTGTATATGCAGATTAATCAGCTAAGAAAAAGGTTTTCTAATGAAATAAATTACCTGGCTGTGTGTCTGATAGAATAGGTCTGTTGATATTGGGAGTTGCCCATATCTGACTTAATTTAGGTGATAACATAAAATTGTATATGCAGATTAATCAGCTAAGAAAAAGGTTTTCTAATGAAATAAATTACCTGGCTGTGTGTCTGATAGAATAGGTCTGTTGATATTGGGAGTTGCCCATATCTGACTTAATTTAGGTGATAACATAAAATTGTATATGCAGATTAATCAGCTAAGAAAAAGGTTTTCTAATGAAATAAATTACCTGGCTGTGTGTCTGATAGAATAGTCTGTTGATATTGGGATTGCTCATATCTGACTTAATTTAGGTGATAACATAAAATTGTATATGCAGATTAATCAGCTAAGAAAAAGGTTTTCTAATGAAATAAATTACCTGGCTGTGTGTCTGATAAATAGGTCTGTTGATATTGGGAGTTGCTCATATCTGACTTAATTTAGGTGATAACATAAAATTGTATATGCAGATTAATCAGCTAAGAAAAAGGTTTCTAATGAAATAAATTACCTGGCTGTGTGTCTGATAGAATAGGTCTGTTGATATTGGGAGTTGCCATATCTGACTTAATTTAGGTGATAACATAAAATTGTATATGCAGATTAATCAGCTAAGAAAAAGGTTTTCTAATGAAATAAATTACCTGGGCTGTGTGTGTCTGATAGAATAGGTCTGTTGATATTGGGAGTTGCTCATATCTGACTAATTTAGGTGATAACATAAAATTGTATATGCAGATTAATCAGCTAAGAAAAAGGTTTTCTAATGAAATAAATTACCTGGCTGTGTGTCTGATAGAATAGTCTGTTGATATTGGGAGTTGCCTCATATCTGACTTAATTTAGGTGATAACATAAAATTGTATATGCAGATTAATCAGCTAAGAAAAAGGTTTTCTAATGAAATAAATTACCTGGCTGTGTGTCTGATAGAATAGGTCTGTTGATATTGGGAGTTGCTCATATCTGACTTAATTTAGGTGATAACATAAAATTGTATATGCAGATTAATCAGCTAAGAAAAAGGTTTTCTAATGAAATAAATTACCTGGCTGTGTGTCTGATAGAATAGGTCTGTTGATATTGGGAGTTGCCCATATCTGACTTAATTTAGGTGATAACATAAAATTGTATATGCAGATTAATCAGCTAAGAAAAAGGTTTTCTAATGAAATAAATTACCTGGCTGTGTGTCTGATAGAATAGGTCTGTTGATATTGGGAGTTGCCCATATCTGACTTAATTTAGGTGATAACATAAAATTGTATATGCAGATTAATCAGCTAAGAAAAAGGTTTTCTAATGAAATAAATTACCTGGCTGTGTGTCTGATAGAATAGGTCTGTTGATATTGGGAGTTGCCCATATCTGACTTAATTTAGGTGATAACATAAAATTGTATATGCAGATTAATCAGCTAAGAAAAAGGTTTTCTAATGAAATAAATTACCTGGCTGTGTGTCTGATAGAATAGGTCTGTTGATATTGGGAGTTGCCCATATCTGACTTAATTTAGGTGATAACATAAAATTGTATATGCAGATTAATCAGCTAAGAAAAAGGTTTTCTAATGAAATAAATTACCTGGCTGTGTGTCTGATAGAATAGGTCTGTTGATATTGGGAGTTGCCCATATCTGACTTAATTTAGGTGATAACATAAAATTGTATATGCAGATTAATCAGCTAAGAAAAAAGGTTTTTCTAATGAAATAAATTACCTGGCTGTGTGTCTGATAGAATAGGTCTGTTGATATTGGGAGTTGCCCATATCTGACTTAATTTAGGTGATAACATAAAATTGTATATGCAGATTAATCAGCTAAGAAAAAGGTTTTCTAATGAAATAAATTACCTGGCTGTGTGTCTGATAGAATAGGTCTGTTGATATTGGGAGTTGCCATATCTGACTTAATTTAGGTGATAACATAAAATTGTATATGCAGATTAATCAGCTAAGAAAAAGGTTTTCTAATGAAATAAATTACCTGGCTGTGTGTCTGATAGAATAGGTCTGTTGATATTGGGAGTTGCCATATCTGACTTAATTTAGGTGATAACATAAAATTGTATATGCAGATTAATCAGCTAAGAAAAAGGTTTTCTAATGAAATAAATTACCTGGCTGTGTGTCTGATAGAATAGGTCTGTTGATATTGGGAGTTGCCCATATCTGACTTAATTTAGGTGATAACATAAAATTGTATATGCAGATTAATCAGCTAAGAAAAAGGTTTTCTAATGAAATAAATTACCTGGCTGTGTGTCTGATAGAATAGGTCTGTTGATATTGGGAGTTGCCCATATCTGACTAATTTAGGTGATAACATAAAATTGTATATGCAGATTAATCAGCTAAGAAAAAGGTTTTCTAATGAAATAAATTACCTGGCTGTGTGTCTGATAGAATAGGTCTGTTGATATTGGGAAGTTGCCCATATCTGACTTAATTTAGGTGATAACATAAAATTGTATATGCAGATTAATAGCTAAGAAAAAGGTTTTCTAATGAATAAATTACCTGGCTGTGTGTCTGATAGAATAGTCTGTTGATATTGGGAGTTGCCATATCTGACTAATTTAGGTGATAACATAAAATTGTATATGCAGATTAATCAGCTAAGAAAAAGGTTTCTAATGAAATAAATTACCTGGCTGTGTGTCTGATAGAATAGGTCTGTTGATATTGGGAGTTGCCCATATCTGACTTAATTTAGGTGATAACATAAAATTGTATATGCAGATTAATCAGCTAAGAAAAAGGTTTTCTAATGAAATAAATTACCTGGCTGTGTGTCTGATAGAATAGTCTGTTGATATTGGGAGTTGCCCATATCTGACTTAATTTAGGTGATAACATAAATTGTATATGCAGATTAATCAGCTAAGAAAAAGGTTTTCTAATGAAATAAATTTACCTGGCTGTGTGTCTGATAGAATAGGTCTTTGATATTGGGAGATCCCTTT
>CM042151.1:71258964-71317107 GCA_023376005.1 Doryteuthis pealeii | reverse complement strand
AGAGGATATAAGAATGAACCAGGCTTTGAAACCTAAGTCTTTCCATCATTTTCCTCACTCCCTCCTTTTATTGCTGAATTTTTCCTAATTTAAGACCTATTTAAAGTTAAATTAAAAAAGGAAAGTAAATTAAATAAAAATTTTGCCCGTTAATTTTAACTTTTATAATAATATAAAAAATGGAAAAATTTTTTTTTCCCCCTTTTAAAAAATAATTTTTTTTACTCCCCTTCCCGGAAAAAGGGTTTTTTTTTTTTTTTTTTTTTTGGCTCCAATATTTTCCAAATTTTAAAGAAAAAAAAAAAAACCAAAAAAAAACATTTTGAGAGTATAATACCAAAGCGCATATTTAATAAATTTTAAAACCTTTTTTTAAAATATCAACGAATAAATGCCAAATTAGCTTTTTTTTTCCATATATATGTTTTCACACTGTAACCGCTATTGTTGGTTACAATATTATTATCAATTGCATGTGTTTATTAAAATGTAGAATTAAAGCTCAAAGTAATTAATAAAAGGTTATAACAATGTTTATCAATAACTGAAGGGTTTTAAAATAAAAATAAATTTCATATGGGTGGGAATGTGAGTCAATACTAAGGGAAATTGGGTGACTTGTGAGTAGTGGATTTTAAGTTTTTTCGGCATTCCAGGAACAAACAAACCACAAACATTATACATTAATGTATATATATATAATATATATATATATATACCAATATATATATACCCAATACTCATGTTGAAATACATCTGATTATATAGATATATATTCCAAACCACAGAAACACACTTCTCTAATATTAAACAAAGAAAAATGCAACCAGAGTTAGCTAGGCTACATTTGGGATTTTAAAACATCAAAACATAACACTGATTATCAAATATGATTTTAATAAAAAACAACGAGTGCTTGCCGAGGTCTGACGGACCATGCTTCTTGTGTCTACTGGGGAAGTTAGAGAATAATAGATCCCAAATAAAAAATGACTTGATTAATAAAAAAGGATGAGTTCCTAGGTAAAATTTATGCATAGATGTACGCAGATGCATTGGAATACAAATTAAAATTAAATTGATCATAAGGGCACAAATACAGTAAAAATTTATGATAAGCAGTAACAAAGAAAAATTTACTAGAAGAAAATAAAGAAATAATGAAAAAAACTTAGCAAACTTCAGACAACCCTGACCCATAAAGGTCATAGAGTAAGTAAGATGTGGTAAGGTAATAAGTAATAAATGGTTACAGGGCGCTACGTAACTACCCACGTAGGTCAAGAATAGGAGGAGTTTTAAACCTCTAACTAACAAACTAGCAGCTCACTAAGATTAAATTAGAAGAATTAAAAGAAATATCAGTCTGCTATATTCAGTAACCTAAAATACCCACTCAGTCCCCTCTGATGAAGGTGTCAAGAGTAACACCATACCGCGGTCGGTGGAAATAACTTTTCTAGCGACTATTAATCGCTCTTATGTTCACAGATATATTGAGCCCTATAGGATTAACTACTTACGCTATGTTCAACATAGTATACCCATCAAGAATATATATATATATACACACACCACACACCACCACATATGATAACTAGTATTTAAGGTGGTATATTGAATATTAACCCTACTCGATGTTTTCATATTTGTTAGATTTGTGAAAGATTGTAATGAAGAATAATTTTACTAACTTGTCGCCACACAATGGTCCTGTTGATTATCATTTATGGATACTGAGGTAAGTGCTTTAAGGTTTTTATCGCTCTCACTAAGATTGTAATGAAGAATATTTTACTAATTTCCAACATGGTCCCTTTTGTTATCATTATGGATACTGAGGTAGTGCTTTAGGTTTTTTTATGTTAGAGGAGCAGTCTATTTTGTTAACCAACATCAAATTTTGATTGTAATGGTTAACCTAGCTAGTATTATGAAACTCATTGCTTATTGATAGTGTGTTCAGTCTTCACTGGATATGCCATTTAGTTCATATTATTTGTTAATCGCATCAAAAAATCTTGGGTGTAATGCCTATATTTTGGGAAATCCCCCTATCCCCTTCTGTTGATATTTTTTTTTATAAGCTTATATTTCCCTATTCATAAATATATTTAATGTGACATCCAGCAGGAGCTAAAAAACTCCACCTATTTCCCCCCCCAGGCATTTTGCCGGTCTTTTTATAACCTTTTTATAAACTGTTCAGTTTCTATATAAATCTTTGTTTAAATTTACGCTGTGTATGTCCAATCTCCTCACAATTCTATCTTTCACGCCTAACTGTAAATTCTTTTTTCTCACACATTGTTTCCACTATGCAAATACGAAAACTCCCACCCTCAAAAAACACCCTTCAACTTTGGTGATAAAAAAAAAGGGATGATTACATTTATATTCACTTCAACTTGGTAAGGAAGAGTTCTTCTTTAAAGTTCTTCACTGTATTTGTAGGTAGGGGCCCCATAGACCATGTATTAAAAGATGTCTTTTCCCCTAACAACAATTTTTGTTTATTCCCCCTGATGTTCAAGTAACACATTTTTTAACGTAGCACTAGAGTATTAATTAGGGATAATTCTGGAAAACTAATAAATCCATTAACACTAAATTTGCATTTCCTAAACCCCTTTAGTTTAAGTCCTGACAGTGTTGTAATAAAGTGATTTTCCAAAGGATTTTCTTTGGATGGTAATCTATGTTTTCTTCGCTTTTTTTATTGCCAGGTAAAAATGCAGAACAATCAAATTATGGCTGAAGAAGACATCCCCCCTGTTTGTGGTGATAGTTTAAAGAGTCAGTATTCCTAATGCTTGGTTTGGGAGTGATTTGCTAAAAAGGAACCAAATTCCATGAACCAGCATCAAAGATTTGGACCTTAAACAAAGGGGAAATAAAGCAGGAATGAAGAAAGGGGCTTCAGATATCAGGATATAGTTGCAGTAATGTGTTTTTATATAACTCGAAAATTATGCTGGAAAAGACAATCCCCTGTTTGTGTGATGGTTAAAGAGTCAAGTATTCCTAATGCTGGTTTGGGGGAGTAGTGTTGCCTAAAGAACCATTCCTGAACCGCGAATCAGATTTTGGCCTTACCAAAGGGGAGAATAAGCAGGAGATGAAAGACAAGGCTCTAGATATCAGGATATAGTTGCTAAAGTAAATGTGTTTTATAATTATTCTACATTGCTTTTAGCATATATAGTATATGTGGTTTGTGTGTGTGTGTGTGTATTTGGGCAGCATTCTTTCATTTATAGCATATAGAATTAAACAAAAAACGTCTCCTGTTTAACAATTTAATTCACAATATTTTCAGCTTTCTGGCCAACGTTTTTTTACATTTGATGGAATTCATGGATTAGTCCACGGAAGTTTTTTTTATCCCAAATAGTTTTGGCACTTCGGAAGGCCATCATGAGGGGTGATGTGTTTGTGTTTTCTTTTTTTTTTTTTTTTAAGTTTAGGTAATAGTGAGATAAGTTAGTTGTACATAATGATATTAAGGGGTGTGGAGGCTGGAAGGAGGAGAATGGTTGGAAAAAAAGTGTTATAGGCATTTTAAAAATGTGACTACTGCATTCAATAATTAATTTATTTAAGGATTGTTTGTATTGTTTGATGTATAAGCTTTCTTAGTTTAAATTTGTATACTACATAGTCTCATTAAGATCAATCTTGTCCTGGGAGAATGAGTTTGTTGCGGATAAACAAGGTTAGTAGTTTTTAAATTTGGTGTAATTAATTATTAATTTTTACCTTATATCAGGCATCGTTGAAGTAACTTGTTGTAAATTAATTTTTTTAAGTGCTATTTCATCAAGTTTTGTAATTCCTGTGGATCTGTTTACGATAATGTTATTTGTAGAATTATTGCTGTAGTATTTTTTTTCCTTGTAGTTAGCGTCATTTTTTTGGATGGTCTCTTTTATATATATATGACACTCACACACACACACACACAAGCACACACATTGTGGAGAATAATAATGAATCAACTTTGAAGAAGATTGCTGCAATTAAAATTTGAAAATTTCTTTATCTTTTATATTTTTAAGAAAAGTATTATAATGATTTACAATGGTTAAAGTATAAAATAAATAAAATATTTTTTCTTTGACACCATTTCTTAAAAAAATAAAAATGCAATGAAGAAGATTGCTGCAATTAAAATTTGAAAATTTCTGTTTTATCTTTTATATTTTTAAGAAGTATTATAATGATTTACAATGGTTAAGGTATAAATAAATAAAATATTTTTTCTTTGACACCATTTCTTAAAAATTAAAACTGCACATAAGTAAGATTTTTAATTGTTCTCTGGATTGTGGATTGTACAAGTAAAACCGTCAGGGTGGGCCTAAAAGTTGCTATCAAGCCAACAGGGCGAGGGGAGTGTTATCCCTTTTCATTCATGCTAGACAAGAGGATTGTTTTTTAGCATCTGAGGCAGAGCGCCACATCTACCAGCAGCTTTCCTCAACTTTACAGCATAGATCCCTGTGTGGCTGCCACTGTTTTAAGGAAGATTAGTAGAAATTGTATATTTTGTGTCTTGTCATGATCATTTCAAGTCCTGTTTATGCCTACCCCTTCCCACTTCCTCCTCTACCCTGAATAAGGTACCCTGTGACCTGGTCATTCCCCCTGGTAAAAGTGGTTCCCTTATAAGAAATAGTTCTTGGGTTTTAAAAACCCAATAATATATGTGTAATGCATTTTTGAGATTGTTTTTGGAGTACTTATTTTGCCTTTGTGTTATGTATAAGTAAATCACTGCTGTTTGTGCAGTGAAATAGAAAAAGGTTTTTAATAAAAGATAAAATTTGTAGGGTCTTGGATTGCGAGTAGTAATTTTTGGTATTGTTAGGTTAGGGAGGCCTGGCAAGAATCTGTCTTTCCGTTTGAGGTGACCATCGGAGCAGGTCACAAAGCTGAGGCTCTCTCAGAGCAAATTTTTGGCGGTATATTTTAGAACCGCATTCTTAGTATGAGAACTACTAAGATATTGGTCTCGTTAAATGTCCAAGTCCCTACGTGCCAACAAAGGTAGGCAAATTCTCCATCTCTTCTCTAAAACTGCATTTTATTTACATGTGTTATTTTGTTTTTAATTTGTAATTTCTCTAAATGAGAAATATCCTTTTTCCCCAGTTAAAATACTGTTTGTACCTTTTGTGGCAAATGAGTTTATTCCCTAAACCCCCTTCGTATGTTTAATTGGTAATTCATAGTTTTAGCTTTGAATGTTTTTATAGTTAGAATTTTCGGTTGAATTACAAGACGTAAACCTTTCTTGGTAATTGTGTTTTTTTCCTTTTTTGTGTGATATTGTCTATTTTATTGTATTTGTAAATTTATTGTATTTTGTGTGATTTTGTGGACTTATTCGAATTCTTTTTGTTTAATTCACAGTTTTCACGGCATACGCCGTATTGAAAAATAAAGAAGATATTTAAAATTACGGTGTGGCTCGTACGTCTTTTGAGTGCACGGAGCTGCACAACCTTTTTGAAATTAATTTGGGAAGCCAAATTGGTTGTTAAGCATTATTGTGGGACCTCAACATTCACACCCTGTGCTACTCATATGCTGAGTTGGGCGAGGGCCAGTATCGAACCAGGAACTTTTAGGTTACCAGCCGAACACTCTATCAACTAAGCAAATTGATTTTAATTAGAATATATAAATGTTAGGATCAAAGAGATTTTTGCCCTGCTTAGAATTCTGATATATCTTAATATTTTAATGATTTATAAGTGTTTATGTAAAGTTTAATAAAAAAAACAACATTTGAATATGGTTGAAAGAAACCTGAAATTAAAGTACTCCTTTTTGTTTTGTTTCCAGATTTACAGCGATGGCAAACCAAGTCATTTTGTTGATGCTCACGATCCAATGACTTCAAACTGGATGCGCTTTGTTAATTGTGCCAGAAATGAAGATGAACAGAATCTCACTGCTTTCCAGTTTGTGGGTGAAATATATTATAAGACATTAAGACCTGTGTCAAGAGGGGAGGAGCTTCTTGTTTGGTATGGAGAAGAATATGCCAAAGACCTTGGAATTTGTTCATCAGAGTCACAAAGGTGTAAACAGAAGAAACAAAACCCTAAAATAATTGATGTTACTGAGGCCCAATCTAAATAGAGACCCCTAAAATTCCTATTTTTAAAGGTATGTATATTGTTGTAATTTCTTACATTAGTTAAAAATGAATTCTGATTCATAAAGAAAGTAATTAAAATGGCTTTTGAAATTCCCTAGAATCACATAAAAATCAGAAATTTCCATAAATAGATTTTTGCCCAAATATTGAGATTAAAAAATATCCCAACTTTAAAAATATATAGTGCTTGGAAAAAAACACAATTTTGTATTTGAATATATTAATCAGCTAAGAAAAAAGGTTTTTCTAATGAAATAAATTACCTGGCTGTGTGTCTGATAAATAGGTCTGTTGATATTGGGAGTTGCCCAATCACTTTTTAGGTGATAACATAAAATTGTAAAGATTAATAAGCTAAGAAAAAGGTTTTCTAATGAAATAAATTACCGGCTGTGTGTCTGATAGAATAGCTCTGTTGATATTGGGAGTTGCTCATAGACTTAGTTAGGTGGTAACATAAAATTGTATATGTAGATTAATAGCTAAGAAAAAGGTTTTCTAATGAAATAAATTACCTGGCTGTGTGTCTGATAGAATAGCTCTGTTGATATTGGGAATTGCCCACATCAGACTCGAGTTAGGTGGTAACATAAAATTGTATATGTAGATTAATAAGCTAAGAAAAAGGTTTTCTAATGAAATAAATTACCTGGCTGTGTGTCTGATGAAATAGCTCTGTTGATATTGGGAATTGCCACATCAGACTCGAGTTAGGTGGTAACATAAAATTGTATATGTAGATTAATAGCTAAGAAAAAGGTTTTCTAATGAAATAAATTACCGGCTGTGTGTCTGATGAATAGCTCTGTTGATATTGGGAATTGCCCACATCAGACTCGAGTTAGGTGGTAACATAAAATTGTATATGTAGATTAATAGCTAAGAAAAAGGTTTTCTAATGAAATAAATTACTGGCTGTGTGTCTGATGAAATAGCTCTGTTGATATTGGGAATTGCCCATATCAGACTCGAGTTAGGTGGTAACATAAAATTGTATATGTAGATTAATAAGCTAAGAAAAAGGTTTTCTAATGAAATAAATTACTGGCTGTGTGTCTGATGAATAGCTCTGTTGATATTGGGAATTGCCCACATCAGACTCGAGTTAGGTGGTAACATAAAATTGTATATGTAGATTAATAAGCTAAGAAAAAGGTTTTCTAATGAAATAAATTACCGGGCTGTGTGTCTGATGAAATAGCTCTGTTGATATTGGGAATTGCCCACATCAGACTCGAGTTAGGTGGTAACATAAAATTGTATATGTAGATTAATAAGCTAAGAAAAAGGTTTTCTAATGAAATAAATTACCTGGGCTGTGTGTCTGATGAAATAGCTCTGTTGATATTGGGAATTGCCCACATCAGACTCGAGTTAGGTGGTAACATAAAATTGTATATGTAGATTAATAAGCTAAGAAAAAGGTTTTCTAATGAAATAAATTACTGGCTGTGTGTCTGATGAAATAGCTCTGTTGATATTGGGAATTGCCCATCAGACTCGAGTTAGGTGGTAACATAAAATTGTATATGTAGATTAATAAGCTAAGAAAAAGGTTTTCTAATGAAATAAATTACCGGGCTGTGTGTCTGATAAATAGCTCTGTTGATATTGGGAATTGCCCACATCAGACTCGAGTTAGGTGGTAACATAAAATTGTATATGTAGATTAATAAGCTAAGAAAAAGGTTTTCTAATGAAATAAATTACCTGGGCTGTGTGTCTGATGAAATAGCTCTGTTGATATTGGGAATTGCCCACATCAGACTCGAGTTAGGTGGTAACATAAAATTGTATATGTAGATTAATAAGCTAAGAAAAAGGTTTTCTAATGAAATAAATTACCTGGGCTGTGTGTCTGATGAAATAGCTCTGTTGATATTGGGAATTGCCCACATCAGACTCGAGTTAGGTGGTAACATAAAATTGTATATGTAGATTAATAAGCTAAGAAAAAGGTTTTCTAATGAAATAAATTACCGGCTGTGTGTCTGATGAAATAGCTCTGTTGATATTGGGAATTGCCCACATCAGACTCGAGTTAGGTGGTAACATAAAATTGTATATGTAGATTAATAAGCTAAGAAAAAGGTTTTCTAATGAAATAAATTACCGGGCTGTGTGTCTGATGAAATAGCTCTGTTGATATTGGGAATTGCCCACATCAGACTCGAGTTAGGTGGTAACATAAAATTGTATATGTAGATTAATAAGCTAAGAAAAAGGTTTTCTAATGAAATAAATTACCGGCTGTGTGTCTGATGAAATAGCTCTGTTGATATTGGGAATTGCCCACATCAGACTCGAGTTAGGTGGTAACATAAAATTGTATATGTAGATTAATAAGCTAAGAAAAAGGTTTTCTAATGAAATAAATTACCGGCTGTGTGTCTGATGAAATAGCTCTGTTGATATTGGGAATTGCCCATCAGACTCGAGTTAGGTGGTAACATAAAATTGTATATGTAGATTAATAAGCTAAGAAAAGGTTTTCTAATGAAATAAATTACCGGGCTGTGTGTCTGATGAAATAGCTCTGTTGATATTGGGAATTGCCCACATCAGACTCGAGTTAGGTGGTAACATAAAATTGTATATGTAGATTAATAAGCTAAGAAAAAGGTTTTCTAATGAAATAAATTACCGGGCTGTGTGTCTGATGAAATAGCTCTGTTGATATTGGGAATTGCCCACATCAGACTCGAGTTAGGTGGTAACATAAAATTGTATATGTAGATTAATAAGCTAAGAAAAAGGTTTTCTAATGAAATAAATTACCGGGCTGTGTGTCTGATGAAATAGCTCTGTTGATATTGGGAATTGCCCACATCAGACTCGAGTTAGGTGGTAACATAAAATTGTATATGTAGATTAATAAGCTAAGAAAAAGGTTTTCTAATGAAATAAATTACCGGCTGTGTGTCTGATGAAATAGCTCTGTTGATATTGGGAATTGCCCACATCAGACTCGAGTTAGGTGGTAACATAAAATTGTATATGTAGATTAATAAGCTAAGAAAAAGGTTTTCTAATGAAATAAATTACCGGCTGTGTGTCTGATGAAATAGCTCTGTTGATATTGGGAATTGCCCACATCAGACTCGAGTTAGGTGGTAACATAAAATTGTATATGTAGATTAATAAGCTAAGAAAAAGGTTTTCTAATGAAATAAATTACCGGGCTGTGTGTCTGATAAATAGCTCTGTTGATATTGGGAATTGCCCACATCAGACTCGAGTTAGGTGGTAACATAAAATTGTATATGTAGATTAATAAGCTAAGAAAAAGGTTTTCTAATGAAATAAATTACCGGGCTGTGTGTCTGATGAATAGCTCTGTTGATATTGGGAATTGCCCACATCAGACTCGAGTTAGGTGGTAACATAAAATTGTATATGTAGATTAATAAGCTAAGAAAAAGGTTTTCTAATGAAATAAATTACCGGCTGTGTGTCTGATGAAATAGCTCTGTTGATATTGGGAATTGCCCACATCAGACTCGAGTTAGGTGGTAACATAAAATTGTATATGTAGATTAATAAGCTAAGAAAAAGGTTTTCTAATGAAATAAATTACCTGGCTGTGTGTCTGATGAAATAGCTCTGTTGATATTGGGAATTGCCCACATCAGACTCGAGTTAGGTGGTAACATAAAATTGTATATGTAGATTAATAAGCTAAGAAAAAGGTTTTCTAATGAAATAAATTACCGGCTGTGTGTCTGATAGAATAGGTCTGTTGATATTGGGAATTGCCACATCAGACTTAATTTAGGTGGTAACATAAAATTGTATATGTAGATTAATAGCTAAGAAAAAGGTTTTCTAATGAAATAAATTACCTGGCTGTGTGTCTGATAAATAGCTCTGTTGATATTGGGAATTGCCCAATCTGACTTAATTTAGGTGATAACATAAAATTGTTATGCAGATTAATCAGCTAAGAAAAAGGTTTTCTAATGAAATAAATTACCTGGCTGTGTGTCTGATAGAATAGGTCTGTTGATATTGGGAGTTGCTCATATCTGACTTAATTTAGGTGATAACATAAAATTGTATATGCAGATTAATCAGCTAAGAAAAAGGTTTTTATAATTAAATAAATTATCTGGCTGTGTTATTGAAAAACTGAGTGGTAGACAAGGAATGCAATATTTAAGTTGTGTTGATTTATAACTAAGAAAATCTTTTCTAGTAAAATGACCAACATTGGGGGGGGGGGGGTCAGGAAATAATGGTAAAATAATTAATGGATGGGGATTGATAGATTCATTCCTTTACCAAGAATATTAGATGAGTGTAAAGTGAACATAAACAGTGTTATTGAAACTGAGTGGTAGACAAGGATGCAATATTTAAGCTGTGTTGATTAATAACTAAGAAAAATCTTTTCTGGCTGCCAATGAAATTCATTGAGTGAAGAATTATATATTCCAAATTCCAAATATAAATTATAACACAAACTGAAGATAAGTGGTACAACAACCATTTATTATAATGACTACACTTTAATATCAGCTCTGATCTCCTGTTTATCAATCTATCTGGCTATGTAAATTCCAGAATATATATAATATATATATATATATATATATATATATATATATATATATATATATATTGCACACACACATAAGGGATGTCTAAAAAGTAAGGTACAAATTACTAACAACAATGTCATCTATGTGAAACCACTTCCCAGATAAATGTTATTTAAGGTGTCATAACAGATGTTAATCTGTAGGGGGGAAAGTCAGGACTTTGTGGTGAATGTGATAAAATGTCCTAACTATATCAACAAATCTGCTGGAACTTGTGTTCTTCAGTCAATTGCTGCTGATGATGATGATGCTTCTAAATGACATGAAAAGAAAAGTAGGAGGTAGAGAACTAATCCATATTAAGGATTGTGTAGATATGCCAATTTAGGGAGCTAAAGAATCCATGAAAATTACGAGAAACACAAGGAAAAACAGAAAAATAGGAATTAAAAAATCAAGAAAGTAAAAATGCAAATGAAAACAGCTATATGGGCATGGCTATGCAGAGGAAACCTAATGAGAGAAACCAAATCTCTCCTATTAATTGCCTAGAATTATGCTATAAAAACTAATTACATAAAAGCTGAAGTAGATAAGAATCAGAAGAATATAAAGTGTGTGTGTGTGGGGGGGGGAGACAAGACAATCAATCAGTTTTTAAGTGAATACAGAACTGTGTGGCCATGTTTTAGAATAAGCACCCCTACTCTATATCACTAAGCAACTGAAAAATAACACTGAAGAGTGTTCAAAAGGAAATATTAAATTCTGACATGGGACACAAAATCAGGGGCAGTTTTAGCATGAAAATATCTTGTAAATTGAACCCCCCTCATAATTTTTGTTTTTACATATTTCAAATTTCCATAGTTCATTAGTTAATATTCAGGAATGTTTTGCCAAAAAAATTTTAATACCCATCAAGAATGAATGAAACAAAATGTCTTCAGCATAAAATAACCCAACTAGAGTAGACATGCCATAAATCCAACCAACAAATCAATAATAACAAATTTAAGGTGTGTTAGTCGGAAACTGTTACCATTTATGATTATTGGAGGAGAATGATTTGTTAAGGAAATGTTAATTATTGATGATTAAATGTTGATTATTATATTAATTTGTAAATCTGGTTGATTTTATAAGAATAAGTAAATAAATAGTAGATAAGTGTAAGGCATTCATTTCCAAGAGCATCACAAGCATGGTAATTATCATTACACTATTTTTATGTCAACTGCATAACATTGTCTATAATTCTCAGTTTGTAGCATGGGCTTATGGCCCAGCGGGTAGAGCTTTGGCTCTTCACTCTGTGGTCACTGGTTCAGTCTCTAGTGGCGGAGATCATGGTATAGACTGCTGATGATGAGACCTAATAAGGTTGAAACAGCTGTCCAGTGTTGGCATGTCGCACATGGTGTTTGCCAAGTCTTCTGGTCATGGTAATTTATTCTAATCAATGATATAATTCCTCTGTTTGCAAAATTCTCTCTATATATATATGTATGTATGTTTTCCCATTTTATTTCATTAGAGAAGAGAAAACAAGAATTCTTCCAAGCTGTGTCAGTATTACTGCATGATTGCTCCACTTGAACTCTGATGAAATTTTTGGAGAAAAAAGAGGACCTTGACACCAATAAGCCCCTCACATGAGACCTAGATTCAAAAAGACATGTTTTGCTTTTCACCGTCAAAATCCGGTTGTTTGTTAACAGACGATTTTTAAAGGCACTTTTTTTTTTAAATTATAAAACTATAAACGAAAGACACATTTTTATACTAATGTCACTTTAAAAAAATTTTATGTTGTTGTTAATTCAATAGCAATTTTTTTTTAATTATAAAACTTTTAAGGTTAGACATGTTTAACACGGGAATGGTTAAAGCTATAAAAAGTATATTATAAGGTTATAATAACTCCTAACCCTAACCCTAGTAAATTCTTTTTTTGAATAAATACTATTCAATATTAACTATCCGTAGAGGCACATGGAAAATAAATAAGCATATCTTTTGTTTTAAGTTTTATTTTTTTTTAAATAACAATATTAGTTTATCTTTCGTGCAAAATTAATTTTTTCACATATGCTAGCAACAACAACAAGTGTCTTTAATATAAAAATGTCTTTCGTTTATAGTTTTATAATTAAAAAAAAAAGTGCATCTAAAAATCATCTGTTAACAAACAACCTGATTTTAACAGTGAAAAGCAAAACATATCCTTTTGAATCTAAGACTTACCTAAGGTGCTTATTGGTGTCAAGGTCCAAAAAATATATATCGGAACTACACAAGGACACACTAGTATTGGCTCACCAGCAATAATTAACATTCATCAGCTCTGTGTGAACACTGGGTGCCATCTAGAGAACTTATCAAGCATGATGGCTGATACAAAAACTAAAAGAGAAGATGAATAAGATTGAAAACATCTTTATTTCTGACGAAAAAACAAGGAACATATAAGAAGTAAAACCAAAACAACACAAATTGAATTATTTAGAGAAAATATCACTAAAACACACAGAATATATCTGACAATATGGATGTCAAAATAAATTAGAATCAAGTGAAATAACAGGAAAACAAAATGTCAACAACTGCATTATCAGTTTAGCAAAAATAAATAAATAAAAAAGCATTAATAACAGCAAAAGATCATAAAGCAAACTAGAAATAACACAACAGCAGATTAATAAACGCAACAAAAAGTGAACTATGTAAAATAAGTAAAATTATATGAGAAGAAATTAATACCAAACTATGTGAAGCACTACAAATAAATCAATGGAAAAATATTAAATCAACGATAAACTGGTTCTGTAATATAAAAAACAAACAAAAGTACATTTATACAATTAGATATTAAAGTTTTCTATCCCTCAATCACAGAAACCATACTAGAAAAGGCCTTAACTTTATCTAATAAATACATAAAAATAATGAACAACCAATTAAAAATCATTAAACACAGCCAAAAATCCCTACTATTTGATAACAAAACAACATGGATAAAGAAAGGCACACAAGGCACGTTCAACATAACAATGGGCAGATACAATGGTATTAAAACTTGTCAGCAGGTAGAAACATACATATTAGCAACATTAAAAATGACACAGGACTATACAGAGATGAGAGACTAATAATTCTGAAAAACTGCAATGGATCTTAAACAGATAAAATTATAAAAGAAGTCTTAAAAATATTCAAAGATCTAATATAGATATAAAAACCAAGCTAAATGAAATAAACTTTTTAGATATAACTTTAGATATAACTTTAAAGCTAAGAAAAGTATCAACTATTTAGAAAACAAAATGACACAACATTTTACATACACACATAATCCAACCATCTACCCAGGATGTCATACACACACACACACACACATAACATATATATATATATATATATACTAGAAAAGACGTGACCCGTTGGGTCACCCATTGTGCTCGTTTTAGATTGTTGGAAAAATCACATGATAATATTATTTCACTAACTTAAAGTTTTCCCAAACTGTCCAAATAAGTTATTTAAACTGGAGTAAACATTTTCAAATGACCAAAGGAAGAACAAGAGAAGGGTCACTTGGTTAGTTAATTTGTAATTAAAGGTAAGTAGGATTTTAATCATGGATATCCATGACAATCTCCAGCCAACCCTACCCTATCAATCATTGTTCTCAAGAGGTCCTCTTCACAGAATCCAATATCTGCACAGAGTTGGTCAATGTACATCTTTGATCAACAGTCCACACTGGGGTGCCTGTCTGCTGGTTTCCATACAAAAACATCATGAGTTTGTCCTTGATTCTCCAGCAGTGTCCAGCATTTTACTCAGATTGTTTGTGTGATAAGTGGCAAGTGGCCATACAGCTCTTTCTCATGGGGTGTTGCTTCCACAACTTTTTTGAAATTACATACTGCATTCTTGTGCAGTTCCCATGTAGCTTATTCTCTAGGTGCTATGTTAGTGTCCAAGTGGTGCAGTTGTACAGTAGCAATGATACAGCTATGGTTGTGAAGAATTGTTGCTTTAACCTTGTCAATGAGATCAGATTTCTATATGACTGATAGTCCATGGAAGACCATGCCTTTCACTATGCATTGATTAACATGGCTTTCTTTAGATAAGATATTACTACCTAGCTACGTTAATTGTAACACAATTTCCAGGGTTTATCATCGAACGTGGAGATGCCTCCTTAATTTTAAAAAACACATGAACTTGCTTTTATCGGAGTTCACATAGAGGTGATGTTCTATGCTGCATTCGGTGCAGAATATTGCCTGCTTCTTGCCTTTTAAAAAATAATTATTTATAACATCTAATGATGTTTACTTATGTAGTCTAGGCATATTATAAATATATATGGTGCTAACATATCTCCAAGAAAATATATTTAGTATTGTAAAATAATGGTGCAAGAAAAAATAAACATTTATTGCAAAAACACAGACATAAAATGAGGGTTCAATTTATTTTATTGTAGGAATTTATGAGGAAATTGTTCTTCTTTACCCAGGTAGGAAGTTCATAAATAGCACGGTTCGAATTTTCAGAAGGCATCATGTAACGTTTTTTAGGGCAAGGGGCCAGAATGCATTAATGCGATATGCACCAATATGTTTCGCGCGTTGATCCCCCGTACCAAGATTTTTTTTTTTTTTTGTACATAAATAAATTTTACATTTTTCGAAAGACAATTTAATGATGGAACATATGTAAAAAAACGATAATTCACTAATAAATCGGTTTTGGAAATAGGGCATCTTAAACATTGAAACTTAAATCTCGTAAATAAGAAAAAATATGTATCTTTTTCTTTTTTGGTGTTGTTGTTTTTTAATTGTTAGATTATTTCCAAAGAATTTTATATTAAAGTTCCTATTGTCTACATTTTGTTTTATTTTTCAGGGATTTTTAAAAATTTACAAAATGTAAAATAAATACTTTTCTTTAATGTACAGCAAATCGTATTTATTTAATCAAAGAAAATATTGTATAAAAAATATCTTGCTTGTGTTCTGGGTCCATAAGTTAATAGGTTAAATCCATGACGCATGTATAATTATACTCTGTAAAATAAACTCAAACAAACAGTGTTTTGAAGAAATTAATTATTTTATTTTGGAAACAAATAATTCTCCCATTTATATCCAGAAAGCAGATACTACTGTTCAGTTAAAATTTTATTATAAATAATTTTCTAAAATTGTAATTCTGATTTTCCCAACTTTCTTTTTCAATAATATTAAGAATTAAATTGTGAGGCATCAAAGAAATGCTAAATTAGTAATTTGTTTTGCTTCATAAAATAATTTTTTATACGTTTAGCCCTTCATACTAAGATAAGGTGCACACGTCAAGATGCGATAACTGTCAACAAAGAGTGGGAATGTACGGCAATTTACTTTGAAATGCAAAAATGTAGTTTTATGTAAGAGAAATTTCTTTTTTTAAACACATAAAACTTGGAATTGTTCTTTATATTAAACGTAAAAGAAAACATTAAAAAGTTAATTTTCCATTTTTTATTGACGTTTTAAAATATTTTAAACAATTAAACGGACATTTTGAAAGTCCGCGGTTTGCACATCTCTACCATTATGCATAACGCATCTAAAAAAACAAAAAAAAATTAGCGGTGCAAATGTATATACACCTTCCTTTAAAAAATATATTTTTATTCTGTATTGCCACAAATTTTAAACAAAATCGGAAAAACGCCTTAAATCAGCTATAGAATAATATAATAAAGAAGAAATATGGCCAGATAATTTTTTAAGTAAATGAATTTAAGTAGAATTAAATGTAAATGGCAATTAAAGTAAAGGAAAATAATTTATTTATGAAAGGAATAGGTATGAAATATATTAGTGAGACCTATATGGTCTTTAGGTACCACCAAACCGTTTAGGCCATCTTGAATAAAACGGAAATAGATATTTCCGAACTTTGTTTATCAAAAATCTCGTAAAAAAAAAAGATCGTACAGGGTTGTTACAAAGAAAAATAGTTAATTCAAAGATCAAATTATCCGATTGGGAAAAATTACATCGCTATCTTAAAAAATAAACAAACCTATCCGTATTACATGCGAAAGGGTAATTTTCAGACCGTAATATAGACAGAAAAGTTACAAATTATTTCCCTTTTACGATTAACCAGTAAAAGTATGGAATGAAAATTTGAATATTTTTTCTAAGAGAAAAACTGATAAAATAATCTATTATACTTACTTTTTATTTTAATTATTGAAAAAAGTTAAATAAAATAATTTTTTCACGCTAACACTGTCAGCCTAACAGGAACAAACTTCGGTTACTTAGAAGCTTCTCGTCTCTTTGTAAAACAAATACGTCAGCTATGCTCTTCCATATATTCTAAGGATCATACATTACTATTCAACAATAAAAATTACAAATTCTTTTAAAAATATTAATCGAACTCGTATCGGACCAATGTTTAGTTCACCTGAATTATAAAATTCATATTTTTAAATATCCGTGAAAAATTCGATTTTTTGATGCAGGAAAAAAAATTTAATTTATTTCACGCAGAAAATAAAAATATTTAATCACACAAAAGATTGAAAATCTCTTAAAAATTAATTTCTTAAAAAAAAAAAAATTTTTTTTTTGACAATTTAATAGAATATAGTACATACCAATTACAAAAGCAAAAAAAAGTTTTCAAATATTAATATTATGACATTTTTTAGCACTTTTTATTTCCGATTTCATTAATTTTTCCTCAAAAAACTACACCTCGTACATTCATACAATTTCATTGATATAGTTATTCAGACTCTTATCTTTATAGAAAAAAGAAAAAAATTTTTCTGACGCGTCATTTTTATTATCTCATAAAATAAAATGGGGGGGGGAATAGACCTCGTAAAAAATATTTCCCCTAAATATTTTAGAAAAAAACTATTTCAGATGTATTTACATCCAATGGTAAACATTTATGGAAAATTTCGTGAAAATCAGATTATTAATTGATTTTCATAAAATTTTTAAAAAATCCTCTTATCGTAACTTGTATTTAGCTACGTTAAATTTCAGTTGATTTAACAGTGCAAAAATGAAACATTGTTTTTTCAATCATAATTTTCATTATTTCCGTATGCTGAAAATTAAAAAAAAAATCAACAGGAGTTTATTTTATGTTTTTTCTTTAGAATGGAAAAAAAAAATTTCAAGAAAATATTAAAATATACTGTAAGTGTCATTGTGTTAAATATGAGGGGGGGGGCTGGCTAAATTTCACAGGGTCAAATTGGTGGTACCTACTGTATTGCCACGATTTTTTAAACAAATACAACCGAGTTTGGCTTTAACTTTTTCGGAAAAACGCCTTAAATCAGCTATAGAATAATATAAGAAATATGGCCAGATAATTTTTAAAATGTAAATGAATTTAAGTAGAATTAAATTTAAATGGCAATTAAAGTAAAGGAAAAATAATTTATTTACTAAAGGAATAGGTATGAAATTATTAGTGAGACCTATATGGTCTTACTAATAATTTCATTTACCTATTCTTTTAGTAAATAAATTATGTCGTAGCTGACAATTTAATTCTAAACAACTTATTTTCTAATAAACTCTTGATTTGTTTTCTATTAAAAACTGTAGGAAACATAATAAATTTGTTTATAAGTATATATTAACATTACCGACAAAACAGTTAAAATAAAAGGCATTGGTTTGTTTATGTGTGTGTATTATTTATCTCGTACATTTTTTTAATCTCAAAACATCTTAAATCGGAAAAACTTGCAAAATCGTCGTCAAAATGAAAACTTATTTGGGGATGACAGTTAACTACAGTGCATGAATTAAGTTTTTTTGCAAATTCTGTTACGGTTTAGGGGTTAAGGTAACTAAGTTTTTGTCGGTAATGTTAATAATTACTTCTTATTAAAAATTTGCGAACTTTAAACCACAAATCTTGATTTTAAAACAAAATAAGCTGATTTGAATTATTTCGCAGCTAAATTATTTTTAATTTTTCCGGAAAAAAACAAAGACAATTTATCTACTTACCAAATAAGTTGATTGATTCACTAATTTAAGATAGATAAATTAACAAAAATCAAGGAGTTAGTCAGCAATGTATTCTTTTAGTTTGTTTTAGTTAAACGATGGGGGGTCAACGTTTGCTCATTTGAATAAGATCCCATCACATTTAAATATATAACTACTTTTTTTTTACCCAACATGAAATATTTTAAAGTAAGTTTAATAATCATGTTAAATTTGACTATAAATTAATAATTAAAGTAATTTAAAAAATTCTATTTTAAAGCCTGATTTACGCCAATTTATTAAAAAAAAAAAATTCTCTTTAGCCTGGAGAAATGAAAGGGGTGAATCTACGTACGTAGGTAATGGGATGGGGCGTCACTGCTGATATTTCAGATCTTACAGGCACTCTCACTAACTGACAAATACAGAGTAGGAGGAGAGTACCTTTACTGACATAGCGAGATGGCAAGAGCAACAGTAATCTCCAAGACAGGGATTAGTCGGTCGTTGACTTAATTGCTAATTACGCCTAATTAAACCAATTAAACTGAATTTTTTTTCATACACTTTGTAGTGCTAACACCAAGGAATATCTAAGTATAAATATTGTGTCCATAACATAGATAGAAAAAAATCCTTTAGCTGGAGAAGGTTGATAAACTCAGCTTTAGTATAATAATAGATATATAAAGTTTGTGTGTGGATTCAATATGGTGGGATAATTCATGTTGGGGAATTTTAGAATACAGGAAAAATTGGTTGACTAATATTTTCAAATCACTTTAGTAAGCAAATAGAGAGAGAGAGAGAGAAAGAGAGAGAATACGTTTGAAAGAGAGAGTGAGCATAGAAAAGGGGAGAAGACTGAATTATATAAAATCATTCTGAGAAAAAGTTTTAATAAAAGAATTATCATAGGAAAGTTTATATAAGAGAATATATTTTATAGAACAAAAAAGCACTATTTACAAAGAAAAAAAATTATAACAAACATACACTGTTTATCATGAGATTTAAAGATTATTTTTAAAATTATTTATAATTTAATTTATGCAAAGAAACAATAAGAATACATTTCTGATATGCAAAAAAAAATTAAACCATTTAGGATATAAAAAAAAATTAAATTAGATAATAATATATACTGTTTATTATACTGTTTAATTATTTTATAAATTATAACATTTAACATTGAATTGAAAATAAAATTAAATGATGTATATATACTGTTTACGGTAATAATTAATTATTCTAGAAATACTAAAATATACTTTAATTTAAGGAAAGTTACTATAAAAAATATACTTATCATATACAATATTAAAAAATCAAACTGTTTATCATGAAAAATAAATCTATTTATCCCTGTATATATACTATTTATCAAAATGTTTAATTATTTAATGAATTATAACATTTATACATAAATTTAATCAAAGATCCATTTGAACAAATTTAGCCAAAAATGCTTTAAAAAAATGAAATAAAATAGAAAAGAAAATGTGGTACATTCCAACTGTCATAGCAGTGAACAGAAAAGATTTTAATTCAATATTTAAAAAAAAATGTTTGGGATAAAATGAATTTTATTTCTAAATATTGAAGAATTAATTTGTTTGAAAAATGAAATTTCTTTTTTTTTTCTTTTCTTTTCTTATTTATTTAACTTCTTCTTATATTGTTTTTGAGAGAGAGAGGGTCAGCTTTATTAATAAATATGTTTTTAAGGTCAATATCGTTAAACTATGGGTGACATTAACTTTGTCCAACCAGTAAATATCAAGCGGGCTTTTTCTACGTCCTCGCGACACCAGATCTTTTTCCCTGCTTCGTGGCCCTAACTAACACGTGCACCACTCGTCAATTCTCTGGGCCAACTGCTCCCTTCAATCCAGGCCAGGCCCATATATCTATGATTTGCTAAGATCCTTCTGAAATAAATATTTGTTCTAAAGAATCCTTTTGATTCCATGAGTTTCAAATTTATTTCATTTGTCATTTAAGGTCACTAGTTCGTCTGATAGATAGATCAAATAAACTTTGGTGATGAACTGTCTGAAGAAGTCGGTGACTTCCAGACTGGTCGTCTATTCAACAAGCCCCTGAATTGTGGTTTATAGTTTCATTGCGATAATGAGAATCCCATTAACTTCTGACCCCCCCCCCCACGTGAATCCGTTACACAATTACAATTTGAATAATAATAATGAAATTAAATAATAATGTATATATACTGTTTCACACAAACCCTCCGTGTAAAACAAACAAAACGTGCTGAAGAAGCAAAGACGAACTCATAAGTGATGTTCTCCTGTGGACACCTATACATGGACACATCAATCAGCCCTGTGCAGATTCTGAATGCATCACGGAAGGTCTGCCAGGGGTGATGATCGAGACAAATGTTTGGCAAGAGTGATTCATGAATATCCATGGTGTCAGCAAATCCTGAAGATGATGAAAAAAAAGAGATTTGTGGTGTTATTTTGTTATATTACACGGGCAATACTGGATATCCCTGAAAAAAAAAAAAAAACCTAAACCAAATTATTCTAAGTAAACTTATTTTTCAAATTTGAATTAAACAGAATTTTAAGAAAAGAAAGTTTCAATAAGCACTTAAAATGGCTGATAGTTTTTTATGAGAATAATAAAGGGTAAATTATATAAATAAAGAATTGTTCATCCCCCCTCCCCCGCTATGGGTTAAATAGTGCCACTCTAAAAGAATGTCTTTGACATTAAATAACCAATGAAGGTTGATGTGACAAGAAACAAAGAAATCAAAACAGAATAATAAAGTAGTCAGCTAAGAAAAGTAATATTAAATACAACGTTGAAAAAGAAAAGTAAAAAAGAAAATGATATTGCTAAGATTTGTGGTTTTCTGATGTTTTTAATAGGTGAGACAAAAAAAAAGGAAGGTGAATTGTCAATTAAACCAGGAGACCAGAAAAAGATGGAAAGAAAATTTGAAGAAAATATTTCAGTAAAACATACGTCCAATACAGATGTAAATCCAAAGATCAAAGGAAAGAAGACATTTCAGTGTGAGATTTGTCTGAAGACATTTACACAGAAAGGCGACCTTAATAAACATCTGATGATTCACAGGGGAGAGAAGCCATTCCAGTGTGAGGTTTGTCTGAAGACATTTACACGGAAAGACTACCTTAATACACATCTGATGATTCACAGGGGAGAGAAGCCATTCCAGTGTGAGGTTTGTCTGAAGACATTTACACAGAAAGGCTACCTTAATCAACATCTGATGTTTCACAGGGGAGAGAAGCCATTCCAGTGTGAGGTTTGTCTGAAGAAATTTACACAGAAAGGCACCTTAATAAACATCTGATGATTCACAGGGGAGAGAAGCCATTCCAGTGTGAGGTTTGTCTGAAGACATTTACACGGAAAGACTACCTTAATCAACATCTGATGATTCACAGGGGAGAGAAGCCATTCCAGTGTGAGGTTTGTCTGAAGACATTTACACAGAAAGGCTACCTTAATCAACATCTGATGTTTCACAGGGGAGAGAAGCCATTCCAGTGTGAGGTTTGTCTGAAGAAATTTACACAGAAAGGCGACCTTAATAAACATCTGATGATTCACAGGGGAGAGAAGCCATTCCAGTGTGAGGTTTGTCTGAAGACATTTACACGGAAAGGCGACCTTAATAAACATCTGATGATTCACAGGGGAGAGAAGCCATTCCAGTGTGAGGTTTGTCTGAAGACATTTACACGAAAAGCTACCTTAATACACATCTGATGATTCACAGGGGAGAGAAGCCATTCCAGTGTGAGGTTTGTCTGAAGACATTTACACGGAAAGGCAGCCTTAATCAACATCTGATGATTCACAGGGGAGAGAAGCCATTCCAGTGAGGTTTGTCTGAAGACATTTACACTGAAATGCAACCTTAATACACATCTGATGGTTCACAGAAGCCATTCCAGTGTGAGGTTTGTCTGAAGACATTTGCACAGAAAGGCAGCCTTAATCAACATCTGATGATTCACAGGGAGAGAGAAGCCATTCTAGTGTGAGGTTTGTATGAAGACATATACATTGAAAGTCGACCTTAATATGAATCTGATGATTCACAGGGGAGAAAAACCATTTCAGTGTGAGGTTTGTATGAAGACAATTACACTGAAAGGCGATATTAATAAACATCTGATGATTCAAGGGGAGAGAAGCCATTCCAGTGTGAGGTTTGTATAAACACATTTACATTGAAAGGCGACTTTAATTAACATCTGATGATTCACAAGGGGAGAGAAGCCATTATAGTGTGAGGTTTTTAGAAGACAATTATACAGAAAGGCGACCTTAATAAACATGATGATTCCCAAGGAGAGAGAAGCCATTCCAGTGTGAGGTTTGTATGAAGACATTTATACAGAAAGGCGACCTTAATAAACATATGATGATTCCCAAGGAGAGAGAAGCCATTCCAGTGTGAGGTTTGTATGAAGACATTTACATTGAAAGGTGATCTTAATTAACATCTGATTATTCACAAGGGGAGAGAAGCCATTCCAGTGTGATGTTTGTCAGAAGACCTTTACACTGAAAGGCAACCTTAATAGACATTTAGGACCTTATGACCGTTAGGCACCTCTTTTGCAATCTTGATTCATAAGGACATGTTTTTCAATTACACCGTCAAAATCTGGTTGTTTGTTAGGGTTAGAGGTTAGTTTTATAATTTAGAAAAAAAAACCTCTAAAAATGTTATGTTAACAAACAACTTGATTTTGACGGTGTAGATGAAAAACATTTCCTTATTAATCGCGATCGCAAAAGAGGTACCTAAAAGTCATATGGTCTGACATTTGATGATTTACAGGGAAAGAAACCATTCCAATGTGATGTTTGAATACATTTACACAGAAAAGCAACCTTAATGGACATCTGATGATTCACATGGAAGAGAAGTCATTCCAGTGTGAAATTTATCTGAAAACATAAATAAAGCCACCCTTAATAAACGTTTGATGATACACAGGAGAGAGAAGCCATTCAAGTGTGAAATTTATCTTAAGATATACATAAAGCCACCCTTAATCTGATGATGCATAAGGGCCATTTGAAAGAAAACATTTACACCTAAAATTTCATTATGCATAAAAGAGAAATGCTTTAACATGTCAATTTTTTTATTAATTATGATCCAGCAAATGGTTTTACTATCTTTACAGTTATTGTATATTGAATACAGTAAATAAATTTAAAAAATGCACCGTTTTTTCTTGTGTTGATTCATACTTACAATTGTTGTTTGAATATATTTTCCATTTCATTTTATCTGAATTTTTAATTGAAATAGTAAAATTTTCAAGTCAGTTTGTAAGCAAAAACCTTCAGAATTTAGATATTTCTGTATATTTTTGTAGACACTCTTTATAATTAAACGTTCAAAAATTTGTAAAGGAATCTAATTCATGGCATCAATTCTTATCTCATCAAATCCCAACTTTTATTTCTAAAAATGTAAAATTTTCAAATTTCAAATTGAACTCTTTTAAGAAATAATATTACCTTACACAGTTAACCTTTGACCATTGCCAAAAACAGAGAGCATGGGTCCTTTAGCCATCACCTGATAAGAAACCTTGTGCGATTGGCTAAGGGCCTTGTCAGCGACCAATCAGAGCACATGTTACTAGGCTTAGTTTGGCCGCCAACTTTTAATATTGATACCATCAGTCTTGCTTTTTCCGTTGCAACTAGCCGTCGAAGAACGACATGCTTTTTTGAAGCCAGCCTACCTGAAGGAGCCGATGACGTCGTACAAGTCAAAACTACTCTAACTATCAAGAGACACTTCTTAAAGACAGACAGTTAAGTTTTGCAAGGCATTATTATGCAACCAAACCCATGCTCTCTTACACCCTACACTATTCAATTGTACAATTATAACGCATTTGTAAACCTCACACACATTTGTATCTCCCAAGTTACATATTGTATGTTGTATATGCAAGTTGTTTGATAAATGCAGCGTTTTTTATAAAGCATTGTGTTCATTACCTGTTGACTTCATCTTTATCTTGTCTTGATAATTTTCTATACTCTTTGCCGACTTAAAGACGCTTTCAATTGCACACCCAAGTAAAGTACAAAAACTGATGATTAGGATTTTATTTGAATAGAATGAATTCTGAGATCAATAGATAGTGAACTTTGAAATATCCCATCATACAGGTAAAATATACCAAGAAAATTTGGTACAGCAGTCGTGGGAAATTTGGTACGCAAAGAGTTAAATTTTAAATTTTTAAGTGACTTTTTGGGTGCTGAAGGTTTTTTTTTTTATTTAAAAAATTTTTTTTTAATATGATCTTCTGGTTTTGATATTTCTAAAAATGTAAAAATTTGAGACTTGAAAATTTTGTTTAAAATTAAAATATTCAAAACATTTTTATTATGTCCTTTTAGCAAAATTGGACATACCTAGCACTAGATCACGAAAGTTAAGCACCAATGCGCCTGTTCAATACTCAACTGGGTGATCACTTAAGCAAATAGCAGGCACTGTAAACAATCCAAATCCTCTGTTTATCAAAATGACTTGATTCGTCATTAAATGAACTAGCAAATATATGCACCCTCCAGGTGCACGTATTTAAGTTTTAATATAATGAAATAGCATATTAAATTAGAAAGGCTAATGAAACTGAATAAGAATGCAGATAAAAAGATTTGGAACAGAGGGGGTATGATTGAAAAATAGAACAACTTTGAAACTAACTCTTCCATCATTTTCCATTACTCCCGTCTTCCATAGGTAAATTTTCCTAATCTAATTATTTAGTTAAAATAGGAAGTAAAGAATAAAATTACAGTTATTTATTCTTGTTAATCGATTTCTTTTATGATTTATCTCCGAGATTGTTGTTCATATTCATTAAGATAAAACCAAACAATTAGAAATCAATAATACTAAGCATATATTATTAAAATTAACTTTTTAAGATCAATATGCAAATTAGCCTTCCCATTCACACTGTAATCCGCTATTTTATAGTATATATAAATACAATTGCATGTTATTAGTATGTAGATATGGTCAACAGTCTTAATGGTGTAAAACAATTTTATTAATAATTGAGGTTTAAATAAAAAATAAAATCATGGAGAATATGATGTAAATAACAAAGGGAATTGTGACTTGTATAGTAATATAGTTTCGGTTACAACCAGAAAAACACACTATCTCCATTATAATAAGATTACCATAAAAAAGAAAAAAAAAATGATCCAACCATCAATTGCTTCTAATTTATAAGGAAAATAACTACGTTTTGCGTATTATTTTTCTAAGGAATTATTTCCCTTGAATAATTACCATTATGTCTTAGAATATCAATCATATTTTCAATAATGAAAACATATTTTTATCACCGTTGTGATTATATCTGGTATACAGTGACATGTTTAATCTTAAAATTACAAAAGAAATAAAATATGCCAAACATTTATGGTTAAAGGAACTAAAAAAGCATAACTCCCACCGGGTGGTGTAAAAATACATTTTTGAAAAATATTATTTGGCCTTGTTTGGTTCGCAACTTATTCTCGCAGATCCATTACAACTGAATAGCGGGTTCAATCCTCACTGGATGCTCTATACTTACAATCTTGTGTCATATTCTACCCGTGGCGGACAGGTTGGGTAAAGTCCTACCGTTGGAAAAGGTATGAGTATCCTCGTTCCGCACACTAAGAGTTAAAGAGTATCTCTACTGTTCTTCTACAAGGATGCTTTTGATATTAAATAACCTATGAATGTTGATATTCCATTAAACAAAGAAACCAAACTAAACAATACCGACTATAAACGTCTCGATTCTTAAATTTAGGAACATTGCGTGGTATCTGTTAGTGTTAATTTCTGTTATTTTAGAAACCACAGATATTATATCACGTAAAGCGTTTACAAGTTAGATGACTGTGTGGACACCTTATATATATATATAGATCCACCAAAGGGTTTTGAAAATAAAAATAAGAATTGTGTATGGAAGCTCAAAAGGGCCTTATATGGTTTAAAACAAAGTGGTTGTTCCTGGAATAACACCTTTTGTAAATACTTGATGGACCAGGATTTAAAACCCTTTATTATAGACCCTTGTATGTATACTAAATATATTAATAATGAAACATCAATTGAGCATCATATTGGCACCCCTCCCCTGTAATCCACCAACAATCAAAACATTGATATAAAATACCAATTTCTTAGGGATGAAATAAAAAGGGGTCAATATTCTTGAAGTTTAGTGAATTAAGAATATAGCAGTTCCATTTACAAAACCAGTGAGTAAAATAAAATTGAATACTTTCAAAAATGTCATCATAGTGACCCAATCTTAAATAAACTAGTAATTTTGCCCTGTCGGTGTGAGCTGTAGAATACACCAACTGCATCCCTGCAGAGGGATGACCACCCCCTACGGTTGTCTTGGGTAAAACATTAAATTAGCCAAAATTAAATTACTAAAAATATTTTCTGTATATAAGGTGTGCTGTAATCCACCACTTAAACTTATTGACTAAGCGAGGTCATGTGGTTTAAACCCCTGCCAATCAACAGCCTGAATATGTGGTTAGTTACCATATTTGACAGCATATAGGACATAGTCTTTTTCCAAAATTTTGACTAAAAAATTGCCCTGCATCTTATGCATCGTAGGTGAAGTTTGAGACCTCCTGTAGGCCTAGACTAATCTTCTCTATGATGCTCACTAACCCAGATTACACTCAGTACTTTTAACTACCCTAAACTTCATGCATCCTTATTTTATTGCTGGTATTGTTATAATCAAGGTTAACAGGAGCGTATGGTAGACTGTTTTCAACAATATATGCTTAAATACACTAAAAACTTTTTTTTCCTAAATCTTACCTGCTAAAATGGTGGTGCGTCACCATCAGCGTACGGTGATCCCCTGGAGACAAGTAACTACGGGCCTGATGCAGATGACATCACTACAATTGAGTCATCCGATGAGGTAGAAGTACTGCTGCGACGAAGCACCAGGCGTAAAAGACCCGCCCCGGTTTGTCACGTGTGTGATCTGCAGATCATGGGGGAGTGTAGCGAGATCGAACGGCAAAACCCACAAACCTGTGATGAGCCAACAACGGTCCGCCGGTCGAAGAGACAGTGAGTGACATGTTGTGTGTGTGGGCAGAAGCAGAGAAGGTGAAATGTGACGAGTTCGAGGCGGGCACGAGACGAGTTGTGAAGGAGGTGAAAGCATGAGTGTCCTTGAGGCCACGGTTTGTAGTTTGCAAGTCTCGTGGCTGGCGAGATGAGAGTTGTGATGTGTCTCGGCCAGACCTAGTATAAAAGGAAACGGTTGGATGGTGGTGACGAGTGAACAAGACGGACTTAATTTGTCAAAACGTAAATTTGACGTGTTTCTTGTAGAATACAGAGGTGAAGATTGGGCTTTGGCAGTAGGGTTTATTTAGGCCAAGTGTTACGTTAGTAACTATTTAATTGCTGATATTGACAGCCCTTCATTTGCAATTTATTCAACATTGATTTCATAACCAATTAGAGGGCACATTGACCGAAACATTGTGCAGATAGCAATAAAGATGAAGACAATAGTCCAAATAATACAAATTATCAAGCTACATCTAAAAAATTCAGAGAAATGATATTTTAATGGTTCTGGTGTCTTAGAACTTATGCCATGCGTCTTAATACGAAAGCTTTATATTCATATTAAAAGTAGTATTCAAATCAAGGTAGATAACTTCTGGTAATGTTACAATACTTGCACTATTTATTTTAAAATAAAATGCTAATTTTCTCCTGAGCCAAACGTATCAGGATTTTATTATTTATAGTGGAACACTAAATATCTTACTATAAAAATGCATTGTAAAAGATCTTACGGAAAACATTCATTGCAAAAGATCTTACTATAAAAACGCACTGTAAAAGATTTTACTATAAAAATGCATTGTAAAGGATCTTACTATAAAAATGCATTGTAAAGGATCTTACTATAAAAATGTATTGTAAAGGATCTTACTATAAAAAATTTATTGCAAAAGATCTTACATTTAAAATGCATTGTAAAAGATTTTATTATAAAAATACATCGTAAAAGATCTTACTATAAAGATACATCGTAAAAGATCTTACTATAAAAATGCATTACAAAATATCTTACTATAAGAATGCATTATAAAATATCTTACTATAAAAATACACTACAAAAGATGTTATAAAAATATATTGCTATTTTACAATAAGATGTTACCATAAAATGCATGATCTTACTATGTAAATGCATATCAAAAGATTGCAAGACACTATACACCAAAAACAGATATTAGTAGGTATTATCTATTACCAAACTCAAATAGATACTGAATGTTAACATTGCAGTACTTCCTTTTTATTTATTTATTCATTCATTTATCTGCAATTAATAATGAGTTCTATGGTACGGTGTGGATCAAATCTGGGTACTTTTGAGCAAATATAGTGTCATCAAATTTATCTCATTGAATTGGGCAGCTGCTGTTTAACTAGTCTGTCTTCAGAATTGTTCAATGCGACCTTGAGCCGAATTTCGCAAACGCTCAACAAATATTTTTGTCACTGAACGTCTCAATGTATTGGCAGGTGTGTCTTTAATCGATAGAATTGTTGTGCTGAATCGTGATAATTGACAAAGAGTTAAATAAATATTTGAACCACCACGGGTATGTTTTACAATCACCCAATGCTTTGATATGACAGAAGACAAGATTCATTATAATGGCGTCTGTTTTTAACGACCACAAAGGATTATAGAAATGAAAAAAAAAAAAATAAATAAATAAAATTCGAAGGCAATACAATGCGTAAAAAATAAAGACAAAAAGATGTTTTATATGTCTAATCGATTTCAAAGCAAAGCTTTATCATCAGAGTGTATTTTCAGAAATGACGTGCTTATGTTTTTTTTATTTGTGTGGTTATAATTTCTCTTCTTATTTCCTTTTCCTCTCCCTTTTTTCCTCTCTTTCTTCTTCTCCTCCTTTATGAATGGGCGAATAACTGTAATTTCTTATTTCTCTCTTTTTTTTTTTTTTCCTTTTTTTCTCTTTTTCAAAAGTTTGTTGAGAACAAGGCTGACCGGATGTCAGCCTTGTAAGATGTTGCAATAAATAATGTTGAAAAAAAAAATGTTTTTGGAAAGTTCGAAATTCAAACACATCCTTCTTCAAATAAAAATTATATTTAAATAACAATAGAAGAAACAAAATTTGAGTATACAAAAAAAACGGACTTCTTCGGGGCAGAATATATATAAGTTATCCATAGACACGTGTTTCAAGGTTTACCTCTCATCAGCGTGGCTACACTTTAACAGCTACCCCTGGCCGGGTTTGAGACCTGAATGAATTTTCGTTTGCCAAGTCTCTTACCCATGTGGCCAGTAGCGGCTGTCAAATATAGGAGAATATTTAATTGACACATTTCTAAGCGGAAATGAATTCACTAAAGTCCTCGAACTTTGTAAACAAAGGAGGGTTAGCTACACACTAGAACAAAATATTGCAGAAGTAAAAGAAAAGAAAACTCATTGAAAGATACACGTGAAACAAATTTATTTCTCTTCAATGTAAATACCTTTAAAAAAAACTTATAACAATGATTCGTTTAATATGCTTGTAGATTGTCGAGCTACTGTTCACATAACTATGGATAAAACAAAATTTGTTTTGATGAAAATTTTAATGCATTGCAACATACTATCGAACTAGCAGATTGTAATTGAACTACTGGCTTAGTACACGCTAGAGGCGATGCAAAATTTTTGCTCAAAGATAATAAAGGCAATATTCACAAAACAATCTTATGTATAAGAATGCCTTATATATTTCATCTTATCGATAAAATATTTTTTCAGTTCAGTTAGTGACTGAAAATGGTGCTTCACTCTATTTCTATAACAATTGTGCTAAGCTGAAGATACCGGATGGATTCACATGCAACATTAAAAAGAGAGGGAAATTATATTTTCTAAACAGCATAAAAACTATATGAACTCAAAGAATGGCATAGCATTCTAGGACATTGTAATAAAGAGGATGTTTCAAAATTAGAGCTAGCTGTAAAAGGCATGAAAAAGTGTCTCAAAAATAAATTCAATTGCAATACGTGTGTTCAAGGGAAAATGTGCTGATATAAAAATGATAAAGCCGATAGAAAGGCAAATAAAAGGCCTGATTTGATTCGTTGTGATTTGGCAGGTCCCATTGAACCAATTTCAATAAATGACTCAAAATATGCAATAACTTTTGTCAATGACTACTCAGGATTAATTGTAGTTTATTTTCTTAGAAATAAATCACAAGCAGCAGATGCAACAGAAAAATTCTTTGCTAATATGACGCCCTATGGATCTGTTAAAAGGTTAAGAATAGACAATGGAGCTGGAACTACTATATTAGAAAAGGAGGAGGAAGAAATAAGAGATGATAAAGGTTTAAAAAATAGTCATGAGCCAAAACAGGATGAACGATGGTTTGACCGTATCGTGACCCCGTATGGAGAATTGAGTGTCAACCTGAAGTCGGGTGTTGACCGGAAGTTTCGGGGGTTGACCGGAACTGGATGTCACGTGGTGACGTGGAACAACGAAGAAAGGTATCGGTCTCTTTTCGATTTGGGACGTCGTAGGGTACGGACCTGACCTTGGGTCCCTTATGGGATCACAGTAATCTAGAAGTATAGTTCTCTCTCTTTCTCTCTGCCTTTCCTCCTCTCCGATACAGCACACGAGACGAACCTACCCTGGAAATAAAGGCTAGCAGTTGTGACTACATATTTCTCGCGTTATAATTTTTATCAACACCATTTTAGCACTGAATTTGGAGGCACGTGGACGAGACCCGCTATACAATATACACCGCCGCCACCACCACGTTACAGTTATTGTTTTAGTGCCCGGAAAAAAGGGACAACGGTACAAAATAAAATAAAACAGGAATTTTCAGCTCCTTATTCACCACACCAGAACGGTACGGCTGAAAGATCATCAAGGTCACTTTTCAAAATGGTGAGATGTTTATTTGTAGGATCTAAATTACCTAAAAACTTGTGGAATTATTCAGTTAGAACATCAGCCTATATAAGAAATAGATGCTTCAACAGAAAAAACTGGGAAAACTTCCTATGAAATGTTCATATCTCGAAAACCTGACATAAGCACTATGCATATACTTGGTAGTACATGCTTCACTTATACTCAAAATAAAACAAAATTAGACCCAAGGAGTGAACAAGGAATCCTTATTGGATATGATACTGCAAGTCCAGCCTATCTTATTTACTTTCCAGACAAAGAAGAAATTAAAAGTATAGGATGTACATTTTCATGAATCCCAACACTCCGATAAAGTGGAAGAAGAAAACAATTATTTTGACTACCCTATAAAACAAATAACGCGATCAGAAAATGAAAATGATGAAGAACCAGAAAATAAAAACCCTGAATCACAAAATGAAAAAAAAAAACTTAACAAAAAATCAATAAACCCAAATACTTAGATGATTATATACTAGATGATCCTGACAACGCGGACACAACAAGCTATCCTATTGATTATTGTTATAGAGTAAGCAATATTCCCCAAAACTATGAAGATATTATATTGAATTAGAAAGGCTACTAAAACTAAATAAGAATACAGATAAAAAAAAAGATTTGTCTATAAAATCATTTTATTATAGAAATGCGTTGAAAATTATTTCACTATCAAAATTCATTGCAAATTATTTTACTATAGAAGTGCGTTGTAAGTTATTTTACTAAAATGTCTATAAAATAATTCTAATATAGAAATGCATTGGGAATTGTTTTACGATAGAAATGCGTTGTAAATTATTTTACTATGAAAATACATTGGAAATTATTTTACTATAGAAATGCATTGCATATTATTTTACTATGAAAATGCATTGGAAATTATTTTTACTATAGAAATGCATTGCATATTATTTTACTATGAAAATGCATTGGGAATTATTTTACTATAGAAATGCATTGGATATTATTTTACTATGAAAATGCATTGGAAATTATTTTATTATGAAAATGCATTGGAAATTATTTTACTATAGAAATGCATTGGATATTATTTTACTATGAAAATGCATTGGAAATTATTTTACTATAGAAATGCATTGCAAATAATAATTTACAGAGAAATTAAAATGTGAAAAACCTATGAATGATGAAATAAATGCTCTTAAAGAAAAGTGAACTTATGATCTTACTCCCGTACCCAAAACCAGAAAGTTATTGGAGGCAGATGGGTATATACAGTAAAATTAGGACCGAACAATGAACAAAAATTTAAGGCTAGATGTGTAGCCAAAGGATTTTCACAGGTAGAAAATGTAGACTACCAAGAGACTTTTTCACCCACAGCAAAAATGACATCCATTAGAATGTTAATGCAGCTAGCGGTACAAGACGACCTCATTGTACATCAAATGGATTTTAAAACTGCATATCTTGATGCAGATATCGAATGCAACATTTATGTGGAACAGCCGAAAGGTTTTGTGCAAACAAATAAAGATGGTGTAAAACTTGTTTGTCTTTGTATGGACTAAAACAAAGTGGAAGAAATTGGAACAATTTACTACACAAATTTTTAGCTGACCAGAACTTTGAGCAATCATTAAATGATTATTGTGTGTATAGAAAAAAATATAAAAACTCAAAGATAATCATAATAACTTGGGTGGGTGATATAATTATTGCAACTTTAGATTTAGAGAGTCTGAATGACATAAAAAGTAATTTATCCCAAAATTTTGAAATGAAAGATCTTGGTCAATTATCCTACTTCTTAATGATAGTACTATTAAAATGAGTCGGGCGAAATACCTACAAAGAGTTTTGAATAGATTTAGTAAGGCTGAATGTAAACCAAGAGCCATACCATATAACCTAAATATTAATAAGAGTAATAATACTGACTCAAAAGAACCAACAGTTTAAAATTAACTTAGCAAGAGCTGCCTACCTTTGACCTTAATAACAACGATGAAAGAAACCAAACATTATGGGGTGGGGAATGTTGAATTATTATAACTAGCAAATATATGCACCCTCCGGGTGCAAGTATTTAAGTTTTGATATAATAAAATATCATATTAAATTAGAAAGGCTAATGAAACTGACTAAGAATGCAGATAAAAAGATCTGCAACAGAGGGGGTATAATCGAAAAATAGAACAACTTTGAAACTAACTATTCCATCATTTTCCATTACTCCCCTCTTTCATTGGTAGATTTTCCTAATTTAACTATTTAGTTAAAATAGGAAGTAAAGGATAATATTACAGTTATTTCTTCTTGTAAATAAATTTCTTTTAAGATTTATCCACGAGATTTTTGTTTATATTTCTTAAGATAAAACCAAACAATCAGAAATCAATAATACCAAGCACATATTTATTAAAATAAAATTTTAAATATCAATATGCAAATTAGCCTTCTCGTTCAAACTGTAAACCGCTATTTTGTTGTATATATAAATACAATTGCATGTTATTAGTACGTAGATATGGTGAACAGTATTAATAATGTAAAACAATTTTTATTAATAACTGAAGGTTTAAAAGAATGAAATCATGGAGAATTTGACGTAAATAATTAAGGGAATTGTGACTTGAGTAGTAATATAGTTTCGGTTACAGACAGAAAAACACACAATCTCCATTATAATAAGATGTTATGTTTCCTCTCATGATGTATTTAAAATAAAGATCAGGAGATACTTAAGCTCCTCCCAATTCCGTCCAACTTCTTTTTGGCGCCTTTTTAAAACGGTATATGTTCATTTCAGAAATAAAATTTATCTGAGTAGCAGAATCCACTTGAAGAAATTTTCCCCTTCTTCCCCACCATTCTAGGTGTAATGTTATTAAACTGCTAATAGGGATTATCTTGATATTGTCTCTTCGAGGGATCTACCCTAATTGAAGATAAGATTGGATTGGACACATATGCAAACAAGCCAAGGAGAACAGTTTCATACATGCAGCCATTTGGCTCGGAAGTCTGAGAAACATGTGAGCCCTGCAGAACCTTGTCTCCAAAATGAGATCTGTTGTATCAGATTAAGGAAACTCTCCACTGATGGATAAATTATTCTCACCTCCAAAATGAAGAGAGTTCCCAGGCAAATTGTCTCTTGTGATGGGATCAAGCAAGATTTCTGGGAATCTATGAACAATCTCAAAACCTGGTAGAGGTCCTGTGTCAAAAATTCTCACTGACCAAGAATACGTTAATCCAGAATTCTGATTATCTAGGCATTTAGGAACATGAACAAATATACTCAACGGGACCTTAGAAATTCCTCCAGAGCTGACATCATCTTTGTGAACCCCATAGGGGCTATTGCTAGCCCACAAGACAGAGTTTTGAATTGGTAAAGTCTCCCTTGAAAGAGAAACCGTAAAAAACTGCCTGTGACCTGGGAAATTAGAAACATGGAAGAAGCATTCTACAAGTCCACAGTAATTACTCAATTGCCTTTCTCCAAGACTTGACAAATAGTCTGAAAGTTTTCAACCTGATATGAGGAACCACAAAATGTCTGTCCCTCTTGGGAACTAAAACGAAAATTTGAATTCTGAGTCTCTACTCTTCTTTATACTGGGAGTTTTAATTTCAAAGTCACCTTTGAAATAAAAGTAATCCATTCTACAGTACGTGTCCAAACTGTGGGATCCTCAAAATTCAATCAATTTCTGTCTCAGAGAAAAGACTGCTATCTCAAACTTACGTCCGAATCAAGGTTCACCCTGATATGTTCGAGAAGAGGGGGATTAATATCACTCCTGTAACTTCTTGCTGACAATTCATCCACATGGGTCCCTTTTTTTTTCTTTTTTAAAAATTATTTTGAATAAAAAGCAAATGCTGAAAAAATCCTGCCCTTCTTGGACTCTGGGAATTAATTTTATTGGTTGCTTCCTAACAAACCCTTTTATTTTGTCTTAAATAACACAGTTCTGGAAAGACGAACTGAATACAGTACTTTACAAGAAAATGCTGAAACATCTCTACCTTCCTAGGCCTTGAGAATTGATTCAATTGGCTGCTATCCTAAAAGAAACAACCTTTTTACTTTGTCAGAAATAAAGCTGTGCTGGAAATATGAACTGAATACAGTACTTCCCCACCACTTTGTTTTAGTGTTGAGGCAACTTGAAGCTTTAATCCTTCCCCGCAAGAACCAACTCTTTGATGTGATCTTCAACACACCCCGTATCATACTGGTCATTCCCGACAGCCCAGATTAAGGAATTAATCTCACTATTGTTATCGGGTATGAAACTCCAACAACATCTGTGACTGGACCTCTTAACCTGACTGCTCACCAGCCCAAGACAAAACACTGCTCCTCCACCTTAAGCTGGAACCATATGCTTCTTGCTCTTTAAGACTAAAACTGAAGAATTAACATATATGGTCCCCTTAGTCACTACTAATTTCCGGTTCACACCAAAGAAGTTACATAATTATTAGATACCTAATATTTATGTGCAATAGTGTAGAAATCAAAATGACGGTTATAAGTTCAGCTGGCGGCCTTGAAGGATGAGTGACAAGGCTTGACCTGTTCTGATCCTTTCTTCTGGTGGATACCGTGAGAATCGGTGGATGAGACCCTCTTCCGGTTTAGATTAGAAATAGATTTTAGTCAGTCGGCGAGAAACCATGACGGTGGTGAGTCGTGTTATACACGCTCCGACTCGATCTGTGCAGGTAGTCTGGTGGGGGATTTCAAGAATAAAATATGATCAAAGAAAATCGAAGTCTTGTGTTATTATTTAAAAACTAACAATGACACAGGGCTTCTGATAAAGAGAAATCCCCAATGGAAAACCAGACACGAAGTCCCCAAGAGAAGTCCAGACCTTAGAAGATTCCAGACCAAGACAAGATGTTATAAGATTCCAAAGACGGCCAGAAGAATAGAGTAAGAAAGAAGTAAGTAAAGAAGTAAAGAAAAAGGGTATACAACATTCTGACCTGTTGGGTCTCACTCCCAGGTTTTAAACACTGCAGTGCAAAACAAAGAATTTTATTTATTTCTTTTTTGGACCATATGACCTTCCGCGATCTCGACTCGTGGGGACACTTTTCTCATTTACACCGTAAAAGTCCGGTTGTTTGTTAGGGGTTAGGGTTAGGGGTTAGTTTTATAATTAAAAAAAAACTCTAAAAATCATCTGTTAACAATTAACCGGATTTTGACGGTGTAAATGAAAGAAATGTTCCCACGAATCGAAATCGCAAAAGGGGTGCCTTATAGTCATATGGTCCAATTTTTTTTAAAAACAAACTTGGATCTAAAGCCGATAAACTGCTTGTTTCTTCTGCTTTATTCATAAAAGGAATTTCTTACAAATAATACCCATGTCATTAAGACCGAAATTATAATGGTAGTCACATTTCACCAACAAATTTTTATTTTTATTTTTTATTTATTTTTATCATGAAGCGTTCAGATAAGAAATAAAACAACCAAAATAGTTTAATAAAACATAGGCATATAGGGTAGCAAGAGGTTTTGGGTGTTTTAAAGTTTAAAGGTAGCTGGATATTCTCGGTGCGTGTTCTTAGGGTTTTTGCTTTTAACCTCATCTCATTTGGTAATCACACTGAAAAGGAAAGAGTTATAGGAATGAAAAGGAAAGAGACAAAGACAAAAGGTGGTTTAAGGATTTAGGCTTTATTCACCGGTCATAGTTGTTTGTGGCAAGGGAATATCTCCCTAACCAGTAGGAGTGACTAGATCCAGTTACGGTCTAAAATAGAATGGCTGAGATATTCTTTTGGGGGTCGGAAGTCGATCCCTTTTCTCACACATGCGCGGAAGGAGTTTTTTTTTTTTTTAATTTTGTTTTATTTTTATTTTAATCCCCACAGGCACAAGCAAGAGAAACAAATTATCCAATATGAGTGAAAATATAATTTAGCGCATTAATTCAAATTTCCAGCTCAACTAAACAAAAAAATAAATTAGAGTAACTAACTCATCAATTTCCTTTCTTTCTCTCTCTCTCTTTTTTGTCTTTCTTTAAACCAAACACACGACAAACCTGTCTTCGTTTTTCTGTTTCTTTTTCTTTTTTGGCGTGGTAAATTCCAAAAATAAGACAGACAATACCACGTTCCTAAGCATCTCATCATTTTCAATATCACGTTCCTAAGCATCTCATCATTTGCAATACCATGTCCCTAAGCATCTCATCATTTTCAATATCACGTTCCAAAGCATCTCATCATTTGCAATACCATGTTATTAAGCATCTCATCATCATTTGCAATACCACGTCCCTAAGCATCTCATCATTTGCAGTACCACATTCCTAAGCACCTCATCATTTGCAATACCACATCCCTAAGCATCTCATCATTTGCAGTACCACATTCCTAAGCACCTCATCATTTGCAATACCACATCCCTAAGCATCTCATCATTTGCAATACCACGTCCCTAAGCATCTCATCATTTGCAATACCACATCCCTAAGCATCTCGTTCAACTGGCATAAAAGTAGTAGTGAACCAACAAAGGTTCTCCAGGCAACAATAAAGTAATTCTCCCCTAGAATTTTATCTCTGCCGTAACTTCTATCTTGCTTCACTGGCCTAACCATTCCAGCCAACAGGTGTAATATGATGCTTACTAAGAAACATTACTCATAACCTTAATGTTGTGAGTTCAATCTCTGTACTGGGCAGTACTGTTCATTCCACTTATCTCTTATAATACGCACATTGATGGGTACTCATTTATTTTTCTAATTCAGTTTTTTAAACACATTTTTTAATAAATTTATAAAATGTTATAAAATCCATAAACGCTTCCATCAAAACTTTCATACATAATGACACAATGGGTGTCAAAGTTTAGACACCAGACATTTGTGCTGAAAAGGGGAGTGGGGATTAAAAAGGAAAAGAAAACACAGAAGTATGAAAAATATGGGTTACCCACCACTGATGCGGGACCAGAAGCAAGGGACTAGCAGGGTGGGGGCAATGACCCTAGAAATAATCAGAATAGCCACAATGGTCAGAGAGATAAGACATCTCTACTGGGAGAACAGAAACAGACAGCATATAAATGTGACTTGAGACCGCTGAAGCATTAAGTTTTAGACGCCTAGAAATAATCAGAATAGCCACAATGGTCAGAGAGATAAGACATCTCTACTGGGAGAACAGAAACAGACAGCAGCAGAGACGGTTGATAACTACAACGAACAACATAGACAATACCCAAACTTTGGGTGAACGAAAATAGCAGTAGACCCAACAACGAATGAGCCTACAACCAGAATTCTTTACCCCCACAAGAACTCTACAAAAAGATAAGTGTGTTTATGAATCGTTACTTTTATATATAAATGTGACTTGAGACCGTTGAAGCATTAAGTTTTAGACGCCTGATGAAATGAATATACATACACCTGCCCCCCCCTCACAGTAATATGATTGGCTAGTGTCAGCCATAAATACCAAGCAATGTAGAGGTACAATGCCTAATACTACGCCTACTACTACGACTACAACATCGCACCAGTACTATTACTTACCTGTTCGATTGTACCATGCTGTTACCGTGGCCCCACCACTCTGCTACTTCTACTAATATATCCCTTCCTGGGACATATCCCAACCCCTTCACACCATTAAACGCCTTTTAAAATACAAACCTTGTCTTGTCTTTTATTCCTTTCTTATTACATATTTTCTGTTAGAAGGAGCTAGGTGTATGAATAGTCTGGAGGGTGTTGCATTGGCACATGTCACAATCCTGTCTTTCGGGAAAAAATATCCAAGATGGCCTTTATTTCTGATGCTCCTGGTTCATCTAAATCTTTATGTAGTTATCTCAACAGTTGCCTAAACATCTAGACATCATCACTTTATTCTATGAGTTTTTCTGGTTATTTCCTATAACTCCAACATAAACAAAGGGGAACCACTCTTCACTGATAAATCATTTATTTATTTATTGATCTACTAGGAAAAAAGAAGACAGGGTTTAGGGTTAGGGTTTAGAGTTAGTTTAATGGGAAAATAAATAATTTATCAGTCAAGAGTGGTTCCCCTTTGTTTATGTTGGAGTTATAGGAAATGACCGTTTTTCTTATGTGTACATCATTTCAAGGTGTGACTAAACAGTTAAAAGATTATTCCCCACTGTTAAAACAATCCAACTAAGGGACTTAATTAGTAGGGAGTTGTCTCTCTTAAGCAGGTAATGCTAGGACAGAAACATTTATTTTTTACACCTCATAAAATTCACCTTCTTTACATCTGTTGGTTTACGTAGCAAAATACTAAAACTTGTTGTCTCGCTAATTTATCACCAATAATTTATTGATCATAAAATGAACATTTGCAGAGATAAACAATGTCATAAGTTGTTCTTATGCCAAGCATTTTACTGTTATGTCAAATTTTATGAACTAAAAGATTTGCAATTAAAAAAACAAAAAACATTTTTCTCTTAGTTCAAAATTAAAGACACAGGTGATAAATTTTCTCCAATGGATAACAATGGTGTTTGTTTGTTTTTGAAGGTGGGAAGATAAAAAATGACCCAGTCAATCATTTCTTATATAAAACATAAGGATTTTTCTCCCACAAGAGCAGGTGTGCATATTCTTTTTAATCTAAAGATGGTGGCATCTTTAAATCTAAAATATTCTACTTACATTTCAATAAAGGCTGCCTTAAACGTAATGTCAAATTACATCTTACTTATAGAATTTATGTTTTAATTAATAACAGATAAATAGCTAAATGAAAGAACTCTATAATTAGCAATTAATAGTTATCTCCATTACAAATAATTATCACCCTTATTAATAGTTATCTCCCTTACAAATAGTTATCACCCTTATTAATAGTTATCTCCCTTACAAATAGTTATCTCCCTTAGAAATTTATAATGATCGGGGTGAGTGTGAATACACACACACACACACACATATGATAAATGGAAGTAATCTATAATTAGCAATTAATAATTATTTCCCTTATTAATAATTTATTCTGAGCAAAAATCAAATTATCTTTTTGGTACAAATAATGTTCAATATATGTGATGATAAGTTCAAATATTGCAGCCTAACCATGCAGTTACTAGTCCTCTCTAATGAACCCACTATAACCAGCTTAAATAATTATTGTCACTACTGCCAGGAAGAGTCCAATAAGCTGAGGGGGTATTTGACTGTTCCACTGTCCAACAGTTAACAATCTGTAACAGTCATTTCCAGACTGCAGGTTCAATCCAGGCTAAGGGTGAGAGTAACACAGAATAACAATTAACAATCTAATTCCTTTTCTATTCAAAAGTATGTCATCTCTCCATTATTTAAACAGTCTATCATGTTGTAAGGTGAAGCGCCTCTTTTAGTTAGACAGTTAGCAATTTGATCATTAGATTTTATCCATGTTATTGAAGTGATTTCTTCCTTATCTAACATTTCTTTGATCCTTGCTATTTCAATCCTTAATCTTTTATCTGCCACAAGTTTAGTCGATTTAATTGCTTCGACCAAATCCTTGTTATCTACAAAACATTGGATGGGAAAAGTCTTTTGGTGATTATTGTTTAATAATTCAGCAAAGAGCATTGAGGTATTGAATGCATTGTCAATCCCTTCTGATAGAGCAAGTGTTTCACTAGCTAATGTACTTTTTACTACTCTCTTCAATTTTCGGGATTGCCATGATATTGGATTCATCTTCTGACTATCTCCTTTGGTGATTATAAAATATCCTCCTTGGCTGCCACCGTCATGCAAATTTCCAAATGATGCATCCGTAAAAACATGTATTTTTAGATCCTGGCCCAAATTTTGATACTTCAAAGAAATGTGGTTAGATTTTACTTTCTTGATAATCTTATTCAATCGTTTCAAATCTTCAACTGTACTTGTGTTGATTCTACCAGCCAGATCTGTCACATCAAATGCAATATCAGGGCGTGATTGTTTGGAAATCCACAAGAGCTGACCAAGTTTAGCTCTTAACACAGTTTTCTCATCCTCGGATAATTGCACAATTTTCTTTTTTGTCTAGTTTTACTTCTGTTATGTTATTAATGTAATCCTCCTGTGTTAACATTATACACATATTTTCTTGACTCAGATTCAATCCAATATATTTGAATGGACTTGTTGCTTCTTTTCCAACTTCAAATATACTTTTTATTTTGATACTATGTCCTTTTGGAATTTATTGCTTCCTGCCCATAAGAAATCATCAACGTGCACAGCAAATATTCCATACAGGCCTTTCTCATCATACCAATAAAATATTGCTGGATCAACCTTAGATACCTGTCCTTTTAGTCTTAACATAGTTGTTTTTACCTTCTGATACCATTGCAATGATGCATCTGCTAAACCATAGATACATTTCCTTAATTTCCAAATCCTTTTAGTACATGCCTCTGATGGTGGTCTAATATAGACATCCCGTTCAAATTCTTCACCTTGCAAAAATGCAGTCTTTATGTCAATCGTGTTGACGGACCAGTTATGTTGTGCAATGACTGATAATACTGTTCTTAGAGATGATTTGTGGATTGTTGGTGAATTTTTGGTATTTCTTCGAGACAGTCTTCCTCAAATCCTTTTGCCACCAACCTAGATTTTAACTTCATCTTGTCACCCTCATTTTTCACTGTATTTACCCACCTAGATGACACACATTTTTGTCCTTTATCCTCTACTTCTGAATAAACTTTCAGTTCTTTCCATTTTCTAAGTTCATCTCTTTTTGCTTCTGAAAAATCAAGAGTTGTTGATATGTATAACTCTTCTGTTTGTATTTCCATTTGTTTGATCTTCAGATTCTTCACAGTTGACAAATCAATAGACATACTTGTTCCTTTTATGTCATTAGGTTTTATATATTCAATATTGTACCAGTTCTTTGTTTTGGTAGATGCTTTTCCAGCTCGTCCAAGAATTTTAGCTTCGTGTTCCTCCCCATTAACATGTGAAATAATAACAAAAAATATTTATCTCGTAGACGCAGTGCAACATTGGGATATTGATCTTGCTATGAAAAAATCAGCAATCATCAATAACTTAATATTGGTTGACTTTAAGAACGTCTTCTCTTGGTGAATTTCTGGCTGCAACTAACTAAAAACTGTCACACGCTTCTACTGGCACGTTTTTCAGAGGGTCAAGCAGATGTCACAACATGTCAATCATCAGCAATAACTTTCCACTCAACTCTCCGATTTGAAATTTCTAATGAACTCAATCTGAAAATTTATACTAAACTACTTACATAATTAATAAGTTGCCCATGAATTATGTAACACTTATATTTCCATAAAGGTTAACTTAAATGCAATGTCATTGAATTTATACTACACTACTTACATAATTAATAAGTTGCCCATGAATTATGTAACACTTATATTTCCATAAAGGTTACCTTAAATGCAATGTCATTGAATTTATGCTACACTACTTACATAATTAATAAGTTGCCCATGAATTATGTAACACTTATATTCCCATAAAGGTTACCTTAAATGCAATGTCATTGAATTTATGCTACACTACTTACATAATTAATAAGTTGCCCATGAATTATGTAACACTTATATTTCCATAAAGGTTACCTTAAATGCAATGTCATTGAATTTATGCTACACTACTTACATAATTAATAAGTTGCCCATGAATTATGTAACACTTATATTTCCATAAAGGTTACCTTAAATGCAATGTCATTGAATTTATGCTACACTACTTACATAATTAATAAGTTGCCCATGAATTATGTAACACTTATATTTCCATAAAGGTTACCTTAAATGCAATGTCATTGAATTTATACTACACTACTTACATAATTAATAAGTTGCCCATGAATTATGTAACACTTATATTTCAATAAAGGTTACCTTAAATGCAATGTCATTGAATTTATGCTACACTACTTACATAATTAATAAGTTGCCCATGAATTATGTAACACTTATATTTCCATAAAGGTTACCTTAAATGCAATGTCATTGAATTTATACTACACTACTTACATAATTAATAAGTTGCCCATGAATTATGTAACACTTATATTTCCATAAAGGTTACCTTAAATGCAATGTCATTGAATTTATACTACACTACTTACATAATTAATAAGTTGCCCATGAATTATGTAACACTTATATTTCCATAAAGGTTAACTTAAATGCAATGTCATTGAATTTATGTTTTAATTACAAATAAATAGATAAATGAAAGTAATCTATAATTAACCATTGATAGTTATTTCCCTTATTATTTTAATTTTTTATGTCGTCTTTGGGATTTGTTATTTCCAGAAACGTAAAGATTAGGGACTGAAAAAAAAATTTTTTTTCATTCTGAATTCATAAAAAATCCTTTTTTTTTTTTTTTTTAAGTTTTTTTTAGTAAAATAAGCTATTCATTATAAAATTAAGTCATTAATGAATAATTTGGTGAAAATTTCATTAAAATCAGACAAATCTCTGATTTTAGGCAATAGTTGAAAAAAATTTTAAATTTCAATTTTTTTATGACCTCCCTTTGTGATGTTTGATCATACCTATAACTTGGTTTAGGCCCCAGACAAAAATCCGAATATTCAAAAAAGAAAAAAAAAAAAAAAAGAAAAAGGGGAATAACTTATGCCCTTTAGTTTTCTGTAAAGAAAAAGAACAATCATTTGTAATAATTTTTTAAATATATAAAATCAAATTTTATTTCACATGTCTAACAAAACTTTAAGTGTTTTTTTAAATATAATATTACAAAAATGTTTACTAGTTAGTGTTAGTCTAACAATATTTAGAATAAAAATACTTGCGTAAAATATATTTTTAAGAACATTCGGTTTTTAGGAGTTTTATTTGAGTGTTCAATAATTTAAAATGCTTTCTTTTAATTAGGTATTAATTTCAAGTTTGCTATTTTTGAAAGGAATATAATATAAATAAAATAGATAAAAGAACAGCTTAACTTTTGAAATAAAGTCTTCCTTCAATGAATGAATTTGGGTAACTTGTGAAATGCTTTGAAATCGTTGACAAATGACAAGGGAAAATCCCTTTTCGGAAAGGGAGGTAATTTGGTCCGTTCTGTCATCTATAGTTGAAATTGACGATTTTGATTTTTTTAAATTCTAGGAAAATATGCAGCATATCATAGCATATTTTTTTTAACTTAGATTTTTTCAAAGATAAAATTCAGGGCTATCTTTCGTTAAATTTTCAAGCTAGTCACAAATAGTGATAGACATGTAAAATTGACCATGAAATTATAAGGTATTAAAAAACTCAATTTAAGTTAGATAATATAATTTTTTTTTGCTTCAATTTAAAGAAAAATATATTTTTTAAACTATGAAAAAAAAACCAGAAAAAAAACATGCGACATTATTCATTTTTTGAGTTTTAAGAAAATAAATTTTAAATTTTAAAATCATTTTTAGGGTACTGAATTTATATTTTTTTTAATTTTTAAATTTTTCTATATATTCTTAAGGATATGATCTTGCAAGAAATGTAAAAATTAGGGACCGGGAATTTCTTTTCTTCAAATGGTCATAGGTCAATTGATAAAAAAATATTTTTCAAGTTTCTTTAATAAAATAAGCTAATCGTTATAAAATCAAGGTGTTGGAAAATAATTTGGTGAAAATTTCATTAAAATTGGACAATTCCCTGATTTTTGGTAATTGTTTTAAAATTGAGAAATTTAAAAAAAAATTATCTCCCTTGGCAAAGCATGAACATACCTATATATAACGAATATAAAGAGTTGTTAACAAACAGTTAATTCAAATATCAAATTATCCGATTGGGAAGAAATTACTCACTGTTATCTTGAAAAATAATAAAGTAACACAGTCATTTTTTTTTACAACAGAGTCAGTTTCTTTATTGATATTTTATAGCAGAATTCTGTATTCCTGTTTTTTATTGTGTTTTTTTTTTTTTACTATTGAAACTTATAAAAATCTTCTGATATAATTATTAAGACTCATATCTTTATTGAAAAAAAAATGAAAAAAATTAATAGTCATTTCAAAAATGAAAAATCAATTAATAGTAATTTCACGAAAATTTCCATAAATGTTTACCTTTGGATGTAAATATATCTGAAATAGTTTTTTTCCTAAAATATATTAGGGGAAATATTTTTTTACAAGGTCTATCCCCCCCCCCCTATTTTATGAGAAAAAAATGACTCATCAGAAAACTTTTTTACTTTTTTTCTATAAAGATAAGAGTCAGAATAACTATATCAAAGAAATTGTATAACATACAACGCAGTATTTTTTTAAGGATGAAATCGGGAATATTATTATTATTTGATAACTTTTTTGCTTTTTTAATTGGTATGTTCTATTAAATTGTCAAAAAAACCCTCATTTTTTTTAAAGAAATTAATTTTAAAGAGATTTTCAATCTTTTGTGTGCTTAAATATTTTTTTTTCTGCGTGAAATAAATTAAATTTTTTTTTTTCTGCGTGAAAAAATCGAATTTTTCACGGATATTTAAATATATGAATTTTAGAATTCAGGTGAACTAAAAATTGGTCCGATCCATGCTATATTAATATTTTAAAAAGAATTTGTAATTTTTATTGTTGAATAGTAATGTGTGATTCTTAGAATATACGGAAGAGCAAAACTGACATATTTGTTTTGTTTCTATACAAAAAGACAAGACGCTTCTCAGTAACTATTATTTGTTTTTCTTAGCGTAAAAAATTATTTTTCAACTTTTTCGACCTATTAGAATAAAAAGTAAGTATATATTGATTATTTTATCAGTTTTTCTCTTAGAAAAAATATTCAAATTTTCATTTCATTTTCGATTTTAAAAATTAATACCAAAACCGAAGAAACTTTTTTAATGTCAATTTCACTGTGAAATTTTTATATTAAAGTTTTTCAAGTTTTTATTCATTTGAATAGTAAATTTTAATATTAAAGTTTTTAAAAGATTTTATTCATTTTAATAGTAAATTTTGGTTAAAAAATGTATGTCCATTACAGTCAACCATATGTAGATGCATAACCGTAAGAGGGTAATAATATGTTATTTTTTCTGTCTAAATTGCGGCCTGAAAATTACCCTTACGCATGTAATATGAATAGGTTTATTTATTTTTTAAGATAACGATGTAATTTTTCCGAATCGGATAATTTGATCTTTGAATTAACTGTTTTTCTTTGTAACAACCCTGTATGATCTTTAATTGTTTTTTTACGAGATTTTTGATAAACAAAGTTCGGAAATATTTATTTCCATTTTATTCAAGATCGCCTAAACTGATCACGTGATCATTTTGGTGATACCTATTGTACACACAAAAAAAGATTTTTAAACATTAAAAAAGCAAAATTATTTAAGCACACAAAAGATTTAAAATCTCTTAAAAATTAATTTCTTAAAGATTTATTTCTTGATAATTTATATTATTTAATTGATATAAATTTAGAAAAAAACAAAAAAAAATGTTTTCCAATAATATATTATGATATTTTTTAGCACTTTTTATTTAAGATTTCATGATTTTTTTTCTACAAAAACTACCGTCTCAAATTTTATATAAATTTTTTGATATAGTTATTCAGACTCTTATCTTTATAGAAAAAAAGTAAAAATAGTTTTTTTCCGGTTCATTTTTTCATATCTCATAAGATAAAATAGGGGGGTAAAAAAAATTCCCCTAATATATTTTAGGAAAAAAAAACTATTTCAGACATGTTTTTATCAAAAGAAAAGCAATTCTGGAAATTTTCGTGAAAATCAGACTATTAATTGATTTTTCATAGAATTTTAAAAATAAATCCTCTTGTCGTAACTTGTTTTTGGCTACGTTAAATTTCAGTTGATTTAACGGTGCAAAAATGAAAACATTGTTTTTCAATCGTAATTTTCATTATTTCTGAAAGCTGAAAATTAAAAAAAAAATCATCAGGAGTTTTTTTTTAATGTTTCTTCTTTTGAATAAACAAAATATTTTCGAGATAATATTAACCTTTATGTAAGTTTCATTGTGTTAAATATAGGGGATGAGGTAAATTTCACATGGAAAATTGGTGGTACCTACCATTTAGTATAGGACTTGATAAATTTATAATCTCAATTCCCTAAACGCTGAAGTGAAAAAAGCGTACTGGCAATAAAATCGTCTGCTACGAGTTTTAAAAGCGAATTAAAAATAATTAAATCTATTATTTTAGGTAAAACTTTGTCTAAATCAATAAGTAGTAACATAATGACCATCATTAAAAAAAAGAAAAATATCATTACATATGCAGTTTATTTTTAAAAGATTTAAAAACTTGTTTTGGTCAATTTCGACGCGATCTGCCATTCTGTCTATTTTTCAATGGTTTTACACGCTTGTTTACAATTTTAATGTGACATTCGCGATTGCAAAAAAATTTTACCAAAAATCAGGTAATTATCCGATTTTAATGAAATTTTCAGTATTGATTTAACAATTAATGAATTTTATAATGCATCAGTTATTTTATTTCAAAACTTTAATTTAGTATTTTTGCTATGAAAAATTAATATATAAAATTCATTTAAAATGTGAAAAGCATGATGTTAAATTTGAAATTTTATATCTTTAGATTCTAGAAATAAATATCTACTTAATGCAAACCTTATTTTTTAAGACGAAAGTAATAAGTTTTCAAGAAAAACTGTATTGAAAATGTACCCCACACCCTTTTTAAGCAGAAAAAATATCAATGTATAATTTTTTCTTTTATAAGATAATAGCCAATTAAATAATTATCGAAATGAGTAAAAATGAAATCTCCAAAAAATTAATTATTTATTATTTTTTTACATTTTATTTTTCAATTTTCGGTACTTATTTTCTCATAGAAAAGCCACCGTAATTGTTTGTTTTGTTTCTATTCATAACTTCGGTTTTTTATCTCATTATTTATACTGTAATTAGTACAGTATAAGAGCAACTCGAAGTTATGCTAATAGAACAAACAAACAATTACGGTGGCTTTTCTATGAGAAATAAGTACCGAAAATTGAAAAATAAAATGTAAAAAAATAATAAAAATAATTAATTTTTTGGAGATTTCATTTTTACTCATTTCGATAATTATTTAATTGGCTATTATCTTATAAAAGAAAAAATTATACATTGATATTTTTTCTGCTTAAAAAGGGTGTGGGGTACATTTTCAATACAGTTTTTCTTGAAAACTTATTACTTTCGTCTTAAAAAATAAGGTTTGCATTAAGTAGATATTTATTTCTAGAATCTAAAGATATAAAATTTCAAATTTAACATCATGCTTTTTACATTTTAAATGAATTTTATATATTAATTTTTCATAGCAAAAATACTAAATTAAAGTTTTGAAATAAAATAACTGATGCATTATAAAATTCATTAATTGTTAAATCAATACTGAAAATTTCATTAAAATCGGATAATTACCTGATTTTTGGTAAAATTTTTTGCAATCGCGAATGTCACATTAAAATTGTAAACAAGCGTGTAAAACCATTGAAAAATAGACAGAATGGCAGATCGCGTCGAAATTGACCAAAACAAGTCGTTTAAATCTTTTAAAAATAAACTGCATATGTAATGATATTTTTTCTTTTTTTAATGATGGTCATTATGTTACTACTTATTGATTTAGACAAAGTTTTACCTAAAATAATAGATTTAATTATTTTAATTCGCTTTTAAAACTCGTAGCAGACGATTTTTATTGCCAGTACGCTTTTTCACTTCAGCTTTAGGGAATTGAGATTATAAATTTATCAAGTCCTATACTAAATGGTAGGTACCACCAATTTTCCATGTGAAATTTACCTCATCCCCTATATTTAACACAATGAAACTTACATAAAGGTTAATATTATCTCGAAAATATTTTGTTTATTCAAAAGAAGAAACATTAAAAAAAAACTCCTGATGATTTTTTTTTTAATTTTCAGCTTTCAGAAATAATGAAAATTACGATTGAAAAACAATGTTTTCATTTTTGCACCGTTAAATCAACTGAAATTTAACGTAGCCAAAAACAAGTTACGACAAGAGGATTTATTTTTAAAATTCTATGAAAAATCAATTAATAGTCTGATTTTCACGAAAATTTCCAGAATTGCTTTTCTTTTGATAAAAACATGTCTGAAATAGTTTTTTTTTTCCTAAAATATATTAGGGGAATTTTTTTTTACCCCCCTATTTTATCTTATGAGATATGAAAAAAATGAACCGGAAAAAAACTATTTTTACTTTTTTTCTATAAAGATAAGAGTCTGAATAACTATATCAAAAAATTTAATATAAAATTTGAGACGGTAGTTTTTGTAGAAAAAAAAATCATGAAATCTTAAATAAAAAGTGCTAAAAAATATCATAATATTATTATTTGAAAACATTTTTTTTTGTTTTTTTCTAAATTTATATCAATTAAATAATATAAATTATCAAGAAATAAATCTTTAAGAAATTAATTTTTAAGAGATTTTAAATCTTTTGTGTGCTTAAATAATTTTGCTTTTTTAATGTTTAAAAATCTTTTTTTGTGTGTACAATAGGTATCACCAAAACGATCACGTGATCAGTTTAGGCGATCTTGAATAAAATGGAAATAAATATTTCCGAACTTTGTTTATCAAAAATCTCGTAAAAAAACAATTAAAGATCATACAGGGTTGTTACAAAGAAAAACAGTTAATTCAAAGATCAAATTATCTGATTCGGAAAAATTACATCGTTATCTTAAAAAATAAATAAACCTATTCATATTACATGCGTAAGGGTAATTTTCAGGCCGCAATTTAGACAGAAAAAAATACATATTATTACCCTCTTACGGTTATGCATCTACATATGGTTGACTGTAATGGACATACATTTTTTAACCAAAATTTACTATTAAAATGAATAAAATCTTTAAAAACTTTAATATTAAAATTTACTATTCAAATGAATAAAAACTTGAAAAACTTTAATATAAAAATTTCACAGTGAAATTGACATTAAAAAAAGTTTCTTCGGTTTTGGTATTAATTTTTAAAATCGAAAATGAAATGAAAATTTGAATATTTTTTCTAAGAGAAAAACTGATAAAATAATCAATATATACTTACTTTTTATTCTAATAGGTCGAAAAAGTTGAAAAATAATTTTTTACGCTAAGAAAAACAAATAATAGTTACTGAGAAGCGTCTTGTCTCTTTGTATAGAAACAAAACAAATATGTCAGTTTTGCTCTTCCGTATATTCTAAGAATCACACATTACTATTCAACAATAAAATTACAAATTCTTTTAAAATATTAATATAGCATGGATCGGACCAATTTTTAGTTCACCTGAATTCTAAAATTCATATATTTAAATATCCGTGAAAAAATTCGATTTTTCACGCAGAAAAAAAAAATTTAATTTATTCACGCAGAAAAAAAAATATTTAAGCACACAAAAGATTGAAAATCTCTTTAAAATTAATTTCTTTAAAAAAAATGAGGGTTTTTTTGACAATTTAATAGAACATACCAATTAAAAAAGCAAAAAAGTTATCAAATAATGATAATATTCCCGATTTCATCCTTAAAAAAATACTGCGTTGTATGTTATACAATTTCTTTGATATAGTGATTCTGACTCTTATCTTTATAGAAAAAAAGTAAAAAAGTTTTCTGATGAGTCATTTTTTTCTCATAAAATAGAAATAGGGGGGGGGATAGACCTTGTAAAAAAATATTTCCCCTAATATATTTTAGGAAAAAACTATTTCAGATATATTTACATCCAAAGGTAAACATTTATGGAAATTTTCGTGAAAAAGACTAATTAATTGATTTTCATTTTTTTTCAATAAAGATATGAGTCTTAATAATTATATCAGAAGATTTTTATAAGTTTCAATAGTAAAAAAAAAAAACACAATAAAAAACAGGAATACAGAATTCTGCTATAAAATATCAATAAAGAAACTGACTCTGTTGTAAAAAAAAATGACTGTGTTACTTTATTATTTTTCAAGATAACAGTGAGTAATTTCTTCCCAATCGGATAATTTGATATTTGAATCAACTGTTTGTTATCAACTCTTTATATTCGTTATATATAGGTATGTTCATGCTTTGCCAAGGGAGATAATTTTTTTTTAATTTCTCAATTTTAAAACAATTACCAAAAATCAGGGAATTGTCCAATTTTAATGAAATTTTCACCAAATTATTTTCCAACACCTTGATTTTATAACGATTAGCTTATTTTATTAAAGAAACTTGAAAAATATTTTTTATCAATTGACCTATGACCATTTGAAGAAAAGAAATTCCCGGTCCCTAATTTTTACATTTCTTGCAAGATCATATCCTTAAGAATATATAGAAAAATTTAAAAATTAAAAAAAAATATAAATTCAGTACCCTAAAAATGATTTTAAAATTTAAAATTTATTTTCTTAAAACTCAAAAAATGAATAATATCGCATGTTTTTTTCTGGTTTTTTTTTTCATAGTTTAAAAAATATATTTTTCTTTAAATTGAAGCAAAAAAAAATTATATTATCTAACTTAAATTGAGTTTTTTAATACCTTATAATTTCATGGTCAATTTTACATGTCTATCACTATTTGTGACTAGCTTGAAAATTTAACGAAAGATAGCCCTGAATTTTATCTTTGAAAAAATCTAAGTTAAAAAAAATATGCTATGATATGCTGCATATTTTCCTAGAATTTTAAAAAAATCAAAATCGTCAATTTCAACTATAGATGACAGAACGGACCAAATTACCTCCCTTTCCGAAAAGGGATTTTCCCTTGTCATTTGTCAACGATTTCAAAGCATTTCACAAGTTACCCAAATTCATTCATTGAAGGAAGACTTTATTTCAAAAGTTAAGCTGTTCTTTTATCTATTTTATTTTATATTATATTCCTTTCAAAAATAGCAAACTTGAAATTAATACCTAATTAAAAGAAAGCATTTTAAATTATTGAACACTCAAATAAAACTCCTAAAAACCGAATGTTCTTAAAAATATATTTTACGCAAGTATTTTTATTCTAAATATTGTTAGACTAACACTAACTAGTAAACATTTTTGTAATATTATATTTAAAAAAACACTTAAAGTTTTGTTAGACATGTGAAATAAAATTTGATTTTATATATTTAAAAAATTATTACAAATGATTGTTCTTTTTCTTTACAGAAAACTAAAGGGCATAAGTTATTCCCCTTTTCTTTTTTTTTTTTTTTTCTTTTTTGAATATTCGGATTTTTGTCTGGGGCCTAAACCAAGTTATAGGTATGATCAAACATCACAAAGGGAGGTCATAAAAAAATTGAAATTTAAAATTTTTTTCAAACTATTGCCTAAAATCAGAGATTTGTCTGATTTTAATGAAATTTTCACCAAATTATTCATTAATGACTTAATTTTATAATGAATAGCTTATTTTACTAAAAAAAACTTTAAAAAAAAAAAAAAAAAGGATTTTTTTGAATTCAGAATGAAAAAAAATTTTTTTTTCAGTCCCTAATCTTTACGTTTCTGGAAATAACAAATCCCAAAGACGACATAAAAAATTAAAATAATAAGGGAAATAACTATCAATGGTTAATTATAGATTACTTTCATTTATCTATTATTTGTAATTAAAACATAAATTCAATGACATTGCATTTAAGTTAACCTTTATGGAAATATAAGTGTTACATAATTCATGGGCAACTTATTAATTATGTAAGTAGTGTAGTATAAATTCAATGACATTGCATTTAAGGTAACCTTTATGGAGTGTGTAATAATTCATGGGCAACTTATTAATTATGTAAGTAGTGTACAATGACATTGCATTTAAGGTATTTATGGAAATATAAGTGTTACATAATTCATGGGCAACTTATAATTATGTAAGTGTAGCATAAATCAATGACATTGCATTTAAGGTAACCTTTATGGAAATATAAGTGTTACATAATTCATGGGCAACTTATTAATTATGTAAGTAGTGTAGCATAAATTCAATGACATTGCATTTAAGGTAACCTTTATGGAAATATAAGTGTTACATAATTCATGGGCAACTTATTAATTATGTAAGTAGTGTAGCATAAATTCAATGACATTGCATTTAAGGTAACCTTTATGGAAATATAAGTGTTACATAATTCATGGGCAACTTATTAATTATGTAAGTAGTGTAGCATAAATTCAATGACATTGCATTTAAGGTAACCTTTATGGAAATATAAGTGTTACATAATTCATGGGCAACTTATTAATTATGTAAGTAGTGTAGTATAAATTCAATGACATTGCATTTAAGTTAACCTTTATGGAAATATAAGTGTTACATAATTCATGGGCAACTTATTAATTATGTAAGTAGTTTAGTATAAATTTTCAGATTGAGTTCATTAGAAATTTCAAATCGGAGAGTTGAGTGGAAAGTTATTGCTGATGATTGACATGTTGTGACATCTGCTTGACCCTCTGAAAAACGTGCCAGTAGAAGCGTGTGACAGTTTTTAGTTAGTTGCAGCCAGAAATTCACCAAGAGAAGACGTTCTTAAAGTCAACCAATATTAAGTTATTGATGATTGCTGATTTTTTCATAGCAAGATCAATATCCCAATGTTGCACTGCGTCTACGAGATAAATATTTTTTGTTATTATTTTCACATGTTAATGGGGAGGAACACGAAGCTAAAATTCTTGGACGAGCTGGAAAAAGCATCTACCAAAACAAAGAAACTGGTTACAATATTGAATATAAAACCTAATGACATAAAAGGAACAAGCTATGTCTATTGATTTGTCAACTGTGAAGAATCTGAAGATCAAACAAATGGAAATACAAACAGAAGAGTTTACATATCAACAACTCTTGATTTTTCAGAAGCAAAAAGAGATGAACTTAGAAAATGGAAAGAACTGAAAGTTTATTCAGAAGTAGAGGATAAAGGACAAAAATGATGTGTCATCTAGGTGGGTAAATACAGTGAAAAATGAGGGTGACAAGATGAAGTTAAAATCTAGTTGTGGCAAAAGGATTTGAGGAAGACTGTCTCGAAGAAATACCAAAAATTCACCAAACAATCCACAAATCATCTCTAAGAACAGTATTTATCAGTCATTGCACAACAATAACTGGTCCGTCAACAAGATTGACATAAAGACTGCATTTTTTGCAGGTGAAGAATTTGAACGGATGTCTATATTAGACCACCCATCAGAGGCATGTACTAAAAGGATTTGGAAATTAAGGAAATGTATCTATGGTTTAGCAGATGCATCATTTGCAATGGTATCAGAAGGTAAAAAACAACTATGTTAAGACTAAAGGACAGGTATCTAAGGTTGATTCCAGCAATATTTTATTGTATGATGAGAAAGGCCGTATGGATATTTTGCTGTGCACGTTGATGATTTCTTATGGGGCAGGAAGCAATAAATTCCAAAAAGGACATAGTATCAAAAATAAAAAGTATATTTGAAGTTGGGAAAAGAAGCAACAAAGTCCATTCAAATTATATTGGATTGAATCTGAGTCAAGAAAATATGTGTATAATGTTAACACAGGAGGATTACATTAATAACATAACAGAAGTAAAACTAGACAAAAGGAAGGAAAATTGTTGCAATTATCCGAGGATGAGAAAACTGTGTTAAGAGCTAAACTTGGTCAGCTCTTGTGGATTTTCCAAAACAATCACGCCCTGATATTGCATTTGATGTGACAGATCTGGCTGGTAGAATCAACACAAGTACAGTTGAAGATTTTGAACGATTGAATAAGATTATCAAAGAAAGTAAAATCTAACCACATTTCTTTGAAGTATCAAAATTTGGCCAAGGATCTAAAAAATACATGTTTTTTACGGATGCATCATTTGGAAATTTTGCATGACGGTGGCAGCCAAGGAGGATATTTATAATCACCAAAGGAGATAGTCAGAAGATGAATCCAATATTCAGGCAATCCCGAAAAATTGAAGAGAGTAGTAAAAAGTACATTAGCTAGTGAACACTTGCTCTATTCAGAAGGGATTGACAATGCATCAATACCTCAATGCTCTTTGCTGAATTATTAAACAATAATCACCAAAAACTTTTCCCATCCAATGTTTTGTAGATAACAAGGATTTGGTCGAAGCAATTAAATCGACTAAACTTGTGGCAGATTAAAAAGATAAGGATTGAAAATAGAGCAAGGATCAAAGAAATGTTAGATAAGGAAGAAATCACTTCAATTAACATGGATAAATCTAATGATCAATTTGTAACTGTCTAACTTAAAAGATGCGCTTCACCTTACAACATGATAGACTGTTTAAATAATGGAGAGATGACATACTTTTGAATAGAAAAGGAATTAGATTGTTAATTGTTATTCTGTGTTACTCTCACCCTTAGCCTGGATTGAACCTGCAGTCTGGAAATGACTGTTACAGATTGTTAACTGTTGGACAGTGGAACAGTCAAATACCCCCTCAGCTTATTGGGACTCTTCCTGGCAGTGTGACATTAAATTATTTAAGCTGGTTATAGTGGGTTCATTAGAGAGGACTAGTAACTGCATGGTTAGCGCTGCAATATTTGAACTTATCATCACATATATTGAACATTATTTGTTACCAAAAAGATAATTTGATTTCTTTGCTCAGAATAAATTATTAATAAGGAAATATTATTAATTGCTAATTATACTTACTTCCATTTCATATGTGTTGTGTGTGTGTGTGGTATTCACACTCACCCCGATCATTATTTAAATTTCTAAGGGAGATAACTATTTGTAAGGAGATAACTATAATTAAGGGTGATAACTATTTGTAAGCGGAGAAACTATTAATAAGGGTGATAATTATTTTTAATGGAGATAACTATTAATGCTAATTATAGAGTTCTTTTCATTTACCTATTTATTCTGTTATTAATTAAAACATAAAATTCTATAAGTAAATGTAATTTTGACATTACGTTTAAGGCAGCCTTAGTTGATAATTGTATTAGTAGAATAATTTTCGATTTTAAAGATGCCAAACCATCTTATAGAAATTACAAAGAAGAATCAAACCACACTACGCATCTTGTGGGAGAAAAATCCTTAATGTTTTTATATAAGACATGATTGACTGGGGTCATTTTTTAATCTTCCCACCTTCAAAACAAACAAAATCACCATGTTTATCCATTGGAAAAGAGAAAAATTTATCACCAATGTGTCTTTAATTTGAACTAAAGAAAAAATGTTTTTTGTTTTTTTTAATTGCAAATCTTTTAGTCATAAAAATTTGACAATAACAGTAAAATGCTTGCATAAGAACAACTATATGACATTGTTTATCTCTGCAAATGTTCATTTATGATCAATAAATTATTGGTGATAAAGATTAGCGAGACAACAAGTTTTAGTATTTTTGCTACGTAAACCAACAGAGTAAAGGAAGGTGATTTTATGAGGTGTAAAAAATAAATGTTTCTGTCCTAGCATTACCTGCTTAAGAGAGACAACTCCCCTACTAATTAAGTCCCTTAGTTGGATTGTTTTAACATGGGGGAATAATCTTTTAACTGTTTAGTCAAACACCTTGAAATTGATGGTACACATAAGAAAAAAACGCGTCATTCCTAAACTCCCAACATAAACAAAGGGGAACCACTCTTGACTGATAAATTATTATTTCCATTAAACTAACTCTAAACCCTAACCCTAACCCTGCTTCTTTTTTCTGTAGATCAATAAAATAAATAAATTGATTACAGTTTGAAGAGTGGTTCCCCTTGTTTATGTTTGGAGTGTATAGGAAATAACCAGAAAAACTCATAGAATAAAAGTTGAATGAGAATCTAAGATGTTTAAGGCAACTGTGAAAAGATAAGCTACAAATAAAGATTTAGAATGAACCAGAGCATGCAGAAATAAAAGGCCATCTTGGATATTTTTTACCCGAAAGGACAGGATTTGGACATGTCCAATGGCAAACACCCTCCAGACTATCAATAACACCTAGTCCTTCTAACAGAAAATATGTGGAATTAAGAAAAGGAATAAAAGACAAGGACAAGGTTTGTATTTTAAAAGGCGTTTGTAATGGTGTGAAGGGTTGGGATATGGATCCCAGGAAGGGATATAGTAAGAGAAGTAGCAGAGAGTGGGATGGAGGCCACCGGTAGACAGCATGGGATACAATCGAACGGAAGGTAAGTAAGGATAAGTATGTGCGATGTGATGTGAGTCGTAAGTAGGGTATAGGCGGTAGAAAGTA
>CM042151.1:71226310-71258864 GCA_023376005.1 Doryteuthis pealeii | reverse complement strand
TTACTTCAAACTTGATATTCTGCCTTCAGCTGCTCATACATCATGAGCACAGGGTTAGAATAACATTCGCTCTTTAAGTAGCCCCACAAACAAATAGTGCATGGATAACGTCTGGACTGTTACGAGGGGCCCGAGCGTGTGCGATTTATGAGTGAGAAAACCTGCCATCAAACCTTTAGACATGCCAAATTGGTGTCTTATTGGCAGTGTAGGAGGTGCCCCTATCTTGCAGAACCCACATCGAATTTGATATTCAGTGTGCTGGCCTTCTTGCAGTTTGTATACTGGTTTTTGAAGCATCTACTTAAAAGTGTTTGTTTTTTTGGACCACCACGTTATATATATACATATACAATATATATTATGTATATGTACTATATTATATATATTGTGTGTATCATAATATTAAGAATCACGTGTATTTCATAAATAGTTAATCCAGAATTTAAACTTCTTTAAAAACAAAATTCTTTAAAAAAATTATTTATGGATAATACTTACATATATTTATTTCATGCTTCATACTAGTTCAGTTTTTGAAGATAATTTGGTTATTTCATATAGCTAACAGATCAAAGGGAAACTACTCTTGACTGATAAATTATTTATTTTCCCATTAAACTAACCCTAAACCCTAACCCTACACCCGAGTTCTTCTTTTTCCTAGTATAGATTAAATTAATTATCAGTCAGAGTGGTCCTCCTTTGATCATGTTAAGAAATAACGCATAATTTTTTCAGGGGGAAAAAATTTTTATCATGAAGAAATAAAAAAAAAATGTTTCTTAAAAATTCTGGATTTATTATATATATATTGATAATATATATATATAATATATTTGATAGATTATATTATATATATATATATATATATTATATATATATATATGTATTAGAAAATTTTAGAAAACAAATGATGTTATTAGTTTGTGGCAACTTCTTGAGAGCAACTATATTTATGAAGAAAGACAGAATAAAATAAACCGTTAGTCAAAGGTACAAACAACGCTCTCGTTCAGGGCCGGAATTTAAAAAAAACTTTGAAAATGCGTATTTTGTGTTAAAAATAAAATAAATTTTATTTAAAAACCATAAACATAATTATCCATAACAAAAACTCAAAGAGTTTGAAGTAAAAGTATAAAAGAGTATCAAAAAAGTCAAGATGTATCCAGCTAAAAAGCAAGTTTACAAAAGTAAGTCCACAGCACAATTGAGGAAAGATGGAGAGTTTCGGGAATTTGTAATGTAACAAATCCATAGTGTTGCAGTCCTTATCATAAATCGAAATTTAGCCCTCCAGTGATGATAAATGAATAAGTTGCTCTCGAAGAAGACCGCTTTAATTAAAAGGTCAAAACAGATCTGTCAGCAAACTAATAACATCATTTGTTTTTTCAAAAATGTTTCTATTCATACTGTCGGATTCACTTCCATTTACTTCATTATATATAAATATTTATATATATATATAATATATATATATATATATTATATATATATATATAAAGTCTCAACAGTATGTCTTGGTGACTGGTGAGGAGAGTGCTGTAAACACCAGCATTACAAAAAGACAGGAGCTGGAAAAGAGTGGACAAGCTCAAGGGGAGCCAACAACATCACACTGGACCGTAATAAAATTGGCCCTGGGTATACTTCAGGAGTTTTCATAATCTACAAAGTATCTAAAGTTGTTTACATGTAAAATGCGATTCTAATGATATTATCTCTTGCGCACTATTGCATTTGTTAAAAATCAGTACTGTAATTTGATATTCAACTTTTAAGCACATTCAAAATTTAAAAATAAAAAAGTATGTTTCCAATTTTTTTACTATAATATTTGGTATTCGATTGGCTATGCTTTGAATTAATGTTATTTTTAAAAATCATTTATTGAATTTACATATTAGAAAAAACATTTTAAATTAAAGAATTATTTTAAATCTAAATACTTCAATTATTAATTTTTTGTATCATTTTTTTCTATTTGAAATGCAGTTTAACAAATCACCTCATTATATCTTATTTTAAGAAAAGATAGTTAATTATGAATTAATATTTCTTATTATATCGTTATATGTATGTCATTTCTTCTGCCCCTGATGAAAACAAAAAAATCCCTACCCCCACCAGGCCGGATTAACAGAATGTCTTTTTTGTGTGGGAATTTTATGGGACATCCTGTGAGGATTGAACTCACTATTTATTAGAAATAGATCTGCAAGACTAGCTTGTTAACCATTACACCACGTTTATTTTATCATTATTTTTTCTCTCTTCTAGTACATATATAAAGGGCAGTTGGTGTGTATATATATATATATGTATGTATGTCCAGATGAACTATGAAAATAAAACAATTAACAACAAAGTAAATATATATACAGATTGATATCACCAGTTCTTGAAGATTTTATTTATATTCGAAGATATTGAAAATTAAAATATACATAGAAATAGCATTGAAATTCTACTTAAAAATGTCCAGCATTTATAATCTCAAAAATACACAAATTAATACACTAGATATTTTCCCCCCCCTCCTATACCCAGGTGACACTGGTAGTTGCTTCTAGTATTACATAAAATACAGTGATGAGCTTAGACCATGACACCACAGCAAAATGCTGCAGAACGATCTTTATAATGCATTATTCATTTTATTTCAAAACTTTCTCATTTTTTCAGGGTCACTTAATTTTGACCCCCCTTATGTTGTGGGCGTAAAATGTTTTGCAAGTTGATCATTTTTATATATTAATTACAGTATAAATAAGAGATAAAAGACCGAACTTATGAATAGAAACAAAAAAATTTTTTACGGTTACGCTTCTATGACAAAATAAGTACCGAAAATCGAAAAATAAAATGTAAAAAAATATAAATAATTAATTTTTTGGAGATTTCTTTTTACTCATTTCGATAATTATTTAATTGGCTATTATTTTATAAAGAAAAAAAATATACATCAATGTTTTTCTGCTTAAAAAGGGGAGGGGGTACATTTTCAATCGAGTTTTTCTTCAAACTTATTACTTTTATCTAAAAAAAATAAGGCTTGCATTAATTAGATATTATTTTTAGAATCTAAAAATATAACATTTTAAAATTAACATTCAATATTTTAAATGAATTTTATATATTAAATTTTTCATAGCAAAATATATAAGTTTTGAAATAAAATAACTGATGCATTATAAAATCCATTAATTGTTAAATCAATACTGAAAATTTCATTAAAATCGGATAATTACCTGATTTGTAAATTTTTTTGCAATCACGAATGTTACGCAAAATTAAACAAGCACTTAAAATCATCGAAAACGAGGTTAAATGGCGGATCGAGTCGAAATTGACCAAAACAAATGTTTAAATCTTTTAAAAATAAACTGCATATGTAATATATTTTCTTTTTTAATGATGGTCAGTATGTTACTACTTATCGATTAGACAAAGTTTGACCTTAAATGATAGATTTAATATTTTTAATTTCGCTTTTAAAACTCCTAGCAGACGAAATTATTGCTACTGCTAAAAACTAACTATCCGATAATATAAAACTTTCGGTATATGAAGTAATAAAAGACGAACTTTTATTAAATCAATGCTTACTAAATTGAAAAGGCTAATAATTTTTTCCGTTAGTTTTTGATTCGCGCATTGATCCCCCTCTTTTTTTTTTGGATATAAATATTTTACATTTTTGGAAAGATAATTTAATGACGGAACATATGTAAAAAAAACTAATCGCTACTAATTCAGTTTTGGTAATAGGGCATCTTTACATAAACTTAAATCTCGTAAATAAGAAAAATATGTATATTTTGTTAGGTTATTTTCTAAAGAATTTTATATTAAAAGTTCCTATTGTCTACTTGTTTATTTTTTTTCGGGATTTTAAAAATTTATAAAATTGTATAATACTTAGCAGATATCAAAATCGTATTTATTGATCAAAGAAAATATGTATAAAAAATATCTAGCTAAATAATGACATATATTTCGGTTTTACTTAAAAAAAAACTGAAAATAATGTTTGAATTACAAATTGTCATTTTATTAATGGGGACGCTAAGGATATAAAAAAAATTGTATTTGCTTCAGTGATAATAGGTTCAAATCCGTGACGCTAATATAATTATACTTTGTAGAACTCAAAACATGTTTGAAGAAATTTATTATTTATTTGTTTGAAAACATACGTATAATCCTCAAAAAATTATGCACACGTCAAGATGCGATAATTTTGTCAAAGATAAGAAATGGCGGAATTTTACGTAAATTTTTTTTAAATGCAAAATATTTTATGTATGAAAATTTGTTTTTTTTTTTATAACACATAAACTTGAATTGTTCTTTATATTAAACATAAAATAAAACATTAAAAAGTTAATTTCCATTTTTATTTGGTGTTTTAAAATATTTTTTAACAATACTAGTGCGTATTAAAAGTGTTTTGCACATAGCTATTAATATAATAATAATAATAATGATGATGATGATGATTATGATTATTATTATTATTATATTATTATTATTAGATCACTTGTATTATTATATATTAAAAAAAAATAAATAATAAGAATAATTAAGATTGTGAATATATATATATATAATTTATATAATATATATATAATTATACTAAAGCTGAGTTTATCAACCTTCTCCAGCTAAAGGATTTTTCTATTCATGTTATGGACACAATATTTATACTTAGATATTCCTTGTGTTAGCACTACAAAGTGTATGAAAAAAAATTCAGTTTAATTGGCTTTAATTAGGCGTAATTAGCAATTAAGTCAACGACCGACCAATCCTGTCTTGGAGATTAACTGTTGCTCTTCCCATCTCGCTATGTCGGTAAATTACTCTCCTCCCACCCTATTTGTCAGTTAGTGAGAGTTCCTGTAATAAGTGAAAAATCAGCAGTGACGCCCATACCCTAGACCTACGTACGTAGATTCACCCCTTTCATTTCTCCAGGCTAAAGAGAATTTTTTTTTTAAATAAAGTGGCGTAAATCAGGCTTTTTAAAATAGATTTTTTTAAATTACTTTAATTATTAATTTATAGAGTCAAATTTAACATGATTATTAAACTTACTTTAAAATATTCATGTTGAGTAAAAAAGAAGTAGTTATTATTTAAATGTGATGGGATCTTATTCAAATGAGCAAAGGTTGACTCCCCCCATCGTTTAACTAAACAAACTAAATATTTTCCTTACTTTAATTGCCATTACATTTAATTCTACTTAAATTCATTTACATTTTTAAAATTATCTGGCCATATTTCTTATATTATTCTATAGCTGATTTAAGGCGTTTTTCCGAAAGGTTAAAGCCAAACTATTTTTATACAGTAGTACCACCAATTTACCCTGTGAAATTTAGCCCCCCCCCTTCATATTTAACACAATGACACTTACAGTTTATTTAATATTTTCTGAAATTTTTTTCCATTCTAAAGAAAAAACATAAATAAACTCCTGTTGATTTTTTAAAAAAATTTTCAGCATACGGAAATAATGAAAATTATGATTGAAAAACAATGTTTTCATTTTTGCACTGTTAAATCAACTGAAATTTAACGTAGCTAAATACAAGTTACGATAAGAGGATTTCAAAAATTTTTTATGAAAAATCAATTAATAATCTGATTTTCATGAAATTTTCCATAAATGTTTACCATTGGATGTAAATACATCTGAAATAGTTTTTTTCTAAATATATTAGGGGAAATATTTTTTTATGAGGTCTATTCCCCCCCCCATTTTATTTTATGAGATAATAAAAATGACGTGTCAGAAATTTTTTTCTTTTTTCTATAAAGATAAGAGTCTGAATAACTATATCAATGAAATTGTATGAATGTACGAGTGTAGTTTTTTGAGAAAAATTAATGAAATCGGAAATAAAAAGTGCTAGAAAATGTCATAATTAATATTGAAAACTTTTTGCTTTGTAATGGTATGTACTATATTCTATTAAATGTCAAAAAAAAATTTTTTTTTTTTTTAAGAAATTAATTTTAAGAGATTTTCAATCTTTTGTGTGATTAAATATTTTTATTTTCTGCGTGAAATGTATTAAATTTTTTTTTTCCTGCGTCAAAAAATCGAATTTTTCACGATATTTAAAATATGAATTTTATAATTCAGGTGAACTAAACATTGGTCCGATACGAGCTCGATTATTATGATTATTATTATTATTAGATCACTTATTATTATTATTATTATTATTATATATTATTATTAAAAAAAAAGTAATATAATAAGAATAATTTAAGATTTGTGGTATATTATAATTTAAATTGTGGTAATAATATAATATAATATAATATAATATATATATATTTATATATATATATATATATATATATATATATATATATATATATATCTGTGTGTCTTGACGTCCTAGCCTCCTATCCATTTTATTTATAAAGATGTTATAGCTGGTAAATTTATGAACCGTGCATAGTTATTAACCGACAAGCGGTTGAAGGTGTTTTTATCGACAAATTAATGCGAGAAGAAATGGATATTTTACAGCCCTATTCCCGTTTATCGACAAGTAAATGTAAATATTTTACACTCCCTCCTTTTAAAATATTTTTGTAAGATCGTAATAAATACCCATGAGAACATAGTATCGCACGTGGTATTTCACATTGTATGATGAAAGAAAAAAGGGTTATTTAAAAGGAACAAATATATCTAACACGTTGGTGTTTTATTTGAAATAGCAGTGTAAATAAATGAAACAAAATTTAAAATTAAGACAAAAATATCAGATTGACATGTAGAATATATTTAAAATAATTTTAACGTTACTTTTGTCATTGAACATTGATAAGACTTTTTAAAAAATTTTTATTCGAAAGTTGAACGCATATTGCCGTAGTTTCGTATTTATTTTCTTTGGACTTTTTCAATGAATGTTCAAATCCGGTTAGATATTTGTTTTTAAAGACCGGAAGGATTTTTCTACTGCCAGGATCCAATTTCGTCATTCAGCTAGATTGACGATCCACTATTTTAAAGGTGAGACCTAGCACTGTTACTTTTTCTCTCTCTCCAGAAAACTGCGCTACTATAAATTTTAAAAAGATACGAAAGTATTTAAAAAAAAAAAAAAAAAAAGCGTTGAGTTTACTTTGAACACGACACTAGAGAATTTCCTCTAGGTTAACCCGTCTCACACTGGGAACTTTAGTACGTAATTAATATTTAAAAAGAATTATAGCTATAACATCTTTAAAATAAAAATGGATAGCTTTCTTGAGACCTGTCCTATCTGCTACAACACTTACACGAACCGAAAGGCTTCCCTGTTTCCATACATTCTGCCAAGAATGTTTACAAATACATATCAACAACAGCTCTGTTGATTGACTTACTTCAGTTGTCCGATGTGTCGAAAACGAACTGTACCCTTTACGGAAAAATCTATTCCTGTAAGTCAGTGGGCGAGGTCGTTCCCACCAACAATTACCTTCTAAATCGGTATCACGAGTCTCACAGAAACAGTGCCCTGCACACAACAATGAAATTTTGGATATTAACTGTAAAGCTGCCGTTTAATGATCTGCTGCCAGTGCTGCCTATGCGCCCACGAAAAATGCGATAAGACAATGACCGTATTCAACGCGAAAAGATCAAAGACCACTTACATAATCGCTACAGAACTTAAAGGTAAACAGAACCTCTGGAAAAACGGTTGTACAAAATCCAAGAAGACAGAGATTCTACAATAGTGAATTTAATTCTATAAGTCAAGAATTAATAGACTATATCAGTAATCAAGAGAATACTGGGTCAAGAAATTGAGACAGCTTATTCAAAGGAAAGCAACAGTTACAGGAAAGAGTGACAACCTAGTTCAAATCATTGAAATGACTGAAGAGAATATTAACGACCTAGACAACTTGGTTGGCGAGGACGGTACAGAGGAAGGGCCTCTCGGAATACTTTTGATTATCAACCGAACTGTCATCATCACCAATCATATTTTTGGTCAAAAGTTTATCCTTAAGGCTTAGAAATTTTTTACTTATCTCAAAGTTTATCTCAGGTTCAGTCGGTTGAATAAAATCAGCTGTTGTCGACATGACAACGTGTTTCGGTTGATAATCAAAAGTATTCCGAGATTTCGGCCCTTCCTCTGTACCGTCCTCGCCAACCAAGTTGTCTAGGTCGTTAATATTCTCTTCAGTCATTTCAATGATTTGAACTAGGTTGTCACTCTGTTCCTGTAAACTGTTGCTTTCCTTTGAATAAGCTGTCTCAATTTCATTGACCCAGTATTTCTCTTGATTACTGATATAGTCTATTAATTCTTGACTTATAGAATTAATTTCACGTATTGTAGAATCTCTGTCTTCTTGGATTTTGTACAACCGTTTTTCCAGAGGTTCCTGTTTTACCTTTAAGTTCTGTAGACGATTATGTAAGTGGTCTTTGATCTTTTTCGCGTTGAATACGGTCATTGTCTTATCGCATTTTCGTGGGCGCATAGGCAGCACTGGCAGCAGATCATTAAACGGCAGCTTTTACAGTTAATATCCAAAATTTCATTGTTGTGTGCAGGGCACTGTTTCTGTGAGACTTCGTGATACCGATTTAGAAGGTAATTGTTGGTGGGGAACGACCTCGCCCACTGACTTACAGGAATAGATTTTTCCGTAAAGGGTACAGTTCGTTTTCGACACATCGGACAACTGAAGTAAAGTCCATCAACAGAACTTGTTGATATGTATTTGTAAACATTCTTGGCAGAATGTATGGAAACAGGGAAGACCTTTCGGTTCGGTGTAAGTGTTGTAGCAGATAGGACAGGTCTCAAGAAAGCTATCCATTTTTATTTATAAAGATGTTATAGCTATAATTCTTTTTAAATATTAGATTACCGTACTAAACAGTTCCCAGTGTGAGACGGGTTAACCTAGAGGAAATTCTCTAGTGTCGTGTTCAAAGTAAACTCAACGCTTTTTTTTTTTTTTTTTTTTTTTAAATACTTTCGTATCTTTTAAAATTTATAGTAGCGCAGTTTTCTGGAGAGAGAGAAAAAAGTAAACAGTGCTAGGTCTCACCTTTAAAATAGTGGATCGTCAATCTAGCTGAATGACGAAATTGGGATCCTGGCAGTAGAAAAATCCTTCCGGTCTTTAAAAACAAATAATCTAACCGGATTTGAACATTCATTGAATAAAGTCCAAAGAAAATAAATACGAAACTACGGCAATATGCAGTTCAACTTTCGAAATAAAAATTTTTTAAAAAGTCTTATCAATGTTCAATGACAAAAAGTAACGTTAAAATTATTTTAAAATATATTCCTACATGTCAATCTGATATTTTTGTCTTAATTTTAAATTTTGTTTCATTTATTTACACTGCTATTTCAAAATAAAACAACCAACCGGTGTTAGATATATTATGTTCCTTTTAAATAACCCTTTTTTCTTTCATCATACAATGTGTAAATACCACGTGCGATACTATGTTCTCATGGGTATTTATTACGATCTTACAAAAATATTTTAAAAGGAGGGAGTGTAAAATATTTACATTTACTTGTCGATAAAACGGGAATAGGGCTGTAAAATATCCATTTCTTCTCGCATTAATTTGTCGATAAAAACACCTTCAAACCGCTTGTCGGTTAATAACTATGCACGGTTCATAAATTTACCAGCTATAACATCTTTATAAATAAAAATGGATAGGAGGCTAGGACGTCAAGACACACAGATATATATATATATATATATATATATATATATATATATATATATATATATATATATATATATTATATATATTATATTATATTATCTTAAATTATAATATACCACAATCTTAAATTATTCTTATTATATTACTTTTTTTTAATAATAATAATAATAATAATAATAATAATAATAATAATAATAAGTGATCTAATAATAATAATAATCATAATAATCGAGCTCGTATCGGACCAATGTTTAGTTCACCTGAATTATAAAATTCATATTTTTAAATATCCGTGAAAAATTCGATTTTTTGACGCAGGAAAAAAAAAATTTAATACATTTCACGCAGAAAATAAAAATATTTAATCACACAAAAGATTGAAAATCTCTTAAAAATTAATTTCTTAAAAAAAAAAAAATTTTTTTTTTGACAATTTAATAGAATATAGTACATACCAATTACAAAAGCAAAAAAAGTTTTCAAATATTAATATTATGACATTTTCTAGCACTTTTTATTTCCGATTTCATTAATTTTTCCTCAAAAAACTACACCTCGTACATTCATACAATTTCATTGATATAGTTATTCAGACTCTTATCTTTATAGAAAAAAAGAAAAAAAATTTTCTGACACGTCATTTTTATTATCTCATAAAATAAAATGGGGGGGGGGGAATAGACCTCATAAAAAAATATTTCCCCTAATATATTTTAGAAAAAAACTATTTCAGATGTATTTACATCCAATGGTAAACATTTATGGAAAATTTCATGAAAATCAGATTATTAATTGATTTTTCATAAAAAATTTTTGAAATCCTCTTATCGTAACTTGTATTTAGCTACGTTAAATTTCAGTTGATTTAACAGTGCAAAAATGAAAACATTGTTTTTCAATCATAATTTTCATTATTTCCGTATGCTGAAAATTTTTTTAAAAAATCAACAGGAGTTTATTTTATGTTTTTTCTTTAGAATGGAAAAAAAAATTTCAAGAAAATATTAAATATACTGTAAGTGTCATTGTGTTAAATATGAAGGGGGGGGGCTAAATTGGGTGGTGGTACCTACTGTATTGCCACAAATTTTTAAACAAATACAACCGAGTTTGGCTTTAACTTTTCGGAAAAACGCCTTAAATCAGCTATAGAATAATATAAGAAATATGGCCAGATAATTTTAAAAATGTAAATGAATTTAAGTAGAATTAAATGTAAATGGCAATTAAAGTAAAGGAAAATAATTTATTCTTTTAGTTTGTTTTAGTTAAACGATGGGGGGAGTCAACCTTTGCTCATTTGAATAAGATCCCATCACATTTAAATATATAACTACTTCTTTTTTTACTCAACATGAAATATTTTAAAGTAAGTTTAATAATCATGTTAAATTTGACTCTATAAATTAATAATTAAAGTAATTTAAAAAAATCTATTTTAAAGCCTGATTTACGCCACTTTATTTAAAAAAAAAAAAATTCTCTTTAGCCTGGAGAAATGAAAGTGGGGGTGAATCTACGTACGTAGGTCCTAGGGTATGGGCGTCACTGCTGATTTTTCACTTATTACAGGAACTCTCACTAACTGACAAATACAGGGTGGGAGGAGAGTAACTTTACCGACATAGCGAGATGGGAAGAGCAACAGTTAATCTCCAAGACAGGGATTGGTCGGTCGTTGACTTAATTGCTAATTACGCCTAATTAAAGCCAATTAAACTGAATTTTTTTTCATACACTTTGTAGTGCTAACACCAAGGAATATCTAAGTATAAATATTGTGTCCATAACATGAATAGAAAAAAATCCTTTAGCTGGAGAAGGTTGATAAACTCAGCTTTAGTATAATAATAGAAGATATATATATATTATATTATATACCTCAATCTTAAATTATAATATACCACAATCTTAAATTATTCTTATTATATTACTTTTTTAATAATAATAATAATAATAATAATAATAACAAGTGATCTAATAATAATAATAATAATAATAATAATCATAATCATCATCATCATCATTATATTATTATTATTATTAATAGCTATGTGCAAAACACGCTCTTTTAATACGCACTAGTATTGTTAAAAAATATTTTAAAACACCAATAAAAAATGGAAAATTAACTTTTTAATGTTTTATTTTATGTTTAATATAAAGAACAATTCCAAGTTTATGTGTTATAAAAAAGAAAAAACAAATTTCTCATACATAAAACCTAAATTTTGCATTTAAAAGTAAATTTACGTAAAATTCCGCCATTTCTTAATCTTTGACAAAATTATCGCATCTTGACGTGTGCATAATTTTTTGTCTGGAGGATTATACGTATGTTTTCAAACAAATAAAATAATAAATTTCTTCAAACACTGTTTGTTTGAGTTCTACAAAGTATAATTATATTAGCGTCACGGATTTGAACCTATTATCACTGAAGCAAAAAATAACTACAATACCCAAAAACCAGATTTTTTTATATCCCTTAGCGTCCCCCATTAATAAAAATGACAATTTGTAATTCAAACATTATTTTCAAGTTTTTTTAAGTAAAAACCGAAATATGTTATGTCATTATTTTTAGCTAGATATTTTTTTATACAATATTTTCTTTGATCAATAAATACGATTTTGATATCTGCTAAAGAAAAGTATTTATTTTACATTTTATAAATTTTTAAAAATCCCCGAAAAAAAAATAAACAAGTAGACAATAGGAACTTTTAATATAAAATTCTTTAGAAAATAACCTAACAATTTAGAAAAAAAAAAGAAAAAAAAGATACATATTTTTTCTTATTTACGAGATTTAAGTTTCAATGTAAAGATGCCCAATTACCAAAACTGAATTAGTAGCGATTTAGTTTTTTTTACATATGTTCCGTCATTAAATTATCTTTCCAAAAATGTAAAAATCATTTATATCCAAAAAAAAAAAGAAGGGGGATCAATGCGCGAATCAAAAACTAACGGAAAAAATTATTAGCCTTTTCAATTTAGTAAGCATTGATTTACAATAAAAGTTCGTCTTTTATTACTTCATATACCGAAAGTTTTATTAAAATCGGATAGTTAGTTTTTAGGCAGTAGCAATAATTTCGTCTGCTAGGAGTTTTAAAAGCGAATTAAAAATAATTAAATCTATCATTTAAGGTCAAACTTTGTCTAAATCGATAAGTAGTAACATACTGACCATCATTAAAAAAGAAAAATATCATTACATATGCAGTTTATTTTTAAAAGATTTAAAACCATTTGTTTTGGTCAATTTCGACTCGATCCGCCATTTAACCTCGTTTTCGATGATTTTAAGTGCTTGTTTACAATTTTGCCGTAACATTCGTGATTGCAAAAAAATTTACCAAAAATCAGGTAATTATCCGATTTTAATGAAATTTTCAGTATTGATTTAACAATTAATGGATTTTATAATGCATCAGTTATTTTATTTCAAAACTTTAATTTAGTATTTTTGCTATGAAAAATTAATATATAAAATTCATTTAAAATATGAAAGTGCTGATGTTAAATTTAAAAATGTTATATTTTTAGATTCTAAAAATAAATATCTAATTAATGCAAGCCTTATTTTTTTTAGATAAAAGTAATAAGTTTTGAAGAAAAACTCGATTGAAAATGTACCCCCTCCCCTTTTTAAGCAGAAAAACATTGATGTATATTTTTTTCTTTTATAAAATAATAGCCAATTAAATAATTATCGAAATGAGTAAAAAAGAAATCTCCAAAAAATTAATTATTTATTATTTTTTTACATTTTATTTTTCGATTTTCGGTACTTATTTTGTCATAGAAGCGTAACCGTAAAAAAATTTTTTGTTTCTATTCATAAGTTCGGTCTTTTATCTCTTATTTATACTGTAATTAATATATAAAAATGATCAACTTGCAAAACATTTTACGCCCACAACATAAGGGGGGTCAAAATTAAGTGACCTGAAAAAAATGAGAAAGTTTTGAAATAAAATGAATAATGCATTATAAAGATCGTTCTGCAGCATTTTGCTGTGGTGTCATGGTCTAAGCTCATCACTGTATTTTATGTTAATACTAGAAGCAACTACCCAGTGTCACCTGGGTATAGGAGGGAGGGGGAAAATATCTAGTGTATTAATTTGTGTATTTTTGAGATTTATAAATGCTGGACATTTTTAAGTAGAATTTCAATGCTATTTCTATGTATATTTTAATTTTTCAATATCTTCGAATATAAATAAAATCTTCAAGAACTGGTGATATCTAATCTGTATATATATTTACTTTGTTGTTAATTGTTTTATTTTCATAGTTTCATCTGGACATACATACATATATATATATATATACACACCAACTGCCCTTTATATATGTACTAGAAGAGAGAAAAAATAATGATAAAATAAACGTGGTGTAATGGTTAACAAGCTAGTCTTGCAGATCTATTTCTAATAAATAGTGAGTTCAATCCTCACAGGATGTCCCATAAAAATTCCCACACAAAAAAGACATTCTGTTAATCCGGCCTGGTGGGGGTAGGGATTTTTTTGTTTTCATCAGGGCAGAGAAATGACATCACATATAACGATATAATAAGAAATATTAATTCAATAATTAACTATCTTTTCTTAAAATAAGATATAAATGAGGTGATTTGTTAAACTGCATTTCAAATAGAAAAAAAATAATACAAAAAATTAAATAATTGAAGTATTTAGATTTAAAATAATTCTTTAATTTTAAAATGTTTTTTCTAATATGTAAAATTCAATAAATGATTTTTAAAAAATAACATTAATTCAAAGCATAGCCAATCGAATACCAAATTATTATAGTAAAAAAATTGAAACATACTTTTTATTTTTAAATTTTGAATGTGCTTAAAAGTTGAATATCAAATTACAGTACTGATTTTTTTAACAAATGCAGAATAGTGCGCAAGAGATAATATCATTAGAATCGCATTTTACATGTAAACAACTTTAGATAACTTTGTAGATTATGAAAACTCCTGAAGTATACCCAGGGCCAATTTTATTACGGTCAGTGTGGATGGTTGTTGGCTCCCCTTGAGCTTGTCCACTCTTTTCCAGCTCCTGTCTTTTTTGTAATGCTGGTGTTTACAGCACTCTCCTCACCAGTCAACCAAGACATACCTGTTGAGACTTTATATATATATATATATATATATATATATATATATATATATATATATATATATAAATGAAGTAAATGGAAGTGAATCCGACAGTATGAATAGAACATTTTTAGAAAAAACAAATGATGTTATTAGTTTGCTGACAGATCTGTTTTGACCTTTTAATAAAGCGGTCTTCTTCGAGAGCAACTTATTCATTTATCATCACTGGAGGCTAAATTTCGATTTATGATAAGGACCGCAACACTATGGATTTGTTAACATTACAAATTCCCGAAACTCTCCATCTTTCCTCAATTGTGCTGTGAACTTACTTTTTTAAACTTGCTTTTGTAGCTGGAATACATCTTGAACATTTTTGATACCTCTTTTATACATTTTTACTTCAAACTCTTTTGAGTTTTTGTTATGGATATTAATGTTTATGGTTTTTAAAAAATAAAATTTATTTTATTTTTAACACAAAATACGCATTTTCAAAAGTTTTTTTTAAATTCCGGCCCTGAACGAGAGCGTTGTTTGTACCTTTGACTAACGGTTTATTTATTCTGTCTTTCCTTCATAAATATAGTTGCTCTCAAAGAAGTTGCTCACAAACTAATAACATCATTTGTTTTTTCTAAAAATGTTCTATACATATATATATATATATATATATATATATATATATATATATATATATATATATATATATATATATATATATATATAATAAATCCAGAATTTTTTAAGAAACATTTTTTTTTAATTTCTTTCATGGATAAAAAAATTATTTTTCCCCTGGAAAAAATTATGGTTATTTCCTAACATGATCAAAGGAGGACCACTCTTGACTGATAAATTATTTATCTACTAGGAAAAAAGAAGACTGGGTTAGGGTTAGGGTTTAGGGTTAGTTTAATGGGAAAATAAATAATTTATCAGTCAAGAGTAGTTCCCCTTTGATCATGTTAGACTTATATGAAATAACCAAAATTATCTTCAAAAACTGAACTAGTATGAAGCATGAAATAAATATATGTAAGTATTATCCATGAAATAATTTTTTTAAAGAATTTGTTTCTTAAAAAGTTTAAATTCTGGATTAACTAATTTAGAAACATACACGTGATTCTTATATAGATACACACATATATATATATATATATATACATATATATATATATATGTATATATATACAGGGTGGTCCAAAAAAACAAACACTTTTAAGTAGATGCTACAAAAACCAGTATTATCAAACTGCAAGAAGGTGCCAGCACACTGATATCAATTAGATGTGGTTCCTGCAAGATAGGGCACCTCCCTACACTGCCAATGACACCATTGCATGTCTAGAAAGAAGGTTTGATGGCAGGTTTTTCTCACTCATAAATCAGCACACCTGGCCCTCGTACAGTCCAGACCTTAATCCATGCGACTATTTTTTGTGGGGCTACCTTAAAGAGCGAATGTATTCTAACCCTGTGCCTCATGATGTAGAGCAGCTGAAGCAGAATATCAAGTGTGAAGTAAAACGAATCACTGCTGATATGATCAGAAGAATCCGTATCCAGCATGTGCTAGCTCACGGTGATGCCTGGATTGAGCACATCATCAACTACTAATGGACTACTGTAACCTTCCAAGAATTAATCTAGTCTGTAAAATATATGTTATAATATTATAATATATTATAATTTGCGTTTTTTTGGACCACCTTACATATATATATATATATATATATATATATTATTATAAAATAAAAAAAACTGTTTTTTTTCTTTTAAACATGACTGGGTGGTGAATGCTATTGTTAAAATAGACTAATATTTAAGATTATAGAAATACTGTTGACTTACCATTTGTGTTAGAATTAATAGTCTGCACTGATGGAGATATTTATATTCATTGTTGGTAGATTAAAAATTGCTTGATGTAATTTTTTTTTTTGAAGTGAATGGATCTTTATTGGAAGATGATTTGTTTTTTGTCAAAAACATTTTTCATTTGGTAAATAAAAACAAGGTTTGAGATAGATAAAATAATCTATTGTGTAAATTAGAAACTTAAAACTGATGACATTTATTTATCGTCGACTTCATGTTTACAAATGGATTGGTGTATTGGATTTTACGGCATGTCAACACATTGGGTTATTTTATGCCAAAGACATTTTGTTTTTATTTCTCTGAATTTTTTTAGATGAGGCTGCATTATTTGGATTATACAGGCTATTGTCCTCATCTTTATTGTTATCTACCCAACATTTCGGACGATGTGCACTCCGGCCTTCTTCAGGTATTTCTAATTAGACTCGGGAACCTTCTCAAACTCGGAAACCTTCTTCCCATAACCAGTAGTCTTCATGGAACTTCAAACTTAACCCTTTATTCCATCCATGGGGGTAGACTGTTCTCTTTTCCTTTAACCATGACCAGGTACAAGTGTTAAGTTGTGTTAATTATCATTTTATGTTACTGTCGCTACTTAACCAGGATTGAACCTGCAGCCTAGAGATAACTATCACTTAGAACTGTATTAACTCAATTGGACACATGACATAGTGGATATAGGTGTTGAGTTTTAATTTTTTAATTACCTTAAAATAAGTCATCTTATTTTGAATAAGTAACTTCTTCCATTTTATTTTCCTATATCTAATTGCATTTCTTAACAATAAGTCTGGTGGCATTTATGCTGCTTGGAGCCCCCTTGAATATACAGTAATGCTGATAGCTTTTTAATTTAGTGCATCCTGGGATGCACATATTTGTTTTGAATGAGTCCCCAGAAAATTTGATGGCTCCCAACTAAAGTTTCTTAATGAATTGCAGAGTTTTTATCTATGAACAACTGAAGCCATCTAACCCCTACCTTGTACCCCATACAGTGTAATTCGTTTCCAAGAAAATATTGAAATGTATTTACAGTTAGCTGGAAATGGTGGGGGAAGAAAAAAAAAACAACTGGAATGCATGGATACAATTATTTTTAGATTTTTATGCATCAGTGATGCAGGATGTGTATCTATCAGCATCTCTGAATGAGCGGTAAGGATTTTAGCTCCAAAACCATGTTTGAATTCATAGGTAATTGTCTGAAGATGATTTAATTTAAGGTAATTTTTAAAAAAAAAACAAAAAAAAAAAACACCTGAATAGAGCCAGAGGTTAATGTAGCCTAAATGTTATGTTTATACACAATAAAGATGAAGATAACAGTCCAAAATATCAAAATCATTCCTATCAAGCCTCATCTCATGAATACAGACAAATATAAAGTTTAGTAGAATCTCAAGAAATTGTTGTAGCACTCTAGTAAATGATTGGTTTGGATTATTAAAAGAGTTCTACAACAATTCTTGTAAATCATCACATGCAGTGAAAATTCAAATTCGAGCCAATAAGTCTCTGATCATCACCGGGTGACACAGATGTTTTAAAGTTACCAATGATTTTATATAAGATAACTTCAGTATTAAGCAAGAATCCATTCATAATTTTATTAGTCTTTATTAGTATATTTAGATATATTAGTATATAAAGTTATGAGGTACAAATGGACCACGAAAGAAGAAAAAATATATGTATCTCCAATGACACATAACATTTTAAAGACAGATATGTCTTCAAATATCCAATGATTTAACTTGAAAAGATTTGAATTTTGTAATTCTGTTTCCCTTTGTGGAACATAGCTAGTTCACCTTTCCTGTTTACATAGATCTTGTTTGGTTCATAATTAACCTCATGTGCTGTAAGGGGGATATCCACACAACCACCTTGGTGTTTAAATCTGAGAAAGGTTTTTGTAGTTTTGTCGGCCACATATATGAAATTTGGACCAATTGCAACATCTGATGTGGATTTAACTTGTTGTCTGTATCACCTTCATAGAAGAAGAAAAAATATATATGCATCATCACTGCACCAGTGACACATAACAGTTTGCAAGACAGACATGTCTTCCAAATACCTAATGATTTAATGTGAATAGAGTCGAATTTTAAAATCATGGTTTTCTTTGGAGTAGATTGCTAGCACGTCCTCGTCATTAACGTAGATTTTTCTCGGCAAACAAACACCTTCAACTGCCGTGAGTGCAATATCCATCGAAGTGCCTTGGTGATCAATCCGGTGGATGTAATTTGTATTTTTATCCGCCGCATATATGCAATCCGTACCGACTGCAATGTCCGACAGGGATTCAAACCGGATGGATCCGTCACCCTCATAACGAAAGGCCACTGAGCCATTCTGATTTATACAGTAAACACTCGACTCTCTGCCAGAATTCATAATCAAAAACTTACCCGAAGGCATAACACGAAGGCGGTAGTCACCACAATAGTATATCGTATTCGGTAAGGTTATCACAAGGGAGACGTTGTACGGAGATTGCGGATCGCTTTTTGATATTACGTCAACGCACATATTTTCGTTGCGGTACAAAGCGAAGAGTCTATTGTTATCGTCTGTTCCCAAGCCGTAGTATCGCTTTCCAAATGTGAAAGAGTCTTTTTCAGTCACCATATCATGGTCAAAAATAGCGATCCTTCTAACGTAAGGCTGTGAGATTGCTACACGATTGTCCTGCAGTAAGCACAGAGCGTACGGCTCAGAAGTGAAGTTTAATTCTTGTAAGACTTCCCCATCATTGGAAAATCTCCAGATCTTTTTAAAGCAACCCTCAGAGATCAGAAAACACCCATCAGGCAACATGACAAAGTCGTTAATCCCAATGAAAGTGTCTGGAGATAAATTCACTTCTTTCAATAAACGCCAACTCTCACTTTCAGTCACCATTCCGCCTTCTTCTTCTTCTTCTATTGATCCGGAACTGTCATCATCACCGATCATATTTTTGGTCAAAAGTTTATCCTTAAGGCTTAGAAATTTTTTACTTATCTCAAAGTTTATCTCGGGTTCAGTCGGTTGAATAAAATCAGCTGTTGTCGACATGACGTGTTTCGGTTGATAATCAAAAGTATTCCGAGATTTCGGCCCTTCCTCTGTACCGTCCTCGCCAACCAAGTTGTCTAGGTCGTTAATATTCTCTTCAGTCATTTCAATGATTTGAACTAGGTTGTCACTCTGTTCCTGTAAACTGTTGCTTTCCTTTGAATAAGCTGTCTCAATTTCATTGACCCAGTATTTCTCTTGATTACTGATATAGTCTATTAATTCTTGACTTATAGAATTAATTTCACGTATTGTAGAATCTCTGTCTTCTTGGATTTTGTACAACCGTTTTTCCAGAGGTTCCTGTTTTACCTTTAAGTTCTGTAGACGATTATGTAAGTGGTCTTTGATCTTTTTCGCGTTGAATACGGTCATTGTCTTATCGCATTTTTCGTGGGCGCATAGGCAGCACTGGCAGCAGATCATTAAACGGCAGCTTTTACAGTTAATATCCAAAATTTCATTGTTGTGTGCAGGGCACTGTTTCTGTGAGACTTCGTGATACCGATTTAGAAGGTAATTGTTGGTGGGGAACGACCTCGCCCACTGACTTACAGGAATAGATTTTTCCGTAAAGGGTACAGTTCGTTTTCGACACATCGGACAACTGAAGTAAAGTCCATCAACAGAGCTGTTGTTGATATGTATTTGTAAACATTCTTGGCAGAATGTATGGAAACAGGGAAGACCTTTCGGTTCGGTGTAAGTGTTGTAGCAGATAGGACAGGTCTCAAGAAAGCTATCCATTTTTATTTTTAAAGATGTTATAGCTATAATTCTTTTTTAAATATTAGATTACCGTACTAAACAGTTCCCAGTGTGAGACGGGTTAACCTAGAGGAAATTCTCTAGTGTCGTGTTCAAAGTAAACTCAACGCTTTTTTTTTTTTTTTTAAATACTTTCGTATCTTTTAAAATTTATAGTAGCGCAGTTTTCTGGAGAGAGAGAAAAAAGTAAACAGTGCTAGGTCTCACCTTTAAAATAGTGGATCGTCAATCTAGCTGAATGACGAAATTGGGATCCTGGCAGTAGAAAAATCCTTCCGGTCTTTAAAAACAGATAATCTAACCGGATTTGAACATTCATTGAATAAAGTCCAAAGAAAATAAATACGAAACTACGGCAATATGCAGTTCAACTTTCGAAATAAAAATTTTTTAAAAAAGTCTTATCAATGTTCAATGACAAAAAGTAACGTTAAAATTATTTTAAAATATATTCCTACATGTCAATCTGATATTTTTGTCTTAATTTTTAATTTTGTTTCATTTATTTACACTGCTATTTCAAAATAAAACAACCAACCGGTGTTAGATATATTATGTTCCTTTTAAATAACCTTTTTTTCTTTCATCATACAATGTGTAAATACCACGTGCGATACTATGTTCTCATGGGTATTTATTACGATCTTACAAAATATTTTAAAAGGAGGGAGTGTAAAATATTTACATTTACTTGTCGATAAAACGGGAATAGGGCTGTAAAATATCCATTTCTTCTCGCATTAATTTGTCGATAAAAACACCTTCAAACCGCTTGTCGGTTGATAACTATGCACGGTTCATAAATTTACCAGCTATAACATCTTTATAAATAAAAATGGATAGGAGGCTAGGACGTCAAGACACACACACACATATATATATATATATATCTTAAATTATAATATACCACAATCTTAAATTATTCTTATTATATTACTTTTTTTTTTATAATAATAATAATAATAATAATAATAAGTGATCTAATAATAATAATAATAATAATAATCATCATCATCATCATTATTATTATTATTTATTAATATGTGCAAAACACGCTCTTTTAATACGCACTAGTATTGTTAAAAATATTTTAAAAATAAATAAAAAATGGAAAATTAACTTTTTAATGTTTTATTTTACGTTTAATATAAAGAACAATTCCAAGTTTATGTGTTATAAAAAAGAAAAAACAAATTTCTCATACATAAAACCTAAATTTTGCATTTAAAAGTAAATTTACGTAAAATTCCACCATTTCTTAATCTTTGACAAAATTATCGCATCTTGACGTGTGCATAATTTTTTGTCTGGAGGATTATACGTATGTTTTCAAACAAAAAAATAAAATTTCTTCAAACACTGTTTGTTTGAGTTCTACAAAGTATAATTATATTAGCGTCACGGATTTGAACCTATTATCACTGAAGCAAAAAATAACTACAATACCCAAAAACCAGATTTTTTATATCCCTTAGCGTCCCCCATTAATAAAAATGACAATTTGTAATTCAAACATTATTTTCAAGTTTTTTTAAGTAAAAACCGAAATATGTTATGTCATTATTTTTAGCTAGATATTTTTTTATACAATATTTTCTTTGATCAATAAATACGATTTTGATATCTGCTAAAGAAAAGTATTTATTTTACATTTTATAAATTTTTAAAAATCCCCGAAAAAAAAATAAACAAGTAGACAATAGGAACTTTTAATATAAAATTCTTTAGAAAATAACCTAACAATTTAGAAAAAAAAAAGAAAAAAAAGATACATATTTTTTCTTATTTACGAGATTTAAGTTTCAATGTAAAGATGCCCTATTACCAAAACTGAATTAGTAGCGATTTAGTTTTTTTTACATATGTTCCGTCATTAAATTATCTTTCCAAAAATGTAAAAATCATTTATATCCAAAAAAAAAAGAAGAAAGATCTTTGTACGGGGGATCAATGCGCGAATCAAAAACTAACGGAAAAAATTATTAGCCTTTTCAATTTAGTAAGCATTGATTTACAATAAAAGTTCGTCTTTTATTACTTCATATACCGAAAGTTTTATTAAAATCGGATAGTTAGTTTTTAGGCAGTAGCAATAATTTCGTCTGCTAGGAGTTTTAAAAGCGAATTAAAAATAATTAAATCTATCATTTAAGGTCAAACTTTGTCTAAATCGATAAGTAGTAACATACTGACCATCATTAAAAAAAGAAAAATATCATTACATATGCAGTTTATTTTTAAAAGATTTAAAACCATTTGTTTTGGTCAATTTCGACTCGATCCGCCATTTAACCTCGTTTTCGATGATTTTAAGTGCTTGTTTACAATTTTGCCGTAACATTCGTGATTGCAAAAAAATTTACCAAAAATCAGGTAATTATCCGATTTTAATGAAATTTTCAGTATTGATTTAACAATTAATGGATTTTATAATGCATCAGTTATTTTATTTCAAAACTTTAATTTAGTATTTTTGCTATGAAAAATTAATATATAAAATTCATTTAAAATATGAAAGTGCTGATGTTAAGTTTAAAATGTTATATTTTTAGATTCTAAAAATAAATATCTACTTAATGCAAGCCTTATTTTTTTTAGATAAAAGTAATAAGTTTTGAAGAAAAACTCGATTGAAAATGTACCCCCTCCCCTTTTTAAGCAGAAAAACATTGATGTATATTTTTTTCTTTTATAAAATAATAGCCAATTAAATAATTATCGAAATGAGTAAAAAAGAAATCTCCAAAAAATTAATTATTTATTATTTTTTTACATTTTATTTTTCGATTTTCGGTACTTATTTTGTCATAGAAGCGTAACCGTAAAAAAAATTTTTTGTTTCTATTCATAAGTTCGGTCTTTTATCTCATTATTTATACTGTAATTAGTATATAAAAATGATCAACTTGCAAAACATTTTACGCCCACAACATAAGGGGGGTCAAAATTAAGTGACCTGAAAAAAATGAGAAAGTTTTGAAATAAAATGAATAATGCATTATAAAGATCGTTCTGCAGCATTTTGCTGTGGTGTCATGGTCTAAGCTCATCACTGTATTTTATGTTAATACTAGAAGCAACTACCCAAGAAAGTTGCTTCTAGTATTAACATAAAATACAGTGATGAGCTTAGACCATGACACCACAGCAAAATGCTGCAGAACGATCTTTATAATGCATTATTCATTTTATTTCAAAACTTTCTCATTTTTTTCAGGTCACTTAATTTTGACCCCCCTTATGTTGTGGGCGTAAAATGTTTTGCAAGTTGATCATTTTTATATACTAATTACAGTATAAATAATGAGATAAAAGACCGAACTTATGAATAGAAACAAAAAATTTTTTTACGGTTACGCTTCTATGACAAAATAAGTACCGAAAATCGAAAAATAAAATGTAAAAAAATAATAAATAATTAATTTTTTGGAGATTTCTTTTTTACTCATTTCGATAATTATTTAATTGGCTATTATTTTATAAAAGAAAAAAATATACATCAATGTTTTTCTGCTTAAAAGGGGAGGGGGTACATTTTCAATCGAGTTTTTCTTCAAAACTTATTACTTTTATCTAAAAAAAAATAAGGCTTGCATTAAGTAGATATTTATTTTAGAATCTAAAAATATAACATTTTAAACTTAACATCAGCACTTTCATATTTTAAATGAATTTTATATATTAATTTTTCATAGCAAAAATACTAAATTAAAGTTTTGAAATAAAATAACTGATGCATTATAAAATCCATTAATTGTTAAATCAATACTGAAAATTTCATTAAAATCGGATAATTACCTGATTTTTGGTAAATTTTTTTGCAATCACGAATGTTACGGCAAAATTGTAAACAAGCACTTAAAATCATCGAAAACGAGGTTAAATGGCGGATCGAGTCGAAATTGACCAAAACAAATGGTTTTAAATCTTTTAAAAATAAACTGCATATGTAATGATATTTTTCTTTTTTAATGATGGTCCAGTATGTTACTACTTATCGATTTAGACAAAGTTTGACCTTAAATGATAGATTTAATTATTTTTAATTCGCTTTTAAAACTCCTAGCAGACGAAATTATTGCTACTGCCTAAAAACTAACTATCCGATTTTAATAAAACTTTCGGTATATGAAGTAATAAAAGACGAACTTTTATTGTAAATCAATGCTTACTAAATTGAAAAGGCTAATAATTTTTTCCGTTAGTTTTTGATTCGCGCATTGATCCCCCGTACAAAGATCTTTCTTCTTTTTTTTTTTTGGATATAAATGATTTTTACATTTTTGGAAAGATAATTTAATGACGGAACATATGTAAAAAAAACTAAATCGCTACTAATTCAGTTTTGGTAATAGGGCATCTTTACATTGAAACTTAAATCTCGTAAATAAGAAAAAATATGTATCTTTTTTTTCTTTTTTTTTCTAAATTGTTAGGTTATTTTCTAAAGAATTTTATATTAAAAGTTCCTATTGTCTACTTGTTTATTTTTTTTTTCGGGATTTTTAAAAATTTATAAAATGTAAAATAAATACTTTTCTTTAGCAGATATCAAAATCGTATTTATTGATCAAAGAAAATATTGTATAAAAAAATATCTAGCTAAAAATAATGACATAACATATTTCGGTTTTTACTTAAAAAAACTTGAAAATAATGTTTGAATTACAAATTGTCATTTTTATTAATGGGGGACGCTAAGGGATATAAAAAATCTGGTTTTTGGGTATTGTAGTTATTTTTTGCTTCAGTGATAATAGGTTCAAATCCGTGACGCTAATACAATTATACTTTGTAGAACTCAAACAAACAGTGTTTGAAGAAATTCATTATTTTATTTGTTTGAAAACATACGTATAATCCTCCAGACAAAAAATTATGCACACGTCAAGATGCGATAATTTTGTCAAAGATTAAGAAATGGTGGAATTTTACGTAAATTTACTTTTAAATGCAAAATTTAGGTTTTATGTATGAGAAATTTGTTTTTTCTTTTTTATAACACATAAACTTGGAATTGTTCTTTATATTAAACGTAAAATAAAACATTAAAAAGTTAATTTTCCATTTTTTATTTATGTTTTAAAATATTTTTTAACAATACTAGTGCGTATTAAAAGAGCGTGTTTTGCACATATTAATAATAATAATAATAATAATGATGATGATTATGATTATATTATTATTATTATTATTATTAGATCACTTATTATTATTATTATTATTATTATTATAAAAAAAAAGTAATATAATAAGAATAATTTAAGATTGTGGTATATTATAATTTAAGATTGTGGTATATAATATATGTGTGTGTGTGTGTGTGTGTCTTGACGTCCTAGCTTCCTATCCATTTTTATTTATAAAGATGTTATAGCTGGTAAATTTATGAACCGTGCATAGTTATCAACCGACAAGCGGTTTGAAGGTGTTTTTATCGACAAATTAATGCGAGAAGAAATGGATATTTTACAGCCCTATTCCCGTTTTATCGACAAATAAATGTAAATATTTTACACTCCCTCCTTTTAAAATATTTTTGTAAGATCGTAATAAATACCCATGAGAACATAGTATCGCACGTGGTATTTACACATTGTATGATGAAAGAAAAAAAGGTTATTTAAAAGGAACATAATATATCTAACACCGGTTGGTTGTTTTATTTTGAAATAGCAGTGTAAATAAATGAAACAAAATTAAAAATTAAGACAAAAATATCAGATTGACATGTAGGAATATATTTTAAAATAATTTTAACGTTACTTTTTGTCATTGAACATTGATAAGACTTTTTAAAAAAATTTTATTTCGAAAGTTGAACTGCATATTGCCGTAGTTTCGTATTTATTTTCTTTGGACTTTATTCAATGAATGTTCAAATCCGGTTAGATTATCTGTTTTTAAAGACCGGAAGGATTTTTCTACTGCCAGGATCCCAATTTCGTCATTCAGCTAGATTGACGATCCACTATTTTAAAGGTGAGACCTAGCACTGTTTACTTTTTTCTCTCTCTCCAGAAAACTGCGCTACTATAAATTTTAAAAGATACGAAAGTATTTAAAAAAAAAAAAAAAGCGTTGAGTTTACTTTGAACACGACACTAGAGAATTTCCTCTAGGTTAACCCGTCTCACACTGGGAACTGTTTAGTACGGTAATCTAATATTTAAAAAAGAATTATAGCTATAACATCTTTAAAAATAAAAATGGATAGCTTTCTTGAGACCTGTCCTATCTGCTACAACACTTACACCGAACCGAAAGGTCTTCCCTGTTTCCATACATTCTGCCAAGAATGTTTACAAATACATATCAACAACAGCTCTGTTGATGGACTTTACTTCAGTTGTCCGATGTGTCGAAAACGAACTGTACCCTTTACGGAAAAATCTATTCCTGTAAGTCAGTGGGCGAGGTCGTTCCCCACCAACAATTACCTTCTAAATCGGTATCACGAAGTCTCACAGAAACAGTGCCCTGCACACAACAATGAAATTTTGGATATTAACTGTAAAAGCTGCCGTTTAATGATCTGCTGCCAGTGCTGCCTATGCGCCCACGAAAAATGCGATAAGACAATGACCGTATTCAACGCGAAAAAGATCAAAGACCACTTACATAATCGTCTACAGAACTTAAAGGTAAAACAGGAACCTCTGGAAAAACGGTTGTACAAAATCCAAGAAGACAGAGATTCTACAATACGTGAAATTAATTCTATAAGTCAAGAATTAATAGACTATATCAGTAATCAAGAGAAATACTGGGTCAATGAAATTGAGACAGCTTATTCAAAGGAAAGCAACAGTTTACAGGAACAGAGTGACAACCTAGTTCAAATCATTGAAATGACTGAAGAGAATATTAACGACCTAGACAACTTGGTTGGCGAGGACGATACAGAGGAAGGGCCGAAATCTCGGAATACTTTTGATTATCAACCGAAACACGTCATGTCGACAACAGCTGATTTTATTCAACCGACTGAACCCGAGATAAACTTTGAGATAAGTAAAAAATTTCTAAGCCTTAAGGATAAACTTTTGACCAAAAATATGATCGGTGATGATGACAGTTCCGGATCAATAGAAGAAGAAGAAGAAGGCGGAATGGTGACTGAAAGTGAGAGTTGGCGTTTATTGAAAGAAGTGAATTTATCTCCAGACACTTTCATTGGGATTAACGACTTTGTCATGTTGCCTGATGGGTGTTTTCTGATCTCTGAGGGTTGCTTTAAAAAGATCTGGAGATTTTCCAATGATGGGGAAGTCTTACAAGAATTAAACTTCACTTCTGAGCCGTACGCTCTGTGCTTACTGCAGGACAATCGTGTAGCAATCTCACAGCCTTACGTTAGAAGGATCGCTATTTTTGACCATGATATGGTGACTGAAAAAGACTCTTTCACATTTGGAAAGCGATACTACGGCTTGGGAACAGACGATAACAATAGACTCTTCGCTTTGTACCGCAACGAAAATATGTGCGTTGACGTAATATCAAAAAGCGATCCGCAATCTCCGTACAACGTCTCCCTTGTGATAACCTTACCGAATACGATATACTATTGTGGTGACTACCGCCTTCGTGTTATGCCTTCGGGTAAGTTTTTGATTATGAATTCTGCCAGAGAGTCGAGTGTTTACTGTATAAATCAGAATGGCTCAGTGGCCTTTCGTTATGAGGGTGACAGATCCATCCGGTTTGATTCCCTGTCGGACATTGCAGTCGGTACGGATTGCATATATGCGGCGGATAAAAATACAAATTACATCCACCGGATTGATCACCAAGGCACTTTGATGGATATTGCACTCACGGCAGTTGAAGGTGTTTGTTTGCCGAGAAAAATCTACGTTAATGACGAGGACGTGCTAGCAATCTACTCCAGAGAAAACCATGATTTTAAAATTCGACTCTATTCACATTAAATCATTAGGTATTTGGAAGACATGTCTGTCTTGCAAACTGTTATGTGTCACTGGTGCAGTGATGATGCATATATATTTTTTTCTTCTTCTATGAAGGTGATACAGACAACAAGTTCAAATCCACATCAGATGTTGCAATTGGTCCAAATTTCATATATGTTGCCGACAAAACTACAAAAACCTTTCTCAGATTTAAACACCAAGGTGGTTGTGTGGATATCCCCCTTACAGCACATGAGGTTAATTATGAACCAAACAAGATCTATGTAAACAGGAAAGGTGAACTAGCTATGTTCCACAAAGGGAAACAGAATTACAAAATTCAAATCTTTTCAAGTTAAATCATTGGATATTTGAAGACATATCTGTCTTTAAAATGTTATGTGTCATTGGAGATACATATATTTTTTCTTCTTTCGTGGTCCATTTGTACCTCATAACTTTATATACTAATATATCTAAATATACTAATAAAGACTAATAAAATTATGAATGGATTCTTGCTTAATACTGAAGTTATCTTATATAAAATCATTGGTAACTTTAAAACATCTGTGTCACCCGGTGATGATCAGAGACTTATTGGCTCGAATTTGAATTTTCACTGCATGTGATGATTTACAAGAATTGTTGTAGAACTCTTTTAATAATCCAAACCAATCATTTACTAGAGTGCTACAACAATTTCTTGAGATTCTACTAAACTTTATATTTGTCTGTATTCATGAGATGAGGCTTGATAGGAATGATTTTGATATTTTGGACTGTTATCTTCATCTTTATTGTGTATAAACATAACATTTAGGCTACATTAACCTCTGGCTCTATTCAGGTGTTTTTTTTTTGTTGTTTTTTTTAAAAATTACCTTAAATTAAAATCATCTTCAGACAATTACCTATGAATTCAAACATGGTTTTGGAGCTAAAATCCTTACCGCTCATTCAGAGATGCTGATAGATACACATCCTGCATCACTGATGCATAAAAATCTAAAAATAATTGTATCCATGCATTCCAGTTGTTTTTTTTCTTCCCCCACCATTTCCAGCTAACTGTAAATACATTTCAATATTTTCTTGGAAACGAATTACACTGTATGGGGTACAAGGTAGGGGTTAGATGGCTTCAGTTGTTCATAGATAAAAACTCTGCAATTCATTAAGAAACTTTAGTTGGGAGCCATCAAATTTTCTGGGGACTCATTCAAAACAAATATGTGCATCCCAGGATGCACTAAATTAAAAAGCTATCAGCATTACTGTATATTCAAGGGGGCTCCAAGCAGCATAAATGCCACCAGACTTATTGTTAAGAAATGCAATTAGATATAGGAAAATAAAATGGAAGAAGTTACTTATTCAAAATAAGATGACTTATTTTAAGGTAATTAAAAAATTAAAACTCAACACCTATATCCACTATGTCATGTGTCCAATTGAGTTAATACAGTTCTAAGTGATAGTTATCTCTAGGCTGCAGGTTCAATCCTGGTTAAGTAGCGACAGTAACATAAATGATAATTAACACAACTTAACACTTGTACCTGGTCATGGTTAAAGGAAAAGAGAACAGTCTACCCCCATGGATGGAATAAAGGGTTAAGTTTGAAGTTCCATGAAGACTACTGGTTATGGGAAGAAGGTTTCCGAGTTTGAGAAGGTTCCCGAGTCTAATTAGAAATACCTGAAGAAGGCCGGAGTGCACATCGTCTGAAATGTTGGGTAGATAACAATAAAGATGAGGACAATAGCCTGTATAATCCAAATAATGCAGCCTCATCTAAAAAAATTCAGAGAAATAAAAACAAAATGTCTTTGGCATAAAATAACCCAATGTGTTGACATGCCGTAAAATCCAATACACCAATCCATTTGTAAACATGAAGTCGACGATAAATAAATGTCATCAGTTTTAAGTTTCTAATTTACACAATAGATTATTTTATCTATCTCAAACCTTGTTTTTATTTACCAAATGAAAAATGTTTTTGACAAAAAACAAATCATCTTCCAATAAAGATCCATTCACTTCAAAAAAAAAAAATTACATCAAGCAATTTTTAATCTACCAACAATGAATATAAATATCTCCATCAGTGCAGACTATTAATTCTAACACAAATGGTAAGTCAACAGTATTTCTATAATCTTAAATATTAGTCTATTTTAACAATAGCATTCACCACCCAGTCATGTTTAAAAGAAAAAAACAGTATTTTTATTTTTTATAATATATATATATATATATATATATATATATGTAAGTGGTCCAAAAAAACGCAAATTATAATATATTATAATATTATAACATATATTTTACAGACTAGATTAAGTCTTGGAAGGTTACAGTAGTCCATTAGTAGTTGATGATGTGCTCAATCTAGGCATCACCGTGAGCTAGCACATGCTGGATACATATATAATATTATAATATATATTTTACAGACTAGATTAATTCTGGGAAGGTTACAGTAGTCCATTAGTAGTTGATCATGTGCTCAATCCAGGCATCAACGTGAGCTAGCACATGCTGGATACGGATTCTTCTGATCATATCAGCAGTGATTCGTTTTACTTCACACTTGATATTCTGCTTCAGCTGCTCTACATCATGAGGCACAGGGTTAGAATACATTCGCTCTTTAAGGTAGCCCCACAAAAAATAGTCGCATGGGTTAAGGTCTGGACTGTACGAGGGCCAGGTGTGCTGATTTATGAGTGAGAAAAACCTGCCATCAAACCTTCTTTCTAGACATGCAATGGTGTCATTGGCAGTGTAGGGAGGTGCCCTATCTTGCATGAACCACATCTAATTGATATCAGTGTGCTGGCACCTTCTTGCAGCTTGATAATACTGGTTTTTGTAGCATCTACTTAAAAGTGTTTGTTTTTTTGGACCACCCTGTATATATATACATATATATATATGTATATGTATATATATATATATGTATATGTATATATATATATATATATATATGTATATGTATATATATATATATATATGTGTGTGTATCTATATAAGAATCACGTGTATGTTTCTAAATTAGTTAATCCAGAATTTAAACTTTTTAAGAAACAAATTCTTTAAAAAAATTATTTCATGGATAATACTTACATATATTTATTTCATGCTTCATACTAGTCCAGTTTTTGAAGATAATTTTGGTTATTTCATATAAGTCTAACATGATCAAAGGGGAACTACTCTTGACTGATAAATTATTTATTTTCCCATTAAACTAACCCTAAACCCTAACCCTAACCCAGTCTTCTTTTTTCCTAGTAGATAAATAATTTATCAGTCAAGAGTGGTCCTCCTTTGATCATGTTAGGAAATAACCATAATTTTTTCCAGGGGAAAAATAATTTTTTTATCCATGAAAGAAATTAAAAAAAAAATGTTTCTTAAAAAATTCTTGATTTATTATATATATATATATATATATATATGTATGTATATATATGTATAGAACGTTTTTAGAAAAAACAAATGATGTTATTAGTTTGTTGACAGATCTGTTCCGACCTTTTAATAAAGCAGTCTTCTTCGAGAGCAACTATATTTATGAAGGAAAGACAGAATAAATAAACCGTTAGTCAAAGGTACAAACAACGCTCTCGTTCAGGGCCGGAATTTAAAAAAAACTTTTGAAAATGCGTATTTTGTGTTAAAAATAAAATAAATTTTATTTTTTAAAAACCATAAACATTAATATCCATAACAAAAACTCAAAAGAGTTTGAAGTAAAAATGTATAAAAGAGGTATAAAAAATGTTCAAGATGTATTCCAGCTACAAAAGCAAGTTTAAAAAAGTAAGTTCACAGCACAATTGAGGAAAGATGGAGAGTTTCGGGAATTTGTAATGTTAACAAATCCATAGTGTTGCGGTCCTTATCATATTCGAAATTTAGCCTCCAGTGATGATAAATGAATAAGTTGCCCTCGAAGAAGACCGCTTTATTAAAAGGTCAAAACAGATCTGTCAGCAAACTAATAACATCATTTG
>CM042151.1:71166310-71221310 GCA_023376005.1 Doryteuthis pealeii | reverse complement strand
TTAATTTTGTGTCATTAGGCCATTTTTTTCATTTACACTGTCAATATCTGGTTGTTTGTTAGGGATTAGGGGTTGTAACCCTAACCCTAACCCCTAACAAACAACCGGATATTGACAGTGTAAATGAAAAATAGCCTAATGACACAAAATCGAAAAGGGGTGCCTTAAGGTAATATGGTCCAATAATACTATGTACTCACTTGGTTACCTCATTTCAAGAATGATGGTGCCTCTTTTACAGGTACCATCTATTTTTTTACAATATCACATTTTTATTTTATTTATTTAAGGGACCACCTTTTCAACATACATGTCCAGTACCTAAACTTTGACCCCCCCCCCTCTGGCTAAGCTAATATTGTTGTAATGTTTGATTTATATTTAAAAAAATGATCGACTGCAATGTATCAGAGCTAATCCTTATAGTCATCATAATCTTGTTGAGAATAGAGGAAAAAGAAACAACACAGCAACTAAATTCAATTGATATTTTGCCTCATTGTTGGCTGAAGCTCTTTCAAAGTTTATTGAGACAAATGCTTGTACATTCTGCTTTTATAGTGAAAAGGTAATTGGGTAAGGGAGGAAAGAAGGGAGGGTTTTGGTGTGTGAGAAAATTTGTCAATAAAAAATATTTGATTTTAAAGCTTTTTGTTTATTTTTTATCAATTTTTGAAAGATTTTATGTTAATATTACTTTTTTACCTATAAAAATTATAAATATTGCATATTATAAAAAAATTACTGTGGTGCCCTCAGTCATGGCTGTAGTGCCCTCAGTCATGGTTGTAGTGCCCTCTTTTTCAATGAGATCCACCAAGGCAATTTTTCCCTGACCCTCTCTTAGGCTAATCCCATCCCTGTATATATACAGGGGGATTGAAAAGTAAATCCCTATTTTAAACTATTTCTAATATTTTTATATGCAGTATTGTCAATACTTGGGAGAATATTGAAGATTTAATTTTTATGCAAGATGGTGCTCATCCACATTTTGCTATTGTTATTTGTGAATGGCTGAATCATCATTTTCCTTGGGAGATGGATGGGTAGATGTGGTCCACATGAGTGGCCAGCCAGAAGCCCTGCGACTTTTTTCTTTGGGGTTGGTTGAAGGAGCAAGTCAACGAAACCAATTGATTTTGGAAGAACTTGAAGGATGAATATGAGAATTTATTTTTGCCATTCCGCAAGAGTTCCTGGGAAGATCAGTTGATGCGATTCCCAATCGGCTCGAGAGGCTGGAAGAGAATTCTGGTGCCCAAATAGCATTTTAAATAAAACTCCATGTTATGTGTGTTCTTCTCATATTCATTTTTTTTTCTTCTTTCTTTCTTTCTTTCTTTCTTTCTTTCTTTCATTCTTGGTCACTTTCTTCTTCCTCTTTCTGTCTTTCTTTCATTCTTGGTCACTTTCTTCTTCTTTCTTTCTTTCTTTCATTCTTGGTCACTTTCTTCTTCTTTCTTTCTTTCTTTTTTTCTTTCATTCTTGGTCACTTTCTTCTTCTTTCTTTCTTTTTTTCTTTCATTCTTGGTCACTTTCTTCTTCTTCTTCTTAATTTCTTTTTTTTCTTTGTCTCTTTTTTCTCCTTTCGCCTCTTTAATCTGTCCCTACTTATTCCCCCTTCTCTCTGTCTCTGTCTGTCTATCTCTCTCTCTCTCTCACTTTTACTTCTTTTTTCCTTGCTTTTTTATTCATTCTCTTAATCCTCTTTTTTTTCTGCTTTTCCTTTCACCCCCCCTTCTATATTTTTGTTTATATGCAGTTACATTTTTCTCAAAAACTATGTCGCTGTTACGTCACAGTAATTTCAGGAATTAAGTAACTTTATCAATTAGTATTTAATTTATAGTCAATATGATAACTACATAAAGTAATGTAACACTGTATTTATATATGCTCAGAGAGTAGTACCCAACAGTGTTTTTTAAGACATTTTTTAATAAATACATGCCTGGTATTATTGATTTATATATAGTTTGTTTCATTTTAATATATATTTAAAGTTATCTAATGTATAGAGTTTCACAACAAATCATTTACAGACAAGAAATCTTCATATAATCTTGTATATATAATGAAAAGAATCTTTAAAAGTCTGAATAATGTAGCAAAAAAAAACTTATTGTGTTGGGAGGTTAATTTACGTATCAGTCTGCATAAACTTGTCTGTTTGTTCATTGGTATGTTTGTGTATGCATATGTATGTGCGTCTGTGCACATATGTAGACATGTATCTTCATATACATATATACATGTATACAGGCATCTTCATATATATACATGCTTAAAATAGATAGAACAATTTTTATTCTGAATTATGCTTGTCTAGCTTAATAGAGATATTTTAGAAAATAAACTGCCACTGTTGCTTAGCAACAAAACAATAGTTTAGTTAAATATTTAACAGTTTTAATCATGATAGATATACTCTACCTTGGTAATGGTTTGGATAAGAACCGAAATTACTTAATCTGCCAATAATGGCTCTTTCAGAGAAATTATTAATTCGTTTGAAGGTTGTAACATTAAAAGAATTATTAGGGAGCTTAAAAAAAAAAAAAAAAAATTAGGATAATAAAGATTCTGTTTTGTTTGAATATATATATATATATATATATATATATATATATATTATATATATATATCTTATTATAATGGAGATTGTGTGTTTTTCTGTCTGTAACCGAAACTATATTACTACTCATGTCACAATTTCCTTAGTTATTAACGACACATTCTCCATGATTCTATTTCTATTTAAACCTCAATTAATAATAAAACTGTTTGACATTATTAATACTGTTGACCTTACCTAAATACTAATAATATGCAATTGTATTTATATATACAATAAAATACCAGTTTTCTGAGTAAACGTAAAGCTAATTTGCATATTGATATTAAAAAAACTGATTTTAATAAAAATGTGCTTGGTATTATTGATTTCTAATTGTTTGGTTTTATCTTAATGAATATGAGTAAAAATCTCTTCAATAAATCCTAAAAGAAATTCATTAACAAGAAGAAATAACTGTAAATTTATTCTTTACTTCCTATTTTAACTAAATAGTTAAACTAGGAAAATTTAGCATTGAAAAACGGAAGTGATGAAAGAGTAAGTTTCAGTTGTTCTATTTTCCGATTATACCTCACTCTGTTTCAAATCTTTTTATCTGAATTCTTAATTAGTTTCATTAGCCTTTCTGATTCAATATAATATTTTATTACATTAAAACTTAAATACTTGCACCCGGAGGGTGCATATATTTGCTAGTATATATAATGTCAAATTAAACAAAAAACACATCTCTTGTTTAACAATTTTATTAACGATTTTTTCAATCTTTCTGGCCAACATTTTCCCATTCGGATGGAATCCGTGGATTAGTCCACCAAAGTTTTTATCCCAAGTACTTTCGGCACTTCAAAGTGCCATCATCAGGGGTCATGTGTTTGTGTTCCAGTTTTTTCAAGATAGTAGTAGTGAGAGTAACTAGGAGGGAAACTCGTAGAAATCATATTAAGGGGTATGGGGGCTGGAAGGAAGAGAATTGGCAGGAAAATTCTTATAGGCATTTCAAAATGTGACTACTGCAAAAAACTGGAACACAAACTCACCACCCCTGATGATGGCACTTGGAAGTGCCGAAAGTACTTGGGATAAAAACTTTGGTGGACTAATCCACGGATTCCATCTAAATGTAAAAAAGTTGTCCAGAAAGCTTGAAATGATCCTTCATAAAATTGTTAAACAGGAGACGTGTCTTTTATTTAATTCTACATGTATAAATGAAAGAATACTGCCCAAACAGACACACACACACACACACACACACACACACACACATATATATATATATATACACACATACACATGTACAAAATTTTTATTTGTGTATCAGTGTGTATAAATAAATTATCTCAATAGATTTTTTTAAAAATTCAGATTTTAAAGAAACTTTTAATTGTGCCTGATGAATACCAAAAAGAAAGACATGAAACCCAATGGTTACAGAATCACATCCATCCAATTAACATATATACATAAACTAATATATATTTCTTTATTCTTTTATGCATAATAGCTCTATCACTGATATTGACCACTCATACAAAGTATTCAATGGGCACCCCAGCTGGGAGATGTTTTGAAAAGAACACCTTTTGCTTTTCACCATACGCTTCAGGTTGTGGCACGAGAGGTACATGGAAAATAAACTTTATAAATTGTGTGATACCATTTCTGAACAACATCCTTTTATTTGAATAAACATAAAAAATATTTTGTAAATAAAAACTATTTTCATTTAAATAAACATATCTGCATTTCTCTTCTGATTAAATAAAAACTATTTTAATATAAAAATGCGTCTTTAATATAAAAACGTGTCTTTTGTTTAAAGTTTTATAATTTAAAAAAATTCCTATTGAATTAACAACAACAACATAAAATAAATAATTTTTTAAATTAAAATCGAAAACTATTTTAGTATAAAAATGTACCTTTGGGTTGTAAATATACATGAACAAACTTTAAAAAAAATCTTTCAGTGAAATTTTAATGCAAAAAAAATGAAACAAACAACCGGGAGTTTACGGTGAAATGCAAAAGGTGTTCTTTTTAAAACAGATTCCAGCTGGGGTGCCTATTGGATACTTGGCCCACCACCAACTCACCTACAAAACAAATCCTTTTCAAGTCATTTAATGTATTATGTTACTGTAGCCTAAGGTGTGCCTAATATTTTCATTATGTTCGATTGAAACAGATTAGCATTATTGCTTTTGTGTGCTCACCTCCTCTCTCTCTTTTTCCCCTACTCTCTTTCTTTCTTTCTTTCTTATATTTTTTCTGTGTAGCATGTCCTTTTCCTTACCTTTCTTTATTTAGCTGAAACAGATTAGCATTATTGCTTTTGTGTGCTCACCTCCTCTCTCTCTTTTTCCCCTACTCTCTTTCTTTCTTTCTTTCTTATATTTTTTCTGTGTAGCATGTCCTTTTCCTTACCTTTCTTTATTTAGCTGAAACAGATTAGCATTATTGCTTTTGTGTGCTCACCTCCTCTCTCTCTTTTTCCCCTACTCTCTTTCTTTCTTTCTTTCTTTCTTATATTTTTTCTGTGTAGCATGTCCTTTTCCTTACCTTTCTTTCTTTAGCTGAAACAGATTAGCATTATTGCTTTTTGTGTGCTCACCTCCTCTCTCTCTTTTTTCCCCTACTCTCTTTCTTTCTTTCTTTCTTATATTTTTTCTGTGTAGCATGTCCTTTTCCTTACCTTTCTTTATTTAGCTGAGGTGACGACACTCATAAGAATTTAGTGATTAAGTGACACTACATAATCAGGATTTACATTTTTTGCATTTCATCTTGGAGAATTTGGACAATCTTATTTTTAACCAAAGGGTATTGCAGGATGATAACGATTAGAAGATTAAGGAACACGTGTATTATTAATTATTGATGTAAATAAGACTTGATTAATGATTTTATAATCTTAGCCTTGTTTTAGGAATTTATCTTTTTCTCCTAAAAGGATTATAATATTGGATCTTATTTCTTTTACTTTATTTACAACAAAAGATATATAGGTATTTTATCTGATTCTTTACACCTGAGATTTTTTTTTCCTACGAAAATAATCACAAAAGTAAAATCTCTAAATCACTGGGAATGTAGGGAAACTTTTTGATAGCCCCGCAAATTCATTCTTTTTATGTAGACGGTCTAAGGGAAATAACTAGGCAAGACTGGTGGGTTGACACCCCATAATTTGAGTTCTATTAAATCTCACAGATCAGAAAAGAAAAATTGTCTGAGAAGAATTTTGTCTTAGTAGACCCTTGAACTGGTAAAGTGCCCCCTGCCTTAGAATATGCTAGGCGGTGATAGCTGCAAAAACAACCCTCCCTAAATAAAAACACCGAAAAAAATGTTTTGATTTTTTATTTGTAATTGATTGTAGAAAAAAAATGAAAATACTGAAAAAAAAGAAGATATTTTTTAGTGGATTGAAAGCGTTTTTATCGAGAGATTATTATTTTTTTTAGTGGTTTGAAGGCATTAAAAGTAAGCCATATTTTTATCGACAAGTAAATGTAGATATTTAGCCCCCTCCCTTAAAATATTTCAAAGAGGTGGAGGGTTAAAATATTTACATTTACTTGTCAAAAAAGACTGGAGGGGGTAAAATATGACATTAACTTTTTGGGAAAAACACCTTAAGTGCTTCAGCAGGCACCGCTTCAGCTAGGGACTTCATTCGTTGGGAGGGTTGTTTTTTCAGCTATCACCGCCTAGCGTTTTTTAAGGTTGGAATTCTGTGAATAGCAACGTGCACGGTTTTTCACATTGTAAAGGATTTTTAAAAGTATTATAAAGGATTTACAATAAAAAATATATAGTTCTTTTGAAATAGCTGAGTTCTGTTTAATTTTTGGACCTTGTCACCATTAAGCACCCCAGCCCAAAAAGAAACTGAATTTTGCTTTTCACCGGTTGTTAGTAAACAAAACAGTCGGCTGATAAAAACCAGTAACATTTTTATACTAAAATAGTTTTTGATTTTAATTTTAAAAAATTAGCTATTTCATGTTGTTGTTGTTAGCATATGTGAAAAAATTAATTTTGCACTAAAGATAAACTAATATTGTTATTTAAAAAAAATAAAACTTAAAATGAAAGACGTTTATTTATTTTCCATGTGCCTCTACGGATAGTTAATATTAAAAAGTATTTATTGAAAAAAAAGATTTTGCTAGGGTTAGGGGTTAGGGGTTAGGGTTTAGGGTTAGGAGTTATTATTATAACCTTATAATATACTTTTTATAGCTTTAATCATTCCCATGTTAAACGTGTCTAACGTTAAAAGTTTTATAATTAAAAAAGAATTGCTATTTAATTAACATGAAATAAGTAAAAAAAAAAAAAGTGTCTTTAATATCAAAACGTGTCTTTCGTTTATAGTTTTATAATAAAAAAAATGCATCTAAAAATCGTCTGTTAACAAACAAATGGAAAGCAAAACATGTCCTTTTGAATCTAGGTCGCAAATGGGGTGCTTAATGGTGTCTTGGTCCGAATTTTTACCAGAAGATATATCGGGCTGTTGCTATAGTTACAGTCTGTATCAGTATAAGAAAGCGTGGTCAACATACATATAAGAAAGGCATAAACTGCTAGAGACAGGTTATTGATGATATGGAAATCTCATTTTTCCCATAAGATAAAGTGAAAATTTTTCCAAGCTTTAGCTGAGTCAGTGTTGTATAGCTGCACCTCTTGGACTTTTAATGTAATATTTGGAGAAAAAGTTAGATGGAAACTGTGCAAGGATGCTGTGTGCTGTCTTGAACAAATTCTAGAATCAGCACCTCACTAAAGAGCAGCTGTACAACTACTTGCCTCGTATCGCACAAACTATTTGGGTAAGATGAACAAGACATGCTGGACAGGTAGAATTTTGTATTAGGTGATCAGTATTCACCTATTCTGGTAACTGGATGCTAGTTACAGTCTTCCTGTAAAGGTGAGTATGATATGTTCATTCTACAGGTCACTGCTGGAGAAGTAAGGACGAGCGCGTAAGTGACATTCTCCTACAGGCTTCTACATATGGACACACCAGTTTTGGCTGACCAATGAAGACTTACAGGGATGAATTCCTAGAAACCAAATTTGACCATTTATTTTTTATTCTGAAAATTCTTGTCTTTAGCTAAAAACCAACTCAGAATAGAAGCACCAATATCATCATGGACAGCTGTTACCTGACCTTAATATCAATTTTTAATTGGGTCATTCCATGTCAATTCACTAGGGCGTTACACTCACTAACACCGAATTACCTGAAATTTGGCACAAATGTTCCCCTTCATGAGTTAGGAAAGTGTGCCAAATTATTTTGTCTTAAACCTTACCGTTCCGATTTTAGAGGGGGATATAATTTTCCTATTTTGCCTCAAAATTAAGGCTGTGTGGTGTCGCAAAATCTCAGTGTTTTTTAAAAATTAAAAAAAAATACTTTCATACATTCAATATTTCTGAAATTTGGTATGTAAGACAAATAAGGACTATAGAATCCAAATACCCAACTATTTTAACCCTATAACTGATAGAAAATTTTATTTTGCTCACCCAAATGCATGACTCCAAAATCAACAACTTTTCACCTGTGTAGCTTACGGTCTGTCTATCGAAAATATGTCCTCTTTAATTTTCATAATATTTTTTTTTTAACACCTACTATGCCTGCCTAAGTTCATCAAAGAATTTTGTGTGGGAGCAAAGTCTACTTTAGAAGATATGAACAAGATAAGAAAAAAAACTCTGAACTTGACAGGTTCATATCTTCTAAAGTAGACTTTGCTCCCACACAAAATTCTTTGATGAACTTAGGCAGGCATAGTAGATGTTAGGAAAAAAATATTATGAAAATTGAAGAGGACACATTTTCAACAGACTGACCATAAGCTACACAGGTGAAAAGTTGTTGATTTTGGAGTCATGCATTTGGGTGGGCAAAATAAAATTTTCTATCAGTTATAGGGTTAAAATAGTTGGATATTTGGATTCTACAGTCCTTATTTGCCTTACATACCAAATTTCAGAAATATTGAATGTATGAAAATATTTTTAAATTAAAAAAAAAAACACTGAGATTTTGCGACACCGCACAGCCTTAATTTTGAGGCAAAATAGGAAAATTATACCCCCCTCTAAAATCGGAACGGTAAGGTTTAAGACAAAATAATTTGGCACACTTTCCTATCTCATGAAGGGGAACATTTGTGCCAAATTTCAGGTAATTCGGTGTTGGTGGGTGCAGATTTCAACTTTTTGCTGGTGTTTTGACATGGAATGACCCCATTGACAAAAGTTACAGATTAGTTGTCTTATTAAAATGATATTTGCTTAAACATTACACAATAGGTCTATATGAAGCACTTGTTTTATGGTTATAATTGTGGGATCATCCATCAGGCATCTGACATATTCTGAATGTCTTGCTGCCCTGGGAAGAGATTCGTTGAATCTTCAGCGTCTGGCAACTGACCTGGTAAACGTTCATAAAGTCATTAATCATCTTAACAACTGCAACCTTGAGCACCTTTTTGATCTCCATGTTTCTAACACATGTGGGCATGCCTACAAAGTCAGAAAACAGCATAGTTCACATGACTTTTGGAAACAATTTTTCACGCTCAGAATTGCCGAGGTATGGAATAAACTGCATGCATCCGTTGTAGGCTGCTGAAACACTGCATCTTTCAAAGCCTCCATGCTTCCTGTAATTCACCAACACTATATCTGATACCCCCATCCACACACATGCAAGCACACGCACACATACATGAGTTGTGGTGTACCTGAGCACTGTACACAATAAATTTCATTATTATTATATAAATGGATGCTGCAAACCTAGTTGAAATCCTGAACATGGCTGTTTGCTTATCTTCAAAATAATACTATGCGATATAGAAAAACGTGAAGTGTACACAGAATAAATAATGTAGATACTAGCAAGTATATGCGCTCTCCGATGAGCGTATAAATCTAAGTTTTAATGTAATAAAATATATCAAATTAGAAAGACTAATGAAATTAAATAAGAACGTATATAAAAAGATTACACTTATTTTGATTACATTTTAATTGATTTCTATATAAAATCATTCATAGGATTGATTTTTATACGTTGAAGAATAAAACAATATTAGGAATCAATGACACCAAATAATTATTTATTAAACCCAATTTCGCTAACACCAGTATGCAAATTAACCTCACCCTGTATTATGTAAACCTTTATTTCTTAGTGATACTAGCAAATATATGTACCCTCCGGGTGCAAGTATTTAAGTTTTAATATTATAAAATATCATATTAAATTAGAAAGGCTAATGAAACTGAATAAGAATGCAGATAAAAAGATTTGGAACAGAGGGGGTATGATTGAAAAATAGAACAACTTTGAAACTAACTCTTCCATCATTTTCCATTACTCCCGTCTTTCATTGGTAAATTTTCATAATTTAACTCTTTAGTTAAAATAGGAAGTAAAGAATAAATTTACAGTTATTTCTTCTTGTTAATGGATTTATTTTAAGATTTATCCCCGAAATTTTTGCTCATATTCAATAAGATAAAACCAAACAATTAGAAATCAATAATACTAAGCATATATTTATTAAAATCAAATTTTTAATATCAATATGCAAATTAGCCTTCCCATTCACACTGTAAACCGCTATTTTGTTGTATATATAAATACAATCGCATGTTATTAGTATGTAGATATGGTCAACAGTCTTAATGATGTAACACAATTTTATTAATAATTGAAGTTTAAATTAAAAATAAAATCATAGAGAATGTGATGTAAATAACTAAAGGGAATTGTGACTTGTATAGTAATATAGTTTCGGTTACAGACAGACAAACCCACAATCTCCATTATAATAAGATATAGGACACATTGCAGGATTTTAAAGGCACTAACAATATGGGCTGTTTTGAGGCAAATCTAACTCAATGGAGTAACTCAATTAGCAATAAAACAAAGTCGAAGGAAATGAACTCGTTGATCTGAGTTCAAATTCTGGACAAGGCTGTTTGCATTTCACATAGTGCTAATACCATTGGGAAAGGCATGAATCCAACTATTCTCCCTCCAGTTATGAGTAAATAGTAGCTCAGATTGCTTATGATTATTGTGGCCATTTCTAGGCTGTAGGTGAGAGCACATTACAGTGGAGACCCCTTGTGCTCCTTGTGTTAAGCAGAATCCTTGTGTTGTTGATCCATTCGTCCGTGTCAAATATGAACAACTGAATGCCTTTCAAGATCGGCAATTAAGTAGTTAACTAACCACATATTTGAGTGTGTTGATTGGCTGGTGGAATCCACATGGTCATGCAGAGTCTATAAGTTTAAGTGGTGGGCACACCTTATGACACAAAATATTCCAACAAGATTGGGCTCTTTAACCTTGGTATGGGAACCGGTCTAGGAAAATAAATTTTATTCTGTTAATGTTCTTTTCTATCTTCATGTGTTGTTTTAAGTTATTTGGGTAGGGTCTGAGGATCAGGGTAGGTAATTACCCATGGGTAGGATGTGACACAAGGTCACAAGTATGGGTCATTCAGCGAAGGTCAGACCTGATGGCTGGGGCTTTAGACTACACTGACTGCACCTCTGTTGAGGGGTAAGACATCTGCACCAATCGGGCCACATGTTGGCCATGGGTGGCGACCTGTGATGCTTAAGGATGGAATCCTTGTGGGTGAGCTGTCTATGACATGCAACACTCCACTTTGGCCCTTACTTAGGCTAGACGGGCGGCCAGAGAGGCTTCCTCCGAACAATCGGTTGGTTATGTCAAGCTCTATCACCTATATGATTGTCCCAACCCTATTGCCCTTATGGCAAGCCTCAACCCTTTTTATCATATATGTGCTTGAAGGCGGTGGCTGAAGGTTTCAATGTCGTGGGTATGATGTTAAACTCTATCTGATGGTAAAGTTCCAAGTCTGGAACTATGTGTTTGGAATACCTCTTTATCACCATTACTCCCAGGTCCACTCTGATCCGGAGTGCTAGTACCTGTTAGGGTCTCATTTATGGGTTAAATAGAAAAAATTGAGTTTAAAAAAAATGATAAATGCCCATCATGAATAAAACAAAACGTCTTTGGCATAAAATAACCCAACAAGGGTTGACAAGCCATAAAATCCAACCAAACTACCCACCAACTAACCACAGTGTACTATTTTAAATTGTTAGAGTAGAGTCTGAGGGTCAGGGTAGGTATTTACCCACAGGTAGGATGTGACACAAGGTCGCAAGTATGGAGCATCCAGTGAGGATCAAAATTGCTATTCAGTAGTAATGGATCTGCAGATCAGGGAAATTTAAAAAAAAAATTATTTATTTATAATTTATTAATTTATAATTTATTAATCTTTAAATATGCCGTGAGCTGGGCAATAAATTGATCAAGATACACCATCAGTATATAAACATATAATCATTTTATGATTAAAATTTTAAAAGAAAACGAATAGTGAAAATGTGCTACAAGTAATTAAAACAAAAAATATTTAATTAAAACAAAAATATTAAAGTAATAGAATAAAAATATAAGAGGATGATGAACTGTCCTCAACACTCACAGCACAACCACGGAAGCTTTATGGTACACTAGTGTGCTGCGGCACACTGGTTGAAAAACACTGGTTTATGTAATGACAAAAAAATTGGCAGATATCTAACAATTATTTTGGTTATTTCCTATAATCCAAAAAGGGGAACCATTCTTAACTGATAAATGATTTATTTATTTATTGATCTACTTGGAAAAAAGAAGTTAGGGTTAGGGTTAGTTTAATGGGAAAATAAATAAATTATCAGTCAAGAGTGGTTCCCTTTGTTTATGTTGGCATTATAGGAAATAACCATTATTTCAGTAGATGTAATCGTCAAGGGGAAATAACTCAGAACCTTAAGTTAGTCCCCCTGAAAAGAGACGCAGTAAACCAGTATTTCCCAACGTGGGGCCTACGCCACACTGCAGGGGGGGGGGGCTTCAATAATAATGTGGGGCAATATGAAAAATATAGTAATATCAACATTTTTTAATATTTTACCCTATATGGTTTAAATTATAAATTTATGATGGTTTAAATGATGGTTTAAACCATCATTGGCAATTCAGTCAATGATGGTTTAAACCATCATTTAAACCATCATAAATTTATAATTTAAACCATATAGGGTAAAATATTAAAAAATGTTGATATTACTATATCAATTTATAATTATATATAATTATAAATTTATAGGGTAAAATTGTAATTATAACCTAGCTGAGCACAACCCTTTAGTTTTATTTGAAAGATACAATTTTTTATGTTATACTTCTTCAAAACTGAAATTGTTATATCATACTAAACAATTAACAGGTGGGGGGCATGCTATACACACACACACACACACACACACACACACACACACACACATATTATATATATATATATATATATATATGCTTAGACATATAGTAGAGCTTCTTCAGGGTTTTTGTTGATATAAGGAAAAGTAAAATTTATCACAGAATAATAAGCAGACTGTGAGTGTCTTTTGTTGATCAGTTTGTTTAAAAATGTTTGAATGGAAACTAAATGTTTGAATGATCTACTAAACAGATTGAAACACTGCAACGTTGGTTGAATAGATACCACTCATTTGAACCTGTGTTTTTTCAAAATTTTCACTATATTACAGCATTAAATGACCCACTGAGGTTGATATGCCGTAAAACAAAACAAACAAACTATATTATATATATATATATATATATATATATATATATATATATATATATATATATATATATACATATATATCATATAGATATACAGTATATATATATATATATATATATATATATATATATATATATATTTATTTATTTATTAGATAATAACCCCAAATGACTTTAAAACTGACCAAAGTTGCTTCAGACAGAAAAATATTAAATAAGCATAGACTGATAGCATTTGAGAGGGGTACATCAATTCTGTAGTTTGATTTCTTTGTTTAATGGCATATCAAACCTTCGTGTGTTATCAAATGCCAAACACATCCTTGTAGAAGAACAGTAGTGTTACTATTTAACCCACATTCCGGGGAAATGAGGGTATTTCATAACTTTCCCAATGATGTTAGTCCTTAAGTGAACACAATAGCGAGACTGGAATTCGAACCCGCTTACTATGATTTCGCACTCCACCATAATGGTAGACACTACCAATTTGTTGGCTCATTTTCATTTTAAAAACGAATTAAAATCAATTAAATCGATTATTTAAGGTCATATGTTTTGTCTAAGTTGAAAAGTAGAAACATAATGAGCATCAGTAAAAAAAGCAAAATAGTAATATTACACATGTAATTTATTTTTGATACATTTTAAACTATTTTTTTCGGTCAATTTGCTCAAATATATCGTAAACATAGCCGTAAGGACTCAAATCAGAAAGGTTTGAAATAAAATAACTGATGCATTATAAAATTTATTCATTAATAAATCAACACTGAAAATTTCATTAAAATCGGATAATTCCCTGATTTTTGGTAATTTTTTTTCAAACGAGGGAGGGGGTAAATTTGTTTTGTAAAATACGGATTTTACGGCATCTTTGGCAGTGCCTAACGTTTAGTATTCCACTGGGACTCAATTCTGTAGTTTGTTGTTGTTATGGAGATGTAATAAATAACTTACATATTTTTATTTGTCCTTGCACAAAGGGAATGCAGCTAAGCGCAAGAGAATGCTGTTAAAATTTTCAAATAAGGCATATTTACAATATAATATATTAAACAAAACATACACACACACACACAGACAATATATATACATATATTATATATATATATATATATATATATATATATATATAATATATATGAGTGTGTGTGTGTGTGTGCTTGTATGTATATATGTGTATATACATATAAATGTGAAGAAAGAAATGGATATAAAATCCAACAATGTAAATATGTATAAAGTTTTTGAAGAAACAAGAAAATATTTCAAGAGTGACATTTAGAAAGCCGATGCTAAAGCGTTTCGGTTTTAATTAAACCATCAACAGTGCTCAACTGGGTTAATAATCTACAATATGAATTGATAAAAAAAACTTTTTCAAGTTTATTTAAAAAAAATAAGGTAATCATTATAAAATTAAGTCATTAACAAATAGTTTGGTGAAAATTTCATTAAAATCGGACAATTTCCTGATTTTTGGTAATAGTTTGAAATTCTTTTAAATTAAAAAAACATTTTATTACTTCCCTTTTCAAATCTCTGCGCATATAAACTATTATTTCTATATTATATATTTGACATATATTTAGACATGTATGTGTATATATATGTATGTATAGATGTATATATGTACATCCATCCATATATATATATATATATATATATATATATATAATTGTGTGTGTGTGTGTGTGTGTGTGTGTGTGAGGATAGGAGGATTGGGGTAAATCCGACAGAATGTAGTAAAGATTAGAGGGAGAAATTAACACAACTCAGACACGTATATGTAGGAGACTGAGCTCAATGTACAGCTGAAATATATCTCCCACATAAATGTGTCTGAGTTTTGTTCCTTTGTCCATATTTCTCCCTCTAATCTTTACTATATATATATATATATATATATATATATATATATATATATATATATATATATATATATAGTAAAGATTAGCCACAACCATATATATATTATATATATATATATATTAATTTGCCGATAAAAAGCGAGAAACACGATTCGGAAAATATCTACGTTTGGTCGGAATTAAGCCTGACACCAGCAAGTAAAAACATAGCGTAAATTAGGGCAGGAATCCGGGACGACAAAACGTTAAAATTACCCTTTACAGTTGTATACTCTTTTCTCTTCATTTCCTTGAATTTCTCTTCTAAAAATAAAGCGACAAATATCCATTTGTCAGTGCAAGGGATACAACTCTCATGTATTAAAATTTGAATCCCTTTCATATATTTACCAACCCTTTCGTGACAGAAAGATGTGACACAATGTCATTTTCTTAAACGGAATTTAACAGGTTTGAATTCAGAGTTTTCTTTCTCCTAGACTGGTTACCTGGTCTCCCCTACTGTTAAACCATAGCTGGAGGGAGCGTAGTCGAATGCATACCTTTCCCGAGAGTATTAGAAATGCAATGCATATGAAATGCAGACAGCCTCGTCCAGGATATGAACTTGGCTCGACGAGTCCATTTCCCACAACTAACCATTACACCACGTGCATCCATTTGAGTTCCTTTTAAAATAGGATCCCTTTTAAAGTTATATTAGGTTGCAGGTTTGTGAATTTATTTTTCTATATTAAAAAAAATAAATAAATAAACGACAGCAATAATTGATGTTATATAGATTTAAAGTTGCTGCTGAGTGATTCAGTTATACACTTTTTTTTCACCCCAGCGTGTTTATTTTAAGAGAATTGAGATTATAAACTTATCAAGTCTTATACTGAAATAAACTGAAAATTATTATTTGCAGGTAATCTTGCCGATTATTTAACAATATTTCTATTTCAGAGTAACAATAACAAAAATTTAAAAAGAATAAGAATAAGAAGGAAAACAAACAAAAAAAAAAAAAAAAAAAAAAAAAAAAAAAAAAAAAAAAACTTAAAATAGTCCACTTTTGTAGTTCTGAGATAAAAAAGTGTATAACTGAATCAGTAAGCAACAACTTTAAATCCATACAACATCAATTAATACTGTCCTTAAAAAAACAAAACAAAAAAAAAAACAAAACAAAAAAACTTATAAATGAATTAACATATTAAATGTTTTCCTTAGAGTTTGATTTTTATTAGAAGTATAAATCGTAGTGGATACATTAAGAATATATACATTGGGCTTCATTTCATATTCTACTAACATCTGTCCAGGAGACTATGGTAAAAATGTACGCTCCTGAATTCACAGACTATCCACGAAGTGTATATGTTCTCTGTTCAGTTCTGTGACGGCATTCACTCTGGGTTAGTTGAACTGGAACATGGAATAAGTAACAAGTGAATAGGAAATTCACAAACAGTCCTTAAATACTGCATGTATACTCATTGATGAGAGTGGAGTATCTGTTTCTGTTTTTGGCTCCATTTAACGAATTCATCTGTGGTGAATTCATTGTAGTCACAAGGGAATAGGAAATTAAAAAGCAGTCCCCAAACCCCTCATGCATATCTCGGTCAGGGGAAGGAGATGCCCTTGCTTGCCGTAGATTTTCCACAGACGCAATGACAGTACGCCAAAAGCCGTTGATTCCTGACAATGATTGAAACTTAAGGGTTATTTCCTATAAGTCTAACATAAACAAAGGGGATCAACTCTTGACTGATAAATTATTTATTTATTTTCACATTAAACTAACCCTAAACCCTAACCCTAACCCCGTCTTGTTTTTTCCACGTAGATCAATGAATAAATAAATAATTTAACAGTCAAGAGTGGTCCCCCTTTGTTTATGTTGGAGTTATGCGAAATAACCGATTTAAGTTCCCAACGGCATGGCTCTGACACTACCAAGTTTTACACGGCCCTGCCACGATGATGAGATGTAGGACTTTAGAAATAACGTGTTACATGTCTTTTAAGCAAAGAGCTTCCTCCGCCCTTTTACAGGTCTTGTTTTTCGTTTTACAGGATGTCTAGCCATCCTCCTCATCAGAAAAAATCTGTGGGGTTACCGGTTTAGTCGCCGATGATCTATGAAACAGGTAGTACTGGGTTGCATAATACCAGTAGCACATTCAGCGACCTGACACCATGGAAAGTGTATATACCCGTACTTGGTTGAGTCGTCCATATAAAAAACTATGAACAAAGTAATTGGCGTATATACTGTCAAAATCAAAGGGCTGTTACATATAGCGTCATTGGCCCTCCTTGCTTTGGAGTATTAAAATCGTATTCCATTTCAAGCATAATGTTTCGCTTACTCTCTGAACATTATGTATGTATATGCATATATATGTATAAGTGAGCGCGCGCGCGCACACACACACACACACACAACACACACACACACACACATATATATATATATATATATATATATATATATATATATATATATAGTATCCAATTGCCGCTTTAACTTTTCTGTTGCAGTGGCATCAGTGAATAATCCAAAAGTACTCAATATATTAAAAACATAGATCGGTCATAATAATAATAATAATAATAATAATAATAATAATAGAAGAAAAATAAAGGGTCCACCATGGTTTCAATAAAATTGAAATGATTTCCCCAGGACCCTACCCTACGTTAACTAAGTCGGTGTAATTCCTTTGTTAAATTAAAGATATTTTTCGGATAATGAATTTATAAATTAAGAGAAAAAAATAACATAGCGTTCAACCGTTATTATCCGAAAAATATCTTTAATTTAACTAAGGAATTACATCGACTTAGTTAACGTAGGTTAGGGTCCTGATGAAATCACATTTCAATTTGATTGAAAACATGGTAGAACCTTTATTTTTCCTCTAATATTAATATAATTAGTATTATATATATATATATATATATATATGTGTGTGTGTGTGTGGTGTGTGTGTGTGTGTGTGTATGTGTGTGTGTGTGTGTGTGTGTGTGTGTGTGAGAGTATTTGGGCAGCATTCTTTCATTTATGCATGTTGAATTAAACAAAAGACACATCTGTTTAATAATTTTATTTGTTGGCCAAAAAAAACTTGAAAAAATCACGAATGAAATAGTTAAACAGGAGACGTATCTTTTGTTTAATTCAACATGCATAAATGAAAGAATGCTGCCCAAACACACATATTTCAAAATACGCAATCCGGCAGCTAAGTACCAATATATATATATATATATATATATATTATATATATATATATATATATACTTTCAATATGAAAGAAAAACTCATTAAACCGTTATTTGGCTATTATAAATTCTTTTCGGTCAGTAATTCCATAAATGAGTCCAGTGTCGTCAGATACCCATTACAAAATGGAGGAAAAATATACTAAAAAGTTTTTTCTAGATATTTTCTTCTGACGAGACTGGGTTCATTAATGGAGTTATTGGCCGAAATAAATTTATAGTAACCAAATGACGGTTTGTTAAGTTTTTCTTTCTTATTCAAAAATGTAAATATCGCTCTGTATATAATTAATCTATTAATTATCTTACATTGTTCTCTCCTAGGTATTTGAAATAATCATTGTATAAATCTATAAATGGGCATGCATATGCATGGGCAAGCATTCTGGATATACAGAGAATATAGATGATCCCAAATAGAATCATCCTCAACTTACCTGTCTATTGGATACTTATTGTGTGTGTGTGAAGAAAAATTTATATATATATATATATATATATATATATATATATATATATATATATATATATATATATATAGTAAGGGATGATTCTATATGTGATTCAAGATCCACTGTACTAATATTGATGATCCAGTATGTATAAATACAGCGAATCATTAAATCACTAAAGAGAGCTCAATGTAAAATAACCTTATAGATTATATACAGATAGGGAGAAAATTAAAAGAAGGTCCGCAAAATGGATTATGTTTATAAAATTTTTATCTTACATTTGCGACACGTGTTTCAGATCTTCTGATATTTTCTTCAGGCATTAATTAAGCATATGAATTTGAATTTATAATAATAATAATAATAATAATAATAATAATAATAAAACACACACACACACACACACACACACACATATATATATATATATATACACTAGACAAAATGTGACCCATTGGGTCAGCCATTCAGCTCTGGGTAGATAATTGAGATTAGGGAAAAGGAAGTTAGCAAAGCGAATAAAATAAAAAAATACGGCCGGACGAAACCTTAAAATCATTTGGTTACCTTTTTAAGAAAATAAATGTTTGTAAGGACTTCGCGTATGCTTCGCACATTTATTTTATGAAAAATAAAGTAAAAGAACTTGGTTTTTTAAGCATGAAAAGATGGTTGATGTTCGAGTTAAAATAGACTAATATTTAGGAAATACTGTAGACTTACCAATTTTGTCTGAATTCAAAATGTAAAGGATACTGTAGTGTATATATATATATATATATATATATATATATATATATATATACTCGTTATTTTATTGCTCGATTATGGGTAAAATCGTTAATGTAGATTTTTGGGAGTTAATTGATTTTTTATTGGAAGATGGTTTGCATGTTGCAAATTAAAAAAAAAATATTTAAGATATCTCCAGAGTACACAGCGAAATGCTGTGTGATCTGGAGATATCTTAACTAAAAACAATTGGATAATTCTTAAATTGTGACGAGTCTTAAATGGGTTGAATTTTTATATTAAAAAATGTATGTTGAGTATTGAGGTGGTTATTTAAGTAGTGTTTTATATTGATAATATGTGCTTATATTTATATGTAAATAGTACTTAATATCGGGGATAGAACATTTATATCTAAGAATAGCGTGAACCTAAAGTCAACGGCGCTTGGTTACTGACAGTTCCTCGCTTATGCAATTTTCAAACCAAGCGTTTGATTTGAAAATCGCATGGGCGAGAAACTGTCAGTAACCAAGCGCCAATGCCTTCATGTCCACGCCACTCGAACTTAGATATAAGATACAATAAAGATAGTATGGAAAATCCTATTGATATTTCAAATATAGCAATAGCATAATCTTTACAGATCATTGCCGTCCCTCACAATCCCATAACTCCACCACCAGAACCTTTCCTCTCATGAGCCCTCAAACGACTCGTCAAACCCGCTTCAGATCCACAAAGTTTGATGTAAATATAACATAGAAAGGACGTCCTTCCCGTTGAACCAGATGATAAAATTTGATGCTTATGCACCACCATATGTCTCTTAAGATCAGAAGCCAACTTACAGACCTTGCCACTGATAGCACAAGACACATTGTTTGTTCCTGGAATTTGCTTGAATTGTTCCTGATAAGATTTCCTATGATTGACATATCCTGCCTTAGAAAGCAGAATTCGACCATGTCTGACATTTCCAACCCTCCATGTTCTCTCCAATATGACAGGTGTATCCTTTCGAAGTTGACGCTTGAGGTTTTCATGCTCAGTTCTTTCACTCTCAAAACTGGTACAGCCATCATCCACATGAATTCTCCAGTCAGTTCTCTTCAATGTCAGCTTTTCCCAGTTGTCAGGATTTATTTTTATTTTTACAATGTTGTTTTTTAAGCAAACCTTATACCTCTTCGAAGGCTGATGCTGTGGCCTTTTGCCACCAGTTATTTCAAACACACACACACACACACACACACACACACACACACACACACACACACACACACACACACACATATATATATATATATATATATATATATATATATATATATATATATATATATATATATATATATATCAAAATTAACTCCCTATTTTAAAATATTATATTTTTTAATATGCAGTAACATTTTTTTCAATTCTTTACAGTATGTTTCTAAATATGTAGCTATTAAATCTGTGTTGTTGATGGTGCTCCTCCATATTTTGCTATTGTTGTTCGTGAATGGCTGAATCACCATTTTCATGGGAGATGGATGGGTAGACGTGGTCCGCATGTGCGGCCGACCAGAAGCCCTTAATTAACCCCTCCGACTTTTTTCTCTCTTTGCGGTTGATTGAAAGAACAATTCTATTCTAAGAAACTTCGGACTTTGGAAAAACTCGAAGGACGAATACGAGAATTCATTTTTGCCATTCCACAAGAGTTCTTTTTAAGATCAGTTGATGGGATTCCCGAGCGGCCTGAGAGGCTGAAGTCGAATACTGGTAACCATATATAAAACTCCATTTTATGCGTTTTCTTCTAAGATTTTTTTTGTTAAAATAATGATTCAGAAATTATCTATTAGATTTTTAAGATTGTGAAGAGAATTACTTTACAAATCCCTATATATATATATATATATATATATATATATATATATATATATATCAGGATACTAAAGATTATATATATTATATATATATATATATATATATATATAAACTCTTATTATTGTTTCTTGTTTGTTTATTGATTTTAACGGCATATCAACTCGTATGGGGTTATGTCATGCCTAACGGTTAGGAAGTTATACATACAGACAGAAAAATAGTAAATAAACATAGACTGATAGCATTTGAGAAGGGTACATCAATTCTGTCGTTTGGTTTCTTTGTTTAATGGCATATCAAACCTTCGTGTGTTATCAAATGCCAAATCCATCCTTGTAGAAGAACAGTAGTGTTATTATTTAACCCATATCCCGGGGGAAATGAGAATATTTCATACCTTTCCCAATGGTGTTAGTCCTTAAGTGAACACAATAGCGAGACAGGAATTCGAACCCGCTTACTATGATTTCGTAGTCCAGCACGTTTAGTAGGCATTACCAATTTGTTGGCTCATTTTCATTTTAAAAACGAATTAAAATCAATTAAATCGATTATTTAAGGTCAATGTTTTGTCTAAGTCGAAAAGTAGAAACATAATGAGCATCAGTAAAAAAAGCAAAATAATAATATTACACATGTAATTTATTTTTGATACATTTTAAACTATTTTTTTCGGTCAATTTCCTCAAATATATTGTAAACATAGCCGTAAGGACTCAAATCAGAAAGGTTTGAAATAAAATAGCAGATGCATTATAAAATTTATTCATTGATAAATCAACACTGAAAATTTCATTAAAATCGGATAATTCACTGATTTTTGGTAATTTTTTTTTCAATCGAGGGAAAGGGTAAATTTGTTTAGTAAAATATGTTTTTTTTACGGCATCTTAAGCTGAGACTTAATTCTGTGGTTATGGAGATATAATAAATAATTCTGTTGTTATGGAGATGTAATAAATAACTTGCATATTTTTATTTGTCCTTGCACAAAAGGAATGCAGCTAAGCACAAGAGAATGCTGTTAAAAGTTTCAAATAAGGTATATTTACAATATAATATATTAAACAACACAGTTGTTGATTTATTGTATATATTTTTATGAAAATCTAGAACGGTTTTTGTTTATAAGTCAGAGAGAAAGTTTTGACAAGCATTTCACAAAAATGAATACGGGACTCATAACAATGAAAGAATGTTTCATTCTTTCTCAAAATGGTTTCCCCGGAATAAACGACAGTTAATAAAAACAATCAAACTTGTTATCGATTTGATAAAAAAACCCCAAAAAACAAAAGATTCAAACAAAAAATTCCACATTCCTGCAAATATTTACCATAGTCACATTCTTCGAATAATGGTTAAGTTGTAATCACCTTGGAAATGATAGATAAAAAGGTGTGAAACGAAAGAGGTGACGATTCTTTTTTTGAGACTCCCGAAGACGTCAACATGGCTTCCAGCTCCTTTATGATTGTGACTTTATTCTCTTTTCTCATGATGGCAATGCATGTGAAATTCGTTGTATCTGAAAGCTGTATCGACAGTAAGTAATTATCGTCTGCTTTATTCATTTATTTCAGAATAGCAGTGATGCAGATAGCTTTTTGATTTACTGCGTCCTGGAACACACATATTTGCTTTGAATGAGTCCCCGGGAAAATCTATGGGCCCAACTAAAGCCGTATAACTCCTACCTTGTAACCTATCCTGTGTAATTCGTTTCTAAGAAACTATTGAAATGCATTTACAGTTAGCTTGAAAAGGTGGAGGAAGAAAAAAGAAAAACACTGGGACGCATAGATACGATTTTACTGTGTACTTTTAGATTTTTGTGCGTCAGGGACGCATGGTGCGTACCTATCAGCATCTCTGGAATAGTTGGTTGGTGGGTTGGATTTTACGGCATGTCAACCCTTGTTGGGTCATTTTATGTCGAAGATTTTTTTGTTTTATTCATTCTTGATGGGTACTCAATTTTTAACTCAATTTAAAAAAAAACACATAAAAAATCCAACTCATTTTGTTCTATTTAGCAGTGTAGATACTATCACTCCGGGTCAGAGTGGACCTGGGAGTAATGGAGATGAAGGGTTACTTCCCATTTCTCAGAGATCGAAAACTGGAATCTCACTATCTGTTAAAGTTTATCGTCATCCAGGATACTAAGACTCTCAGCCACTGCCTTCTGGCACATACATGATAAAAAGGGTTGGGGGTGGCTATGAGAGCTATACAGTCAGAGCAATCATATAGGTGATAGGGCTAGATATGACCAGCCGATTGAAGTGGAGTGTTGCATGTCATGGACTGCTCAGCCATCAGTGTTCCTTTCTTAAACATCATGGAGCGCCACTCATAGCCAACAAGGTTTTACCCTTCTGCAGAGGTGCAGTCGGTGAATTTTAAAGCCCCAGTTGACAGAGCTGACAGTATCCGGCAATACACGGGAAATGTGAGGTTATTTGCAGTTCCATACTGGATTTTCGATAACACCCTTTTCTAGGTGTGTTTACGGCACTGTTTATACACACAGACAGACAGAAATTGCCATTAATATAGTAGATAACGTTTAAATTGTTCAAATTGATAAAAACTCGAATTTTACCTTTTTAATCTTATCATAATAGAGTTTGGGTGCCTTTCTGACTGTAACCAAAACTATATACCAACTTATGTCACAATATTCTCAATGATTGCGTGAGTCTATAAATGAATATCTAATTTATAATCAAAATTGTTGATACATAGAATAAAAACAACCATGTGTTATATACAATCAAAATTTGAGAAAGCAATTTAAACAATTGTTTTTTACTCTTGCTCTTTTTTTGCAGTAGCAAGAAGTTAACTAAAAATTTACAAATAAATAAATAAATAAATATCTACGATTTTGTGTAAAATTCATGTACAAAATATTCAAAGTAGTCATTTGATTAATAATTAATAGATGCACGCAACATTTTATTTGAGTGAGACAGGACTAAGTTTCCATTTCAAATTGTTTTTTTAATCCTTTATTAAATTTGATGATTTTGCTTACTTATAATACACACTCTCTGATATTGAATTTTAACCCCCACCCCTCTCAAGCAATATATTTCAAAAAGTAATTTTTACACCGACCGGAGGGTGTTTTTTTGTGGCTAGTCTCATTATAATGAAGATTATGTATCGGTCTGTCTGTAACCGAAACTACGTCACCATCGACATCACAATTCATTTTGATATTTACATTATATTCTCAATTAAATAGTCGTTATGTAATCTTAATTAACATCTTATCTCTTAACGATGTCTCTATTAAAGTTTAGCTCAAAATTATTGAGTTATTAACGAGTTTAGTATCTTGAAAAGTGCGCTATATATCACGAAGAAATAAAGTTTTACATAGTATAAGTTGTGGATGATTTTCATATCAGTTTTAAGAAAACCAGATTTGATAAATTATTACTTGGTGTTATTGATTTCTAATATTAGTGTTTTATTCTCTAACGTATTGAAATCAATCCTATGAATGATTTTATATAGATTCCAATTAAAATTGTAATCTTTTTATATTCGTTCATATTTAGTTTCGACAGACTTTTTAATCTAATCTAGGGGTCACCATATCCGGCCCTCGAAGGCATGTTTATCAGGCCCGCCGACGGTACATGAATTTGTTTGTTAAAACGTACAGAACGCGTGACGTTCTGATACCCTTTAAATTTAAATATCATGTTAAGCTTACTAAATCCTCATAGACATGACTACGGAATCAACCCATCGAACGAAATTGACTGATAAACATTTGAAAGCAATTCTCTTGATTGGATGTAACAATTCCAAACCAAACATTGACGAAATCTTGAAAGGCAAACTTCAGTTTCACAAAACTAAACCTTTCTGCTAATGTTGCGTTCTTTGATAATGTTTTGAAAATAAATATGTTGGTTAAATTCGTTTTTGTGCATCTTACGCCACTCATCCATGAATATAACATGGAAAGATAAATTTTGTTTTACATCTTTTTCTCAGAGCTTTCGTTCTGGCTAGCAAGTATTGAACACAATAATAATGTGGCCCGCGCTCGTTATTTTTCACCCCCCCCCTCCGTGAAAAAAGTTTGGTGATCCCTATTCTAATCTAATATTTCATTGCATTAAAACTTAAGTACTTACATTTTTTGCTAGATAAATTAAACAACTACATTTTAATAAACAAATTCAAGTACCGTCGGCGGGCATGATAAAATACCTTCGCGGGCCGGATCCGGCACGCGGGGCGTAGTTTGGTAACCCCTGTCCTTGATTAATCTTGGACTCCAAACTACATTGGCAAATACCAAATGAAGTATCACTAATGCAATGAATACATTTTTTAACATTTCTTTATTCATGTATTCATAATACCTACGTATTAATCCTAATATCTTGTTTGCTTTATTTACTTGTATTTCTATGTGTTTGGAAACTTTTAGTTCAGGGTTCATATTCACATCAAGATCTTTTTTTAGTTCTGTATGTTAATCCACATGACCAAATATTTTAAAAAGTGTTTTAAGTCAATATCATTATATTTTCCTAATAAACACAGGAATTTTCAGAAAACGTTATCATATCATAATAACTTGATCAATTCTCGCTCAAATAATCTCAAATTTTAACAGCACTAGCAAATATACACAAACTCCGTAGGGTGCAAGTAATTAAGTTTTAATGTAATAGAATATCATATTAAATTAGAAAGCAATGAAATACGAGAGTGATGGAAGAGTAAGTTTCAGTTGTTCTATTTTTCGATTATACTCCCCCCTCTGTTTCAAATATTTTTATCTGCATTCTTATTTAGTTTCATTCACCTTTCTAATTCAATATGGTATTTTATTATATTAAAACTTCAATACTTGCACCCTACGAAGGGTGTATATATTTGCTAGTATATATAATATAACAATGGATAATATAACGAGTAATATGACAACAAATGATAAATAAATAAATAAATAAATAATACAACAATATCTAGTATAACACAATATATATAAATATTTATACATACATTTTTTTCTTTAAAAACAAATTGTCCGGGTGCGAGATTACTGTAATCTATTTTACCTTTCAGGTGCATTCCCGTAAGTGGTATTGTGAATGTATTTCATATCAGATTCATAATTTTCGATAAATATTTTTATTTCTTGCAAAAAGGACAATATATTTATGTTAACATGTTCAAACAAATCTTTCAAGTTATTTGCGTTGAAAAATCTTTATTTTTCTGGTAGGAGCATAAACTTCACATTCTATGAGGAAGTGTTTAACAGTACACAGTGTTTGACATGTTACACATCGTGATTGTTCCTCTTTTTCAAGTATAAAAGAATGCTTATGTCTTGTGTTACCAATGCGCAGCCGCGCCAATACTACACCCCCATCGGAATTTTCTATATTTCAGTTTCCATTCTCCTACTGTTGGCTTAATTGTTAATAATTTGTTTGGTTCGCTATTATTCCAACGTTGTTGCCATTTTTATTTGATAAATATTTTTATTTGGTTCCTTAGGTCTGTATATGGCATTTTAAAGTTTGGTTCATCTTTTTTGTTTAAGAGACATTTTGCCTATGAAATGTTAAAAAAGAGAGGAAATGAAAAAGATTGAGGGTTTTTAAAGTAAAATCCCTGTCTATGAGATATCTATACTTAGATTTTAATATTTTAGGAAAACCTATTTAAAACATAATTCAATCAGCAGGTGAATAAGTAGCGAAATCTTCGTGAAAATTTGATTCTTAATTGATTTTTCATCAATTTAAAAAAAAAAAGCCTCTAGGAATAACTTGTTTTTGGCTATGTTGAATTTCAATTGATTTAATGGTGCGAAAATATAAACATTGTTTTCGTTCATAATTTTCATTATTTTCGTAAGCTGAAAAAATATTTAAAATCATCAGGATTTAAAAAAATTTTTTTTTTCTTTAATGTTTCTTCTTTTGAATGGACAAACACTTTTGAAGATAATATTAACCTCTATTCAAGTTTCATTGTGTTAAATATAGGAGGGGGTAAATTTTACACGTCAGATTGGACGTCTCTAATTGTATGTAACAATAACAAACAGCAAACAAAACACTCAGTAAAAATGGCAGTTTATATCAATATCTATACTTACCTGTATAACTAAAGTAATTCACACTCAAGCTACAATCCGAGCAGAATTAAAAAAAAATTCTTTTCAAAATTAACTCCCTTCACCTTCACGACCTCTCGATCAAGAAAACATATAATCACTTTCATACGAGGGCCTTCTTAGCACCTTTCTCATAAACAGGGGTTTTACTTTAAAAACCCTCAGTTTATATCAATATTTAAACTTACCTGTATAACTAATGCAATAAACAGAATTTGTAGCAGAATTCCGGAAGGTGGGAAAAACAAATTAAAGGAACTTACTCACTTATTCTTCGTCAAACCGATTGTCTCTAATATGGATGTTCTCGCAAAATTTCCTTCACTCCCAGCAACATCCCTTAAATAAAAAGATGCAAAAGTGTTCTCTAAAGACCAATGAGCCTCTTGTAGGATGTCTCTCAGTGAATCTCCATTAAACAAGGACCAAGATGAAGCCAAACGTCTAGTATCATGGGCCCTAATATCCTCAGAATGTGGCTGATCAGCTGCCTCATAGACATGTCTAATAGTGGAAACAATCCACCTGGAAATAGTACTATTCGCTGCTGGTCTATATTGTCTCTTCTTATAGGTAATGAAAAGTGCCTCATTATACTGCCGCAACATCTCTGTTCTTTTTAAATAGATTTTTAAACAACGACAAGGACACAGAAGGATGTCCTCAACGTCATCTGTAATTTTTTTGAAATTTGGAATAAACCAAGGTGACCAGGCTTTCTTCAACCGCTGAGTCTTGGCTAAAAATTTAGATTGGGTAAAAGTCGTATACCCGCTGCCTCAAACCTAAAGTTCGACTCCTTGATAGATAAAGCATTTAGTTCACCTACTCTAGCAGCCGAAGCTAAGGCAACTAGGAAAACTGTTTTCCAAGATAAAAACTTTAACTCTGCAGAATCTAAATGCTCAAAGGGGTGCTTAGTGAGAGCCTTTTAAACAAAAGGTAAGTCCCAGTTAGGGAGAAGTGGTCTCACTGAAGAATTAAAAATTCCTTTAACCAAATTTGATATCAGACTCTCTGAATTTATAGAACTCTTCTCCCAACCGCTGTGAATAGCTGCTAACGCTGTTCTATATCCAGCAATAGTTGAAGCTCTGCAACCTCTGACTTCATGTAAATGAACCAGAAAATCCGCCACATCCTTTATAGAGGCAGAATATGGGTCGATATCTCGTTCAAGACACCAGCTACAGTATATTTGTTGTCGAGTCTCGTACATTCTCCTGGTGGAAGCCCTTTTGCTATTTTTGATGTAACTTTGAGCCTTTCCAGAAAGAGATACCTAGATGGGATATGCTGGATATTTTCCATACTACTAGCTTCAAACTTGCTGGATCTGAATGTACTATCTGACCCCATCTCTGAGTTAGCATTTTGGTGTTATTGGTAACTCTCTTAGGAAGTCTATTAGCAGGTCCAAAAGGACTGGATACCACGACTGTCGTGGAGCTCGTGGGGCTACCAGAAGAAGAATGCATATTTCCTGTGACACCTTTTGAAGGATCCGATGGATCAATATTGGGGGAGGAAATGCGTAGGCATACATCCCCGTCCATTCTATGCTCAAAGCATCTGAGGCATATGCAGCATCGACCGGATAAGGGGAGCAAAACACCCCCAACTTTCTGTTTTCTGGAGTAGCAAAAAGGTCTATGTTCGGACGCCCGAACCTCAGAAAAATCAAGTCCACTATCCTCAGGTCCAGGCTCCATTCCGTCAACCGAGCTCCCACGTGGCCCCTCGATAGACGGTCTGCCAAAACATTCTTCTTTCCTGGAATGTGAGCTGCATAAAGGGAAATGTTGTGCTCTGCTGCCCAATGGAACACTTTCCACGCCAACAGACAAAGATGAAGGGACTTCGTACCCCCTTCTTTGTTGATGTAAGCTACAACTGGGGAATTGTTGCACCTTAGAAGAACTCTCTTCCCTCTGACATGAGGTATTAGTCGAACAAGAGCTAGATGGACTGCTTTTAGCTCCAGCCAATTGATGTGGTTTCTTACCTGGTGATTGTCCCAAACTCCTGCTACCTGGTGATAGTTTAAGTGAGCTTCCCAGCCCCTTTCTGAGGCATCTGTCCAAACAACTAGAGGCTCTGCCTGATGAAGCTATACCCCTTTGAAAAAGTTCTCCCTTCGTGTCAAGTACCTGCTAGGTTCCCATCTATGGGATAAATAGAAAAAAATGTGTTTCTCAAATTTAGAATGGGACGGAAACACCCGTCCTTCTTGGGAACTAAAAAGAAGGTGCTGTAACACCCCTAGCCCTCCTGGGCTCTGGGAACTAACTCGATTGCTTGTTTTCCTAACAATTCTTTTATTTCTTCTGAAATAACGTTTCTCTGGTAAGACGAACTGAATACGGTCTTTTTTACACCGCTTCGTATCGGTGTTGAAGCAAACTGAAGTTTTAGCCCTTCCCGGACTATGCTCAAAATCCAGCGGTCGGAAGTAATCCTCTTCCAGCCCTGCAAAAATCCTGCTAATCGTCCCCCGACCAGCTCGGATTGAGGAAATACAGAGCTTATTGTTGTTGGGGACGAAACTCCAACGACTTCTGAAACCTGGATTTCTGAAACCCTGATTGCTCCTTCGTCCAGGTCGAAGTACTCTGTCCTCTCTCCTGCTTAAAGTTGGGACCTTCCTGCTTCTGCCTTTTCTGCCCAAACCCCGAATAATTAGCATAATTCGTCTTCTTAGGGCTCTCCAACTTTCGCTTCGCTCCCATAAAATTCTTCCTGACATGTTGCGTCTCCCTTGCATTTCTAAGGTTCTCCGCACTGCTATGCAAAACCTCGGAAAACCTTCCAGAAAACAATTTTGGGCCTAAAGTAGGCAGGCGTGAAAGCTTATTTTCTGTGGATTTATTCTTAAAAGCCATGTCTCTCAAATAAAGACTCCGCTTCGCTGAGACAACCTAAAATAATTCTGGACGTGACATCCGCCATAGATTGGAGTAACTGGGATAGAGCCTGTAGGGCTTCTTGTCTATCCGCAACCGAAGCCGACACGTCAGTATATGAAGTGATTAACGAGCTATACGAAATTTGCCTAAGCAAAAGCCGAGCACTCGAATCCAGCTTCTTAAGGCACAAATTAGCAGAATCCGCAGATTTGCTAGAACATTTATACTGAGTAACGCGAATATAGTCCTTACTGCTAGAAGGCGCCATTATACCCTCTTCAATGTTCTCGTCTAGACGAGGCGGGAGGGAAACAGAACTGGGTAAAGTGGTAATTAACCACCATATATTTCTAATCTTCTGAAGACCTAAAACATTTTATTTTCCCCCTAGTCTGTCATTCAGTATCGACCTCTTCCAGTTCTTTTATAACAGACCCATCTAATGGCAGACTGATAGCCTCCTTCATCCTAGGAGCCAACAAGTGATCCGCTATGTAAGATTTAAAATCAGAATCTTTACCTCTCTCCGCACAGGGAATATTTAATTTTGAAGCTACTTTCGAAATAAAGGAATTCCACTCCCCATTACGAGTTTTAATATTGCTTTCCTCCAAATTCCGCTCGCTTTCAGCTTCAGAGCAATGACTGATATTCTCAACCTCACCTTCCCAATCAGAGATATCATTAGTATGTCCCATAAAAGAAGAACCTGAAACGACATCGTAACTTCCCGCCAAGGACTCGTTCATACGAGCCTCCCTCACTTGGCTCCCGCGTATGTTAAACATAAGTTTAATCCTGCTATCAATCAAACTGTTTAAATCTTTAAACCCTTCAACCTTCAGGCAGGAACCTGGAAGGGTAAGCATTTTTAGGATCACTTCTTTGGTTTTCCGAAACTGATTCGAATGGGGCTTCTTTCAGCGAAGACTCGCCTAGTTTTCTTTTCTGCTTTTCCTTTGGCGACCTAAGTTGTAACTTAGTCAGAAAAGGTTTATTTGAACTGATGTGACCGTAGTAACGGTCCAGTTCATTTTCTCTCAGAGGAGAATGGACGTCAAAATCACCCGCATTCTGATCTGCAGAAACATCTTCCGAAAAAAGCTGCAGCCCTGTTTCTGTAACTTTTTCCATTATTATATATAATATTTTAAAGAAATGAAATTTAAATTCCAAAATACAACTTTCAGCTCAATAACTGAATAAAGGAGAAAAAGCCCCAAATACTGACTCACTAATTCTTCCTCTTAATATTATTTTCTCACTTTTTCTCGGTATGGTTAAAAATTCAAGCAGTAGTAAAAAATTACAAACTTCTCGCTTCAAATCCGAGTATGAAAGTGATTATATGTTTTCTTGATCGAGAGGTCGTGAAGGTGAAGGGAGTTAATTTTGAAAAGAATTAAAAAAAAAAATTCTGCTCGGATTGTAGCTTGAGTGTGAATTACATTAGTTATACAGGTAAGTATCGATATTGATATAAACTGCCATTTTTACTGAGTGTTTTGTTTGCTGTTTGTTATTGTTACATACAATTAGGGACATCTAATCTGACGTGTAAAATTTATCCCCTCCTATATTTAACACAATGAAACTTGAATAGAGGTTAATATTATCTTCAAAAGTTTTGGTCCATTCAAAAGAAGAAACATTAAAAAAACAAAAAAAACAAAACAAAAAAAAAAAAAAAACAAAACTCCTGATGATTTTAAATATTTTTTCAGCTTACAAAAATAATGAAAATTATGAACGAAAACAATGTTTATATTTTCGCATCATTAAATCAATTGAAATTTAACATAGCCAAAAACAAGTTATGACTTTAAAAAAAAAATTGATGAAAAATCAATTAAGAATCAAATTTTCACGAAGATTTCACTACTCATTCACCTGCTGATTGAATTATGTTTTAAATAGGTTTTCCTAAAATATTAGAGGAAATATTCTTTATGAGGTCTCCCCCACCCCATTTCATTTTATGAAATCTGAAAAAAAAAAAAAAAAAAAAAAAATGAAGCGATAAAAAACGATTTAATTTTTTTTTTAAGAGTCTGAATAATTATATCAGAACATTTCTTTGAAAAATTTTTTTCTCGGTAATTTAATTAAAAAAATCAAGTAAAAGTTTGAAAAAGAATAATATTATGACATTTTACAAAATCACAATTCAGGTTTTTTTTTTTACTAAAATGAATCACGTATAGAAACTTATACAAACCTTCCCTACACCACATACTCGTATATACGTATATTGTAGTAGTTGTAGTAGATTGTACCTGTATACACGTGGTTGCATATAGATATATTTATATTCTTTATACTTATCTTGTGTATCGTCTTTCATAGTTCTCAGTAGATGGCTTCATCTATCTGTTATCTTTTAGTTTGCTATCTGAACTTCTAGATGTTCTTTTTAAAATTCCCTTTGAATAGGTACCACCAAAATACGTCAGGTGATCAGTTTAGGCCATATTGAAAGAAGAAACGTAAATATTTTTTAACTTAAAAAAAAAAATCTCGCATAAAAGAAATTACGAACATAGAGCTGCTACAAAGAAAAACAGTTAATTCAAAGATCACATTATCCGATTAGGGAAAATGAATCACCGTTATCTTGAAAAATAAGTAAAACAGTCCGTTTTTTACAACAAGGTCAATTTTTTTATTGATATTTTTTTTTAGCTGAATTCTGTATTCATGGTTTTTTTTTACTAAAAATCTTTCGGATTGAAACTTATAAAAATCTTCTGATATAATTATTAAGACTTATTTTTATAGAAAAAAGGTAAAAATCGTTTTTTGTCGGTTCATTTTTTCATATTTCATAAAATAAAATAGGGGGTGGTAAACCTCGTAAAAAGTATTTCCCTAATATATTTTTGGAAAAAAACTATTTCAGATATATTTTTATCAAAAGGTAAGCAATTATGAAAATTTTCGTGAAAATCGGACCATTAATTGATTTTTCATAGAATTGAAAAAAAGCCTCTTGTCATAACTTGTTTTTGGCTACGTTAAATTTCAATTGATTTAACGGTGCAAAAATGTAAACATTGTTTTCGTTTATAATTTTCATTATTTTCGTAAGCTGAAAATTAAAAATAATCATCAGGATTATTTTTTAATGTTTCTTCTTTTGAATGGACCAAATATTTTCAAGATAATATTAACCTTTATGCAAGTTTCATTGTGTTAAATATAGGGGGGGGGTAAATTTTACAGGGAATATTGACTTCTTTATTATTATTCTTTTTTTTTTTCCACAGCGACTAAAATTTGTCATAATTACAACAATGATTCCCACACCCTTTTGGAAAATCAAGTGAATCTCGAAATGAAAGCGAGTTACTTCTATCAAATTTACGTAAGTAAAATAAATAAATAAATAAATAGATAAAAAAAACCAAAACCAAAAAAAACAAAAAAACATTTTTTATTTGTGTTAGAAGTGTTAAATTCTTCGTAAGTAACAATGCATAATCAAATTTAGTAGTTGAACCGGTCAAAAGAGGATGGCAGCTTGGTCGGTGAGCCAGGGCGTAGTAGTTCGTTGTTTAATTCAAATTCAATTTTGTTTTATTCATTCTTGAACCCCCCCCCAAAAAAAACAACAAAAAACAAAAAAAAACAACCCCCCAAAAAAACAATTTTTTATTTGTGTATTATTTGGATTATACAGACTATTGTCCTCATCTTTATGGTTTACATCACAACGTTTCGACCGATGTATCTTCTTGCCTTCTTCTGGTGTTTCTTGTCGAACTCGGTAGCCTTCATGTTGTAATAGGGAGCAACAATAAAAATGAGGACAATAGTCCGAATAATCCAAAGAACACAAATTATCAAGCTTCAACTAAAAAATTCAGATTTTTTTTAAATTTGTGTTAGAAGTGTTGAATTCTTCGTGAGTAACAATGCGTAATCAAATTTTAGAATTGCAATTATAAGCAGATTTATCCTTAACACTTTTTTGTTTTCACCTGAGTCTCACCAGAGGATTACCACAGGAAGAACAACTACGATAGAAAAAGCAAGAATGTCATAATGAGGGAGGAGTAAGAAAATTATTGTGATTACCTAGGATCAGGTAGCCTAATGCAGTTTTAGAATACTTTCAAGGTTAAACTTTTATTTCCAGGTTCACAATTATTTATTGGAGGAGAATATTCTTCCCGAGCCAGTAATAGTTGTGTTCCCAGTCACAGTCTTCGAGGTACTACCACAAGGTTCTTTTTGGCATCAGGAAGCCCCTTTGCCGAGTTCTGACTGAGTTCAAATAATAAAACGTACAAGTTTCACTGTTACTTTAAATTATAGGAGTTTGTTGATTGAAATCAGCAGAAGGCAAGAGGAAATACTCACTACCTTTCACTGACTGAGTTTGGCCCCACTTTATGCAACTGAAAGGAAGGGGTGAGAAACAAGTGCGTTGATAACAGACTCTGTTTCTCAACAACACAATACCCTAATGAAAATAAACGACCGTTTTCGCCCAAGAAGTTTTGGAAAAAGCTTTTAAAACCTTGGAATACTGTAAAATCACTGTATAAGAGTACAGACTGCGTGCTGGCCACACCTGTGCTTGCTGAGGACCACATGTGGCCCGTGGACCACATATTTGACATGTTTGTTATAGATGATGTAAGGATGGAACCAATGTGGCTGAGCAGTCCATGACATGCAAAACTCCACTTTGACCATTATTTAGGCTAGACGGTCAATCGATCAATCGGCTGGTCATGTTAAGCCCTAGCACCGATATGATTGCCCCAACCCTATTGCCTTTATGGCAAACCCTTTTTATCTTATATGTGCTAGAAGGCTGTGGCTGAGGGTATTCATGTCCTGGGAATGACATTAAACTCTATCTGATGGTGAAGCTCCAGTTCTGGAGGTTTGGGGAATGTGGAACACCCTTTAATCACCATTGCTCCCAGGTCCACTTAGACCTGGAGTGGTAGTACCTGTTAGGGTCCCATCTATGGGTTAAATTGTAAAACGTGTTTATAAATAGTAAAATGTGTTTATACAAAAAAATTGAGTATCCATTAAGAATGAATTTATTCCACAACTTTGTTGGCATTAAATGACCCACCGAGGTTGATATGCCGTAAAACAAAACAAACCGTAAAACAAAACAAACCCATGTTGCGCTTGTAGCACGGATATCCTTGACAGTCTCGTCAACCGTCTCTATCACTCATTGCCCTTGGGAGGTTCTCTACGCAGCATCCAGTATCCACACAGAGCTGGTCAATGTACGTCTGGCATGCCCATGTACTGGTTTCCATAGGAAAACGTCACTTATAAGTTCGTCCTTGCTTCTCCAGCAGTGTCCAGCATATCTTGTTCATGTTACTCAGATCGTTTATGTGATAGGGATCAAGTGACCGTACAGCTGCTTTCTCGTTGGGGTGTTGTTTCCACGACTTGTTTAAGGTTGCAAGCAGCATTCTTGTGCAGCTTCCATCCAGCTTATTCTCTAGGGGCTTCGTTAGGATTCAAGTGATGCACAGATATGACTCGGAAGAATTGTTGCTTTAATTTGTTTGTGAGATATGATTTCACACGTAGAGAAGACATGGTCTTGTAATATCTAAAGTTTGAAAATGCATTTTTTTTATTTCTTCTGTTTTCAGGGAACTTATTTCGATCGCAGTGATGTTGCTCTACCAGGTTTCACCGAATATCTGTTGAGAGAATCTGTCCATGAACACTCACACGCTGATAACATTCTCCGTTACATCAACCAAAGAGGAGGAAGACCAACATTTAAGAGTATTAATGTAAGGAAATTATATACAGCTATTAATTACGCGTGTCAGGTACCTGGGTAGAGGAAAAACAACAACAAAAAAAAACAAAACAATAACAACAAAAAACAAAAAAAAAAAAACCAAAGTGGTATAATGGTTAGCAAGCTAATCTTGCAAATTCGTTACCCCTGAATAGTGAGTTTAATCCTCGCTAGATGGCCCATAAAGAATTCCCCACGTAAAAAGACCTTATGTTAATCCGGCCTGAAAAAAGAAGAAGATTGTTTTGGGCTTCCATATTGATTTGTTCAACTTTGAGATTTACGGACATTTTTAAGTAGAATTTTAATTTTTAAATATCTTTGCGATTATAAATTAAATCTTTATAATTTTTGCACAAAAAGCTAGACTCAGTAACAGAGAATGTGTATATATTAGGTATATCCAATTTGTCGAAAAATCCGTATTTTTACAAAACAAATTTACCCCCAACGTCTGAAAAAAAAAAAATACCGAAAATCAGGTAATTATCCGATTTTAATGAAATTTTCAGTGTTGATTTACCAATGAATGACATCAGTTATTTTATTTAAAAACTTTCTGATTTAATTAGGTATTTCTGCTATGATAAATTAATATATAAAATTCACTTCAAATATGAATATCATGATTTTAAGTTTAAAATTTCATATCATTAGATTTTTAAAATTATTTTGTAAATATGGATTTTACGCCATCTTTATATAACGGTTATGGCCACAATTGAGCAGAATTGACTGAAAATAGTTTTAAATGTATTAAAAATAAATTACATATGTAATATTTTTTTATTTTTTTTTTTTACTGATGCTCATTATGTTACTACTTTTCGACTTAGACATAGATGTTACTAATTTCGAAAATTTGGGTATACGTAGCATATATATTTGCTTTATCGTTAACTGTTTTATTTTCGTAGTTTCATCCAGACATACATACACACCAACTGCCCTTTATATATGTATAGATAGATAGATAGATAGATAGATATATTCATATTTTCTCTGAACATTGATTAAAATTAAATGTGTTTTTTTTTGTCTTTCCCAGATCAGTGATATTTGTAACTTCGCGGAGAACACAATTGTAAGTATTACAATTCTGCCTTCTTACTTGTGCAAAGCGCCCTGGCAGCAATTTATGGGGTGGCAAGAGATTTAATATTTTAGGTCTAACAGGTAGCAGGTTATTCTTAGTGCGCGTTCCTAGGGTCGCTCTGAAATGGAAGGAATTCAAGGAAAGAAAAAGAAAGAGACAAAGACGAAGGGTAGTTTTGTGATTTAAGCTTTATTCGCGGGTCATACCCACCATGTGACAAGGAAATGTCTCCCTGGCCAGTAGTAGTGACTTGACACCATTAAGGCTTAAAATGGAAAAGCCGAGAGATTATCTTGCGAGTTGGAAGTGGGTCCCTTTTCCCACACATGCTCTGAGGGTTCTTCCGGTGAAGGCTCATGGGAGTCTGTTATTTTTTTTATTTTAATCGTCACAAGTTAACCATAACAAGTAAAAGAACATAAAACAATTAAATAAAATAACAAAAAGGCAAAACTGAAGACAATAAATGTAACCTAAAAGTTATGTACTGTACACAAATACGTACATTTAAGAATAAGAGAATGGTATGGTAAGAATAAGAAAATGGTATAAGAGTTCAATGTCTTTGATAACTAAGCCCAGTTAAAAAAACGATTGAGAGAAAGAGGATGTTCAAGAGAACCGGAAAGATGCATGTTGACTGTTTGACGGATTAGTATAGAACTGGTGAATTCCAAAACGGGTTGGAAAAGTTCCGCTGGTGTCGAATGTTGGTATTTTTTAAGTGTCACATAGGCATCTGAGATCATCTTCAAGTTGGACAAATGGGGTGGAAAGGAAGGAATTAAGGAAGGAAGGAATGGTTTTCAGAGAAGAGTCAGTGTATATATGTATGTGGGTATATATGTATGTATATATATATGTGGGTATGTAAGAAGGTAGTAATCCGGACCTAATGTTGGTTGTTACTAAAGGAAATATTTTCTGTGACAGAAATGCTGGGAAAGCAGAACAATTACAAATCTATTTCTCTGAATTTTTGAGATGAGGCTTGATAATTAGTATCATTTGTATTATTCGGACTATTGTCCTCATCTTTATTGTTATCTGTACAACGTTTCGGCCGATATGCCCCCTGACCTTCTTCAGGTATTTCTTGTCGGACTTGGGAACCTTCTTTCGGACTCGGAACCTTCTTGTCGTAATCGGGAACCTTCTTGTAATCGGGAGCCATCACGGAACTTTGAACCTAACCCCTTTATTCAGTCCACGGGGGTATCCTGTTCTCATTCCTCTAACCATAGCTGGGGTACAGGTGTTAAGCTGTGTAAATTATTATTCTATGTTACTGCTGCCCCTGACCAGAATTGTACAGATAACAATGAAGATGAGGACAATAGTCCGAATAATACAAATAATACTAATTACAGATCTGCTACTTTTAGTTTAAGTAGTGAATGTTCTCGCTGGATATTGTAAAATTATGTGTGTGTGTGGGGGGGTATTTCTGAGAAAAGCACTGTTTAAACCCTAAGTTTTATGGGAAAATAAACCATATATAGAACGCAGTGAGGAGATGGGTGCCGGTTTTGAAGAAAGGAGACAAATAACTTTTTTGTACTACATAAGGTTTACTGTACATATAAGCAAAATATAAAACAGATATACAATAAAAACAAACAAACAAACAAACAAAAAAACAAGCAAAGAGTTCAAAAGAGTTTGGTTGATTAAGGGTTGCAGGTAAAAAAAATACCTGCAGGAACTTAACCTATAGTCTTTATCGGTCTTGTTTTTCGTAATTTGTTGAGCCCCTTTGAAAGTTTATAGTGGTGTGCACTTGGTGCTCTAAGCTTCTACGAGAGGAACTGCTACCGAGTTGTCACTTTCAGAGGCTTCTAACGATGCGGTCTTAACACTGCTAGCCAGGGTTAGTGGCAAAAGAGGATGAATTCTTGGGTGCTCTTTCTTTTATAGCCAGCCTCACGTGACCACCAGAAGCATTGTGGTTGGCTAATTTCTTTGGCTAATGCCTTTCGCATGACTGTCCCCTACAAATCCCCACAATTATTGTAAAATCAAAAGAGAAAGAGCGCATGGTATGAACAATTTGAAATTTGAGTTTGTGTTTTGTAAAAATCAAATTGAAATTTGTACAAATTCAATAAAAAAAGTTTTATCCTGTTGTGTGTGTGTGTGTGTGTGTGTGTGTGTGCGTGCGTGCGTGCGTGCGTGTGTGTTTTACGCATAAAAACACACACACGTGTGTTTTAATGTGTAAAATATCTAGATTAAAAAGCGAGGAAGGAGCATTGTAAAATGTCATTAAAATTGGACTATTCCTTGATATTTGAGAAATAAAAAAAAAAAAAAAAATATTATCTCCCTTTGTTACTTTTGCTCATGACTACTTATAAATATAGCCAACTATGTTATATATATATATATATATACACACAGACACACACCACACACACACACACACACACACACACGTATATATATATATATATATATATATATATATATATATATATAAGCCTTACATACCCACATATATAGGTGGTATTGAAAGAATACATATTCTCTTTTCGATTGAAAATATATAACATTTTTTATTTATTTAAGCAACAGTGGTAATATAAGTAACCCACGTCCTTTGTTTATCAAAAATGACTTGATTTGACATTAAATGACCCCAAAAGGGTTGATATAACGTAAAATAAAACAGCATTAGCCATTTGTGGTTCTGGATATAAAGTAACAGATCATTTTGGTATTATAACCAAGATGTAAACTGATTTCTTAGATTATAAATAAGTATATTTTAAGACTGATTACGATCAAGTCAGGCTGAAAGCACCAGTTCCTGCTAGATCACCAAAGTTAAGCAACAATGAGCCTGTTTAATACTTAATTGGGTGACCACTTCCTTAATAGCAGGTACTGTAAGCAACCTGAGTCGTTTGTTTATCAAAATCACTTGATTTGGCATTAGATTATCCGAAAAGAATTTATATGCCGTACCCCCCAAAAAAAAAAAAAAAAAAAAAAAAAAGTAAAAGAAAAGCAAAAAAAAAAAAAAAGAAAAGAAAGCAGAATTAGCCATTTGTGTTTCTGGATATAAAGTGAGGGATCATTTTGGTATTGTGAACATCTTGTAAACTGATCCTCCATTTCTTAGATCATCAAAGTTAAGCAGTAATAATCCTGTTCAATACTTGGCCATTTAAGTAAGCAAAAGCAGGTACTGTAAACAACCTGAGTCCTTTGTTTATAAAAATGAATTGATTTGGCTTTAAATAACCCAAAAGGGTTGATATGCCATAAAACAACTAAAAAAAAAAAAAAAAAAAAAAAAAAGAAAAAAAAAAAGAAAGAAAAAGAAGAAAAGAATCATTTTACGATTTCTATGGAACATGTACGCAATATATGAAATATTTTTTATAAAGTCAAAACTTTTGCTAATTCATTTTTCTATGTCATTTACAGTTCTGTGAACATGTTGTAAGGAATGGTGACTTGAATATTGTAAGTAAAATATTATGAATCTTAATATAATGGAGATTGTGTGTTTTTCTGTCTGTAACTGTAATTATATCATTACCCAAGTGACAATTCCCTTTGTTATTTACGTCTCCCTCTCCAGGATTTTATTTTTATTTAAACCTCAATTATTAATAAAATTGTGTTACATTATTAATACTATTGACCATATTTACATACATACTTATAACGTGCACTTGTATTTATATATACAACAAAATAGCGGTTTACAGTGTGAAGGGAAGGCTAATTTGCATATTGATATTAAAAATTTGATTTTAAGAAATATGTGCTTAGTATTATTCCTTTCTAATTATTTGGTTTTATCTTAATGAATATCAGCAACAATCTCGAAGATAAATATTGAAAGAAATCCATTAACAAGAATAAATAACTGTAATTTTATTCTTTACTTTCTATTTTAACTAAATAAAATTCGGAAAAATTAGCAATGAAAATTATGATAGAAGAGTGATAGAAAAGTAAGTTTCAGTTAGTACTATCTGCGTTATTCGGACTATTGTCCCCATCTTCCTTGTTATTTGTACAACGTTTCGGCCGATATACCCTCCGGACTTCTTCAGGTATTTCTTGTCGGACTCGGGAACCTTCTCAAGTTCCGAGAATGTTCCCGAATCCGACAAGAAATACTTGAAGAAGGCCGGAGGGTATATCGGCCGAAACGTTGTACAAATAACAATGAAGATGGGGACAATAGTCCGAATAACGCAGATAATACTAATCTTCAAGCCTCATCTCAAACATTCAAAGAAATAGTAAGTTTCAGTTGTTCTACTTTACGATTATTCTTATTTATTTATTTATTATTTTTTTCTCTGTAGGCATAGTTTGAATTAACTAATGTTTAACTAGATTTAAACCAAGGGAAATAACTCATAATTTTGACTATTTGTTCTTATCTCCCCTGTTAAGTTAATTTTTTTAATCAAATCGTGTTTCAAGGGAAGTAACTCATAATTGTAGCCATTTGTATTAATTTTCTTATCTTCCCTGTTAAGTTAATACTTTTACAATTTACATTTATATATTATGGAATAATGAAATACATTGCTCAGGTGCATCACAACACTCCCCTCTGTTTCAAATCTTTTTATCTGCATTCTTATTTAGTTTCATTAGTCTTTCTAATCTAATATTTTATTACATTAAAATTTGAATACTTGCACCTGGAGTGTGCATATATTTGCTAGTAATTATAATTATTATTATTACATAGTTACCATTAACAGTTAATATCTATTGATAATGGGGATTCGGTCTCTAATTGTCAGTAACCAAAACTACGTCACTGCTTACGGCACCCAAAATTGTCAATTCATAGAAAAAGAGCAATTAATATTAATAAAATAAATAAAAGCATTTGGGTTATTTCCTCTAACTCCAACATAAACAAAGGGGAACCACTATTGACTGATACATTATCTATTTATTTTCCCATTAAACTAACCCTAACCCTAAACCCTAACCTAACCCCGTCTTCTTTTTTCCTAGTAGATCAATAAATAAATAAATAATCTATCAGTCAAGAGTGGTTCCCCTTTGTTTATGTTGGTGTTATAGGAAATAACCAGCATTTAAATCCTTTCCATTTTAATAATGACAATTTAAACAAATAAACTAGATAAACTATGAAATTAATTAAAAAAACTTGTATTATTACTTTAAATAGAAAATTATTTGCGAAATGTGTAATCAATTTTAAAAATTATTTTTTACTCTCACCCTTTTTTCAGCAACAAGAAGTTAACTAATAAGTTTACAAATAAATAAATAAATACATATGAATTCGTGTAAAATCTATGTGTAAAATATTCAAAATTTTTGTTTAATTAATAATTAATAGATGCATATAACATTCTATTTAAGGGGGGCAGAACTAAGTTTCCATTTCAAATTGTTTTATTTTTTTGACTCCTTTAATAAATTTGATAATTTTACCTGCTTATGATACAAACCCTTGGATATTGAATTTTTAACTCCCACCCCCTCATCTTTCAAAAATGAATTTTTACACCGCCAGGAGGGTGTTTTTTTGCCAGTAATAATTAGTATATTATGATAGTAAAATATTATAGTAGATCATAGTAAATTATAGTATAATCATCATCATCATGTCGCGCATGCAGCACGGGTAACCATGACAATCTCTCGCCAACCTTCCCTATCATTCATTGCACCTGGGAGCTCCTCTGCAGAGCAGCCAGCATCCTCGTATAGCTGGTCAATGTAGGTCCTTGCTGGGCGCCCCACACTTGCATGTCCATGTGTTGGCTTCCACAGGAGAACGTCGCTTATGAGTTCATCATTGTTTCTCCAGCAGTGTCCTGCATGCCTTGTCCGTCTCACTCGGATAGTTTGTGAGATGGGGGGGGGCAGGTGACCGTACAGCTGTTTCCTTGTGGGGTGCTGTTTCCACGACTTGTTCAAGACTGCACGCGAGCATTCTTGTGCAGCTTCCATCTAGCTTATTCTCAAGATGCTTCGTTAGGGTCCAGGTGGTGCATCCATATAGCAGCACCGACACAACCACAGCCTGGAAGAACTGTCGCTTCAGCTTGTCAAGGAGATCGGACCTCCATATGACTGATAATCTATTTGTGGCCAACCATGTCTTTGCTATCCGTGTATTAACATCGCTCTCTGTGGAGGAGATATTACCACCCAGGTTCATGAATTGTTCTACTGGCTTAAGAGGCTTGCCGTTGAGTGCGGAGATGTTTCCTTTATTTTTGAAACTTATGAACTCTGTTTTACCGGAGTTCACATAGAGGCCGATATTCTTTGCTGCCTCCTCTAAGCTATGTAGCAGTGACTCAGCCTGTGCCGGTGTATCTGCAAGAAGTGCAAGGTCATCAGCATAGTCTGCATCTGTGACTGTTTGTGCGGGATATCGCCTGCTTCTTGCCCTTTTTAGTGGGAAACCTTTTTTTATGGTATCTAATGATGTTTGGAGTACGTAGTCTAGGCATATCATAAATATATATGGTACCAATGTGTCTCCTTGAAGGACTCCAGTGGCGATGTCAAAGAAATCTGTGTCGCCATCAGGTGAGCGTACCATCGCTTTAGTGTCTTTCTATAGCATCATTATAGCTGTAACTGTTTCTTTGGGGAGACCATATGCTAATAGTATTTGTTCCATTTTTCTTCTATGTATGGAATCAAATGCCTTGGAGAAATCTACGAATAATAGCGTTGCCTCTAGATTCTTTGCTCGTACCCCTTCTATGATCCGTCGAATAGTCAGGATCTGAGGGGCTGTGGATCGATTTCTGCGGAATCGGTTTTGGTTTCTCCTAAGGATTTTCTATATTTCGGGCCAGATGCGATGAAGAAGAAGGGCATTATATATCTTGGCTGCAATAGCAGTGAGAGTTATGCCTCTGTAGTTTTTAGCGATTCCGAGATCTTGGTTGATTTCATCTGTTGTGAAATCCCACAGCTTGATATCTAGTTGTTTATCTACAATTTTTTGGATATTATTTTTTAAGTTTTTTTTTTTGGGGGGGGGATTCCCAGCAGTTTCTGGAAGTGGTCTTTCCATTTTTGGCTGGTTGCCTTTAGCTTTGATTTAGAGGTACTTTTCCTACCACTAATTTCGTTTACTGTTTGCCATGCTAATCGCGACTGTCTGTCTTCTACCGATTGTCTGATATTTTTTATCTGTACTTGTATGTATTCTATTTGTTCCTTTTTGTATGTTTTGGTTAGGTCTACCTGGGCTTTCTTAAGGTTGCATAGGTTGGTGCTAGTTGGGTTTGTTTTATTAATTTGGGCTGCTTCTTTGATATTATTTCTCTTTTCTCTAACTAGAGATAGTATAATAATAGTATGATATTATTGTATATTTTAATAGTGTAATAGTATAATCAATCAACTGGTTATGTCAAGCCCTAGCACCGATATGATTGCCTCAACTCTATTGCTCTTTTTATCATATATGTACTAGAAAGCGGTGACTGAGGGTATTAGTATCCTGGGTATGACGTTAAACAGCATCTAATGGTAAAGTTCCAATTCTGTTCATTATCTATCTATCTATCTATCTATCTATCTATCTATCTATCTATCAGTCAGTTCGTTATCTATCTATCTATCTATCTATCTATCTATCTATCTCAGTCTCTTTATATGCACATCCACATCTACATGTACACACACACACACACACACACACACACACACACACACACACACACACACATATATATATATATATATATATATATATATATATATATATATAAAGATGAAATAAATTGTCTTAAAATAACGATTTATGTATACACACACATATATATATATATATATATATATATATGTGTGTGAGTTGAAAATGGAATTGAATCCGACGATATGTTGAAAGGAAAAATAAATAAAGGAAAGAAAATGTTAAATGGATAAAATTGATTTAATTTCATTTACCAACACGTGTTTCGGCTAGGAGTTTGTTCATATACACATGTATTCTATTTATTATTATTTTAAAAATAAAATAAAATAAAATAATAATGATAGAAAATTATAAAATATTTAAGCATACAAAGAAAAACTTTAGGGTAAAATGTTTGATATTTTGATATAAACATTAATATCAAACATTTTACCCTGATGAAGACTGTTTTTCTTTGTATGCTTAGATATTTCATAATTTTCTATTATCATTATTATTTTTTCCCCTTTCAACATTATATATATATATATATATATATATATGAAGAGTATATTTATTTACTGAGAAGCCTTATCTGTATATTTAATTTATATTTCATTTATTTTTCAGCTTAATGCAACAGTAAAGGTGAGTAAACATCCATTCATTTACACACACACACACACACACACACACACACACACACACACACATATATATATATATATATATATATATATATATATATATATATATATATATAATATATATATATATATATATATATATACATATATATATATATATATATATATATATATATATAAGATGAACAAAGAATGATAAAACAAACAAGAATATTTCCTTTATGTTATTTATTTTTGAATTGTTCTCAACTAGTTTTGACATTATGTCCTTGCCAGAAGAAACATTCTTGTGAAAGAAATTGTTTTTAGAAAGTTAAAAAAAAAGTTTTCTAAATGTTTGACAAGCCACAAAAATTTGAGTAAAAAAATATATTACAAGTGGCGAGTTCATTTGTTCCGTATAATAAATTTATTTCAACCAGAATTTCTGGTCGAAATAAATTAATTATAGCCAAATGACGATTTGCTAAGTTTTTCCAAAAGTTGGCCGTGTTAGATCGATTTTTATTGGAAAGAAAAGAAAAATGGTAATGTTTTGTAATCTATTTTTGCCTGTAAAATGAGTTCTTGAGCTTCCCTACTCCTAAAAATTGGTTTATAAAAGCTATTTTAGTTCAAAGAATTCAGAAATGCTATACAAAAAGTCTTAAAATTAACCAGTTTTAAGTTATTAATTATTTCTGTTTTTTTCATAGCAAGATCAATCAGTGGGAAAATCTCACTGGGGCACTGCATCATTGATAAAAATGTTTTATTAATATTATTTTAAATATATTGAACATTATTTGTACCAAAAATATAATTTGGTCTTTGCTCAGAACTGAAGCTACAACATCAGTTAAAAGTTTGCACTTTTATCTTTTGAATGTTTCCGTTCAGCCGTTGAATATATGGATCAAAATGGATCAGAGTACAATAGAAAGGATCAGATTTATGTTGGTGGTTGGATATATTTGAAATAATATAGAAACAATAAATTTAAACGCCATGTGAACTGCAAACAGTCTCATCCAGTATTTATGAGTATAAGTTTAAAATGATGTAAATATCATTGGCGATAAACAATAAACGTTTTTGTGATTTCTAAATATTTTGTTGACCTTACATTTGGGGGTACCCTTGTATACGAGGTGTGTCTGAAAAGTAATGAGACTGTTGTCACAAACAATTCATTTAAAATCCAAACAACAAACTAAATGTTTTCTCCTCCAAAGTACTTCCCACTTGAATCTAATGCACTTTCCCATCCTTTTCTATCACGCTTCTCTGCCCTGCTGGAATGATTCTTCTGGTATGCCCTTCAGCTCCGTCGTTACGGACCTCTTGATGGCCTCAGCGCATTAAAAACGGGTCCCCTTGATGAGCCCTTTCAGCTTGGGAAAAAGAAAAAGTCATGATTTGTCCTGGAACAACTATTGACCATTCCCGCGCATTTCCCAAGCTGAAAGGGCTCATCAAGGAGACCCATTTTGAATGTGTTGAGGCCATCAAGAAGTCTGAAACGATGGAGCTGAAGGGCATACCAGAAGAATCCTTCCAGCAGTGCAGAGAAGCGTGACAGAAAAGGATGGGAAAGTGCATTAGATTCAAGAGGGCACTACTTTGGATGAGAACAAAATTAGTTAGATTTTAAATGAATAGTTTGTGATCAGAGTCTCGTTAATTTTCAGAAACACTGTTATGTTTTAGGAGCGCCGCATTTATTTTGTGCGGGAAATTCGAAACCGGGACAAAAAAGAAATTGAACAAAAGAAAATAATAGATAGCTTAGACAGAAAGTCTGGGGTAACAAAAGGAAGGGTAACAAAAGACTTCCTCTGTACAAACGGGAATTTGAACAAAGAGACTGGAGGGGGAAGAAAGAACTTCCGGTCAAAGGAACAAAAGGATGTGTGGGCGGCTGCCTTTACTTAAGGGGTCAGCAGTAGCAGTTAGTCAGTCAGGAGAGAGACGGTGGACCGACGCGGTCACGCACCGCCACGGCTAAGGGCGGTGAGACGTCACCAGCTTCCCCAACGCTATTCATCCCAGCAGTAGTAGTTCCCATTGTCAACGCCGTCACCCACACACACCACGTACAGCCGAGATGAGAGAAATAAAGTCAAATCTCCTGCTACATAGAGCATGCCTTGTGATTTCATTTAAGCGACCACTAGATACATCGTCTAGGGGTTAGAAACGATCTCCGCTGTATACCAGCAACGTATACGATTCAGAGTAGCAAAGAAGGGCTATGAAACAACACCTTTTATTTGAGTATCAGCGCTATTTTGACCAATGACTGATATTAAAGTAATCGCTTTTCAGAAAGTTGGATTGTGGGCGTTGGAAGATGCTCTAAGCCTCGAGAAGATGGTTATGATTGAACTGGAGAAAATCATATCTACTAACGATCATCAGGTGAGTTTTTCTTTTTTCTTTTAAGTGTTATATATACTCGTTCAACTTTAGGTATATAATAGATATATATATATATATATATATATATATATATATATATATATAGAGAGAGAGAGAGAGAGAGACAGACAGACAGACAGACAGACAGACAGTTGAGATGATAGATGATAGATGGGGATTCTTATTTGTTACAGATTACCTCGGCCGCCATTTTCTTCCATCGATCTAGTGGGCTTTCTTCTCTTCAGGGCTTCTGCTGGGGTATGATCTTCTTTGTTGATTTCTTTGGGCTGTCATGTCTGTATAAGTGGGATGCATTTTAATACGTTGGAGTATAAAACAATGATATTAGAGATCAATAATATCAAGTGATTATTTATTAAACCAGGTTTTGTTAAAACCAGTATGCAAATTAACTACACCATATATTATGTAAACCTTTATTTCTTAGTGACACATTGCAGGATTTTAAGTGGACTAATAACCCGGCTTCCGGCGCGGGGGTCCGGTGGTTTCGGCCACTGGACAATTAGTGACAATAGCGTTGATCCCAGGGGGCTATCCCCCCAGGCAACACATGCCCCCTTGATTTAAAGGAACAAGGCTGAGTTTATTGCCAGTGCCTGAGGCGCTCTCTTGAGGGGGAATGCCGACGGGATCAACGTATTTTTGCACCTACCACCCATGAGTCTCGGCTTGTGGGTAGGCCCACATAAAAATGTCCTTGTGTCACGCCTGCATAAGTGGGATGCATGACAAATACCCTAATAACATGGGCCTTTCGGGGACTGTGTTTGTTAATGTAAATTAACAGCGTTGATCCCAGGGGGCTATCCCACCTGCCCTTTTGATTTAAAGGGGCAGAGCTGGCTTTATTTCCCAGTGCCTGAAGTACCTCAATAGAGGAATGCCGAAGGGATCCACCCAATCTTTTCACTAGCCACGCATAAGCTTCGGTTTGTGCAAATTACCCCACTTTAATGAACCTTGTGTTTCGACTGGCATGGTGGGATGTCAGTAAATAGTATAAATAAGATTTAGTCTATTTGTAACGTTGTGGTATATTCACAGTACCAAAATGATATAAGTAACGCGGCGGCGGTGGTGGCGATATATTCACCGTACTAAAAAATGTCTTCTGCACGTGGTGGTCATCTTGTTGATAAAAATTACAACGCGAGAAATATGTAGTCACAACTTCTAGCCTTTATTTCCAGGGTAGGCTCGTCTCGTGGGCTGTATCGGAGAGGAGGAAAGGCAGAGAGAAAGAGAGAGGGAACTATTAAACTACCGTCATCCCACACGGGACCAAGGGCACGTCTTAACCCTACGCTGTCCCAAATCGAAAAGAGGCCGGTCCCTTTCTTCGTTGTTCCACGTCACCACGTGACTTCCGGTTCCAGTCAACACCGGACTTCCGGTTGACACTCAATTCTCCATTCGGGAGGTCACGCACCGGTCAAACTGTTTTGTGTTCATTACTCTCTCACTTATTTCTTTCTTCCTCCTTTTCTAATATAGTAGTTCTAGCTCACAAAAGTCAGGATAATATCCCCGTCTTGCTACATATTTATTTGTAATGACAAACGATAACACCGATATACTTGGAAAGCTTTATTCTACTTAGAATAACTGGTACACTTATTGAAAGTTTATATAGTCTAGTATTCACTAGAGAGTTCTCCAAACGAGAGGTAATTATAAAAGAGGGGAGGTAACTCTCATTTATTTATTACAGTATTAATTAATGAATTTGACTATAAATTAAATACTCATTAACAAACTTACGCAGTTCAGGTAGTATGCAGTGCCATAGTTTCGGTTTACAGACAGACACTGAATCTCCATTATAATAAGATAACAATCTTGTTTGTTTCTTTCAGCTTAGCCATTACATCGAACATGAATATCTAGACGAACAGATTCAGACCATAAAGAGACTTGGCTCATTCGTCGGACAGTTGAGTAGGTTTTCTGATCAGGAATATTTCGTCGGTCAGTACAACTTTGATAATAATCTGTACAAGAAGGTGAGGAAAACAGTCAAGTTGAACTCAAAATACAGAGAGAAAGGACGTATCAACAGCCATTATGAGTGGAATGAAGAGCGTGATGATTATGATTCTCTTTACGTCTAAAGAAGTGCAGCAAGTGATTGTCTTGAACTAAAAAGTAACAAAAAAAAAAAAAAAATAAAATGAATAAAATAATTCAAAAATAATAAAACGTTTGTTTTGATTCCATACACCCCCCAAAACAAAAGCAAAACAAAACACGATTCATAAAAAAACATAATAATGAAACTTATTGTGTACAGTGCTGAGGTGCACCACAACTCATCAAAGTCTCATGTCTAGTACATAGAATAATGTATTACTGTCAGGACCATGAATAGCGTACAGTAATGATATACATGTATGTGTACATTATTGATGTGCACCACAACTCATCAAAGTCTCATGTCTAGTACGTAGAATAATGTATTAGTGTCAGGAACATGAATAGCGTACAGTAATATACATGTATGTGTACAGTACTGAGGTGCACCACAACTCATCAAAGTCTCATGTCTAGTACATAGAATAATGTATTAGTGTCAGGACCATGAATAGCGCACAGTAATGATATATATGTATGTGTACAGTGCTGAGGTGCACCACAACTCATCAAAGTCTCATGTCTAGTACACAGAATAATGTATTAGTGTCAGGAACATGAATAGCGCACAGTAATGATATATATGTATGTGTACAGTGCTGAGGTGCGCCACAACTCATCAAAGTCTCATGTCTAGTACATAGAATAATGTATTAGTGTCAGGACCATGAATAGCGTACAGTAATAATATACATGTATGCGTACAGTGTTGAGGTGCACCACAACTCATCAAAGTCTCATGTCTAGTACATAGAATAATGTATTAGTGCCAGGAACATGAATATCGTACAGTAATAATATACATGTATGTGTGCGCGTGCCTGCATATGTGTGTGGATGAGAGTATCAGCTATAGTGTTGGCTGATTACAGGAAGCATGGAGGCTTTGAAAGATTCAGTTTTTCGGCAGCCTACAACGGATTCAAGCAGTTTATTCCATGCCTCAGCGACTCTGAGCGTGAAAAAATGTTTTCGAAAATCATGTGAGTTATATAGTATTTTCTGACTTTGTATGCATGCCCACGTGTGTTAGAAACATGGAGATCAAAAAGGTGCTCAAGGTTATGTGTTGTTCCGAAGACAGGGGGAGGGTCAAAATTTAGGTACTGGACTGAAAAGGGAGGGGCGTCCCCTTAAAAAATTGTGATATTGTAGAAAGTATCTGATACCTCTAAAGGAGATGGCTTCATTCCTGAAATGAGGTAACCAAGTGAGTACATGGTACTATTAGTATCTTTGGAATTTAACCATTGTAGTTCTTTTTGACAATTATAAATAAATAAAATTATTCTAATCAATTATTCTGTTAGCTCCGTTGCAATCTATTAGATTTCTATATGCCTCAGTTGAATGAACTGTATATTTATTAAACTATAGATTGATTTAAGTTAAAAGTTAATGTTAATAGAAAAATGACATCATGACATACATTTAAAAAAATTGAAATAGTTTATTATAAATATTTTCAATTTATAATCTAGATATATAAATGGGGTTAGCTCAGTCGGTAGAGCATTCGGCTAGAAACCACAAGGTTCCTAGTTCGATACCGGTCCTCGCCAACTCAGCGTATGAGTAGCACAGGGATCTGTAAAGTAAGGAGCTGATGGTAGGTGTGGCGCACCACCTCAGATGCTAAAAAACAATCTCTTGGTCTAGCGCTATTGAAAATGGGATAGACTCCCTCGCTGTATGGCTGATACCGACTTTAGGCCGCCCGTCGACTTTACATACATCTAGATAATAAGTGTTATGCTTAAGTAATAGGTACAAGGTACTTTTCACATATCACAATTTTTCATTAAGGGACCCCGCGCCCACACTTTTTCCAGCATACATGCCCGATACCTAACTTTGATCGTTCCTGCCAAGGAGAAAAAAGTAATGTGCTTGTTCAAATTATGACCAGTCCTTTTTTTTATTGCTTTTATTTAGATGACCCCAAAAGAAGGTAGAAATTTACATTCGTCATTGGTAGGATGCAACAAAATCACAATTATAGTGTACTAGCTAAAGTACCCGGTCCATGACCGGACTAAATGAATTTTGGATCACCAGGGAGTGAGAGAGAAAGTGGAAGACAGTAGTTAGAGAGGGGGTAAGAGGAAAATAATTCTTGAAACTAAAATCATTGAGAATTTGTATATTTCAGGATTGTGTTTTTCTGTTTTATAGTTTAAAATTATTTCATATTATTATACAAAATTGAAAGTATTCGTTTGTATATTTGTTTGTTATTGTTTTAAATTTTTTGTACATGACAACAATTCACATTTAGTTCTTAATTGCATGTTGAGTTTAAAAAGAAGCTGAGAATCGAAAATTTAAATTCTTCGTATTGCAATATCTATTTTTGCTAAAACCTAAGCTAGTATTATAGGGACCACCAATTGATCAGTTTAGGCCATCTTGAATAAAACGGAAATATTTTGTTATTATTTATAATTAATTGATTTTTCATAGAATTAAAAAAAAACTCTTATCGTAACTTGTTTTTAGCTACATTAATTTTCAGTTGATTTAACAGTGCAAAAATGAAAACATTGTTTTTCAATCATAATTTTCATTATTTCCGTAAGCTGAAAAAAAGTTAAAAAATCATCAGGAGTTTATTTAATGTTTTTTCTTTCAAATGGAAAATTTTTTCAAGAAAATATTAATTTTTCTGCAAGTTTCATAGTGTTAAATATAGGGGGGGGGGTAAATTTCACAGGGTAAATTGGTGGTACCTAGTATTTAAAACATTGTTTAAAAACGTTTGGTGGACCTGATTATCTGGACTCCCCCCCCATCTATTTTTTTCCCTTCAGTTGATTATTATCGATTACACACCAATCTATTAGATTGAAAAAAAAATTCTTAAAAGTTCTTTATTATTTGAGTATTCACGGTGCTCTTTCCTCGTATAAGTTTATAGTATTGATCCCATATCGGAACCGCTTGAACGGAACCCAAATTTTTATTTATTTTCCCATGTTTATTGACTTCACATAAAGAGTAAAATCATAAAACTTAAAATTTAATTTGTAAGGCAAATTCTGAGGAATATTTTAATTGTATTTTGAATAATAATTTAAATGTTGGTTGTTAGTTGTTTTGTTTTATCAACTTTTCGGGTAATTTACTAACGAATCATGTCATTTTGATAAACAAAGCGCTTACAATTTTTCGTACTTACATATAATTTTTTTTTTAAATGTTCCAATAACTGGATATTGTCAGATAACTTGAAATAAATTTCGTCTTACAAATAATTGACTACTTATCTCCAGTCGGGCCTTCGACTAAAGATAAACACGGATTTTTTTTTTTTTTTTTTTTTTATCGTGGTTTGAGAAATAATTAGTTAACGAACCAAAAGAAAAACAGTTTCTAAGGAAATTCGTCAATCTTATTGTTATTTTTAACCCTTAAACTCTAACAATAAAAATTAAATAAATGAATTAAAGAATTAAAAGTCATTTTATTCGAATGAAAATCTTAGTTTAATTTATACAAATATGTAACCGTACTTACGACATAAACTGATTTTCATGATACTGTTATTTACGGATTAAAATATTTTTTTAATAATGTAACCGTAAAGCGTGCATTTTGATTTTCTACAATTTTTTATGCATTACAAAAATTAAAATTAAAATGAGTGTACTGTACAATTTAAGAATATGGACAAACTCGCTGTAAAAAATAATTTAATCTATAAAAACACATACAAAATTACATATTCAGAAAGACTAAGAGATTCCGAACTGCCGTATTCGTATTATCGCCTATACGTATTTTTTTTTTTTTTTTTTTAACTCGCTGTAAAAAAAAAATAAATCTATAAAAACACATACAAATTACATATTCAGAAAGACTATTTCATCTTATACTTAAAGATATAAATATTTTAAAGATTAAAATCCTAAATAGGTAAGAGATTCCGATCTGACTGTTGTAGACTGCACTGCTTGTATCGCAATAATCATAGGCAGCGTGGCTATCCGAAGCCATTTTTTTATTTTTTTAACTCGCTGTAAAAAATGATTCAATTAATAAAAACTCACACAATTACATATTTTGAAAGAGTATTTTCTTACCTTTCTAACGATATAAAAATTATTAAAGACTGGACCATAAATAGGGCCATAAATTCGGAGCTGAACGGCTTAGACTGCAAAATTAATTCATTAAAATCAACTTCGCTGCTGTTATCGCTTAACAATAAGCAGGCAGAGACAATATTTTATTATCAGGAGGGGCTGATATACGGACAGTTCCGCAAATTGGGTGATTTTGGATTAATTAATCGATTAAATCCCTTAATCAGTAAAAATCAATAACCAAATTTGGAATTTTTCTTAGTTAGAACGATATCAATGTGTATGCAAGATTTTGAATCTGAGTGACCTCCCGTTTTTTTTGTTATACGTCGACACGTACATACCAAAATCTCTGTTTTATATATTAGATACAACGAGGATAACATTCACTTTACAGAAGTAATGGATCTGCGAGACTAGCTTGTTAACCATCACAACATGATGGTATGTATTAACCCAACCTGCTATGAAAGTATTTATCTATTAAACCCAGCTTAGTTAAAACCAGTGTGCAAATTAACCACACCATATATTATG
>CM042151.1:71148810-71158810 GCA_023376005.1 Doryteuthis pealeii | reverse complement strand
ACGACAATTTGGGCAACGCTGACGAGCTAACCAAAAAAAGAAAAAATGGAGAGTATTTTCTTTTCTTTTTGGGCATTGATCTTCATCTTTTGTGTGCGGGATATGACGAAAGAAGCGTAACACAAATGAATCAAAATGGTAAAATATAAATGAAGAAGAAGAAGAAGAAGAAGAAGAAGAGAGAGAGAGAGAGAGAGAAGAAGAAGAAGAAGAAGAGAAGAAGAAGAAGAAGAAGAAGAAGAAGAAGAAGAAGAAGAAGAAGAAGAAGAAGAAGAAGAAGAAGAAGAGAGAGAAGAGAGAAGAGAAGAAGAAGAAGAAGAAGAAGAAGAAGAAGAGAAGAGAGAAGAAGAAAAGAAGAAAGAAGAAGAAGAAGAAGAGAGAGAGAGAGAAGAAGAAGAAGAAGAAGAAGAAAAGAGAAGAGAGAGAGAGAGAAGAAGAAGAAGAAGAAAAGAAGAAGAGAGAAGAGAAGAGAAGAAGAAGAGAGAGAGAGAAGAAGAAGAAGAGAAGAAGAAGAAGAAGAGAAGAGAGAAGGAGAAGAAAAAGAAGAAGAAGAAGAAGAAGAAGAAGAAGAAGAGAGAAGAAGAAGAAGAAGAAGAAGAAGAAGAAGAAGAAGAAGAAGAGAAGAGAGAAGAAGAAGAAGAAGAAGAAGAAGAGAGAGAGAAGAGAAGAAGAAGAAGAAGAAGAAGAGAGAGAGAGAAGAGAGAGAGAAGAGAAGAAGAAGAAGAAGAAGAAAAGAGAGAGAGAGAAAGAAGAAGAAGAAGAAGAAGAAGAAGAAGAAGAGAGAGAGAGAGAGAGAGAGAGAGAGAGAGAGAGAGAGAGAGAGAGAGAGAAGAAGAAGAAGAAGAAGAAGAAGAAGAAGAAGAAGAAGAAGAGAAGAATCTGCTGTCGGCCATCAGACATTGTCCTACGTCGTTAGCTTCGTCAAAGGAAAAAAACGATAAACATGACGGCATTTTAACGAGGTAGAAGAAGAAACACGTAAAATTACGACGAACTTTCGCATTTAGCTGAATAATTAGAGTATTGGACTACCAGCTGAGAGGATTATAGTTGCGTACCTCACTATTAGATTGTAGGCACTCTGCAAACAGAAACATACGAGGGTGAGTCAAAAAGCAATGCCATTTTGTTTAGGACAGGTATAATTACCAACACAAGAACATGTATCATACATCAAAATGAAGCTGTTACTCTGTGGATCACATCTCTACTTCTCCACATAGTCACCGTTTCACTCAATAACAATGTTCCACCTTCGAATGAGAGCATTTATCCCTGCCCGGTCAAGTTCTGTTAACTGTTCTTTGAGCCACTTCTTCACTACAGATTTAATTTCCTCGTCACTGGAATAATGTTTGCCTCTCAAACCCTCTTTCTTGGGACCGAAGAGATTAATTCCTTCTTGGAGAATTTATTAGTTTAATCTAATTTATTCTTTAACCCCGAAAAATAACAAAGAAGCTAATAAGTAAGCATACCTTATTTGTAGGTGGAATATTTCGTGTATTTATTTGATAATGTTTATTTCCTGAATAGTTTCTTTCAAAAAAGATTTTAGTTATACTGATTATTCTAAAATGAAAGTAGTAATAAAAAAAGTTGATTTGTTATTTAATTCGCTGTAAAAAATAATTCAACGTATGAAAACACATACAAATTACATATCTAAAAAGATTATTTTATTTTCTTTCTAACCAAATGAATATTTTAAAGATAGGAACAGAAATATGCGATAAATAAGATTTGATTTTTCGTTAAAATTTAGTCTGAAAAAAAAAATCATACCTCGTATTATCGGCTGTTCGAAGCAAAATATTTTTAACACTGTAAAAATAATTCAATGGATAAAAACACATACAAATGACATATTTAGAAAGATCATCTTATTTTATTTCGAACCAAACACATATTTTAAAGATTGGACCATAAATAGGCAAGAAATTTCGAGCTGAACGGCTTAAACAGCGATTTTGTTCACTAAAATTAAACTAAACTGTTGGTATCGCTATAATAGAAAGAAGGCGGTGAACAATATTTCATTATCAGCAGTAGCTGGTATACAGACAGTTCCGCAAATCGGTTGATTTTAGTTTAAGTAATTAATTATATCCCTTAATCAATAAAAATCAATAACCCAATATGGCGTGTTTCTTAGTTAGAAGGATATCAAGGCGTATGCAATATTTCGAATCTGAATGACCTTCCTTTTCGGAGTATATATATATATATGTGTGTGTGTGTGTGTGTGTGTGTGAGAGAGAGAGAGAGAGAGAAATGAGCTATCGCAACCTAATCAAAGGATTATTAAACCAAAGATCACAAATTTTGAATGTATGGGAATATATATTGGTAATGCTTAGTTGTTGGCGATTTTAGACTGTTGATCGTAAATCTGTATGAAAAAATGGATGATATTCTTTTGTGTGAGTTGTGGTGGAGTTGTTTTTTTTTTTACTTTTGACTTGTCTTTCTGTGATGTGTTTGTATGGATTTGTATATGTGGGGGAGAGGGAGGAGTTTTTTTATTTGTATCTGGAATTTTTGTTGATTTATTCGTTATCAGAATATTAGGTGTGGGGCGGTTGGTTATGTATGGGTATTTTGGTGGTGTCGTTTTCGTGTTGGTGTTGGTGGGTTATTTGTGGTGTTCCAATAGTAAACACGTTCGAAGACAGAGGAAAGGGCGGAGAGGAGGAAGGGGAAAGGGAGCCGGTGACGGGGGGAGAAGAGAGAGAGAGAGGTTGAAGGACGGGGAGGTAGCAGACGGCGACAGAACGGTAGGGAGAGTGGTAGTGGGGTGAGGGGAGGGGTGTAGATGTGGAGCCGGGCGATGCTGAGGGGGGGAGAGGGGGGATTGGGAAGAGGGTTCAAGTATCAGAAGAAAGAACAAAAGGGATATATATAATTTATCTAGTAAGGGAAAAATATAGTTTAGTATAAGAGAAAGGAACAATAATAAGGAAAATATCAATAGATTTGAAAATTAAAAACAACTTAAAAAAGAGGAGAAAGTTTGTGGTTTGTTTTTGTTTATTTGTATGTGTTACTAATTCTTGGAGTTCTGGTAAGCTTCAAACCGTGATGAGAAAGTGAAATAAAATATAAGATAAACAGTGAGACGGGAATACTTGGACGAGATATATGCAGAGAGAGAGAGAGAGAGAGAGAGAGAGAAGAAAGAAGAAAGAAGAAGAAGAAGAAGAAGAAGAAGAAGAAGAAGTAATCTGCTCGCCATCAGACATTGTCCTACGTCGTTAGCTTCGTCAAAGGAAAAAAAACGTAAACATGACGGCAATTTTAACGAGGTAGAAGAAGAAACACGTAAAATTACGACGAACTTTCGCATTTAGCTGAATAATTAGAGTATTGGACTACCAGCTGAGAGGATTATATTTGCGTACCTCACTATAGATTGTAGCACTCTGCAAACAGAAACATACGAGGGTGAGTCAAAAAGCAAGCCATTTTGTTTAGACAGGATAATTACCAACACAAGAAAAATGTATCATACATCAAAAATGAAGCTGTTACTCTGTGGATCACATCTCTACTTCTCCACATAGTCACCGTTTCACTCAATAACAATGTTCCACCTTCGAATGAGAGCATTTATCCCTGCCCGGTCAAGTTCTGTTAACTGTTCTTTGAGCCACTTCTTCACTACAGATTTAATTTTCCTCGTCACTGAATAATGTTTGCCTCTCAAACCCTCTTTCTTGGGACCGAAGAGATTAATTCCTTCTTGGAGAATTTATTAGTTTTATCTAATTTATTCTTATACCCCCAAAATAACAAAAGAAGCTAATAAGTAGCATTACCTTATTGTGGTATGGAATATTTCGTGTATTTATTTGATAATGTTTATTTCCTAATAATTTTCTTTCAAAAAAGATTTTATATACTGATTATTCTAAAATGAAAGTAGTAATAAAAAAAGTTGATTTGTATTTAATTCGCTGTAAAAAATAATTCAACGTATGAAAACCATCAAAATTACATATCTAAAAAGATTTTTTTTTTCTTTCTAACCAAATGAATATTTTTAAAGATAGGAACAGAATATGCGAAAATAAGATTTGATTTCGTTTTAAAATTTAGTCTGAAAAAAAAATCATACCTCGTATTTCGGCTGTTCGAAGCAAAAATATTTTTTAACATGTAAAAATAATTCAATGATAAAAACACATAAAATGACATATTTAGAAAGAATCATCTATTATTTATTTTCGAACCAACACATATTTTAAAGATTGGACCATAAATAAGCAAGAATTTCGAGCTGAACGGCTTAAACGCGATTTTGTTCACTAAAATTAAACTAAACTGGTATCGCTAATTAGAAAGAGCGCGTGAACAATATTTCATTATCAGCAGTAGCTGGTATACAGAACAGTTCCGCAAATCGTGTTGATTTAGTTTAATGTATTAATTATATCCCTTAATACATAAAAATCAATAACCCAATATGGCGTGTTTTCTAGTTAGAAGGATATCAAGGCTTATGATCAATTTCGAATATCTGACATAACCTTTCCTTTTTCGGAAGAGTATATATATATATATTATATTATTTATATATATTATTTATAATGTGTGTTGGTTGTTTGTGTGTTGTTGAAATGAGAGAGAGAGGTATGAGGAGAGACGAGAGAGACGAAAGATGAGAGATTGATCGAGACGAATGATGCAGTAGAAAAAGACTTTCGCAAAATGCTTAATCACAAAGGCATATTAATAAACAAAAATCACAAATTTTGACGTTATTGTAGTGACAAACACGTCAGGATTGGCGTCTCGATAGTTAAAACAAAAGCATAGGAGCAACCGTATAAAATAAGTAAGTTCAAAAAAAGCCCAAGGTTCATACAGTTTTGCTCTCAGTAAACTATGATACGTGTTTTATTGTGCATCCAGTTTGTTTAATATAATATTGGGATAGTCACACCACGCCAGAAACTCCGAACCATCTAATGTGTAAACACGAAGCTTTCTCTCTACATAAGAATCGGTCTTTCTACTACCAAGTTGTAATTATTGAAACATATCTTATATCACATCTCAATTACACAACTTATTCAGATTGAATTTATATTTATCAGGACCGTCAAATTGCAATTTTTCGTGTATTCAACTCTGCAAGTCTTCAGTGTTTTTTTTCTTCTTGCACTATTACGATACCTCAACTGATTTCCCTTGGTAAGGAATAACGAACATCTTAACATAGCCGAGCGGACCAAATCAACTGAATGAGTTGGATTTTGTTCTTATCTTATCCCTTAAATTTATGCTAATGCTCCTCTCCTCATCTCTCTTCTCATCTCTATCTCTCAGTCCTCCACAACCTGACAAACACAACTACAAGCACCAAACACAACCAACAATCAACAACAAACAACACACAACCTAGTTTAGTCCCCAACATAGTTCATAGATAAAAGAAGTGTAATACCAGCGTATAAAAGAACCTCAAATAAAATATACTAAATCTTAGTAATTACAGTACAAAAACATAAAGAAACTCATATACCCAAACACAATAATTTAACATAATGACATTAAAATGAGTAGTAACCAGAATAATATAAACTGCTTAAGACACACACAAAAAAGACAAAGACAATTAGAAAATCTAGTCTGACGTCAATGTAATGCTGCCCACATTCCTTCACCACCTCTAAAATATTAAAGTCCGTTCCACTTCTTCTAAGCTCCTAAGTATATACGACAAGCACACAGCAACTATCAACGCAGCACATCTACACACCACCCACTACCCACACACTACCAGTACTGATAAAATATCCACGTATTAAACTTGTATAAGCACCCCACAAACCCCAGCCACACACCGTATAAAACTTATTATATCTTTACACATCATCATTACATTAATTAATAGTATCATTGGTATATGAGTAGAAAACAGTACACGCCCACTATAACACATATACCACCACTCACAGTGATCGTATCTACACATCTGCGAACTGAATATCCATACTACATTGTGTGTTATCCGACCCAACTGACCAGACACCGCGCGACACGACATCTAACAAGCTATAGGCAAGAGCTCGTAAGGCTCTTGACCGACCTTTCCGAAGCCGTAGGCAGCTTTCGTATTTACATTTGGTCACACCTATTATTACAGTTAAATCCATAACACACTCAGCTATCTCTCTATAAACTATGCAAAGCATCATTACTGGAATGTTTTAGTCTCAGACACTATAGTCAATAAAAAGAGTATCAGTATATACCTGTTTATTTTTAGTATGTCACTAAGCCAAACATATATCAAACCAATATAGACATAACTATGAATAAAATGCAACCAATAAATAAACCTGCTTAGCGAGCGTAATACAGAATCTGGAAATTACTAAGTATAACATAAAATATTAAAAACAATGTATCACACACACGACAGTATATAAGTCACCACGAGTAATCCACGACACGATACGCTACAGTTTTACCACAACACAACCAGCTACTGGCGCATCACACAACATTCATTAGCACACACAATGACATCACACATGAACGCTAACCCGCAACCCCACACTCCATACACAACTACACTATCCACGACATCCTTGGAATTTACACCTATATAGGCAGATTACGCACTTCAGCAGTCGCTTCTAAGACAACAAATCAGTTCCATGTCAATTTCATCTCTAATATGGCCATGAGCGAATCTCTTCCCGAGAATATTGAGAAATTAATATTTATTAATGCCTTTCAACAATAACCTATAAACATTCATAGTTTACTCTCTTCTTTATAGCTCTTTTATCACCTCCGACACCTTTGCCGTTAACATCTTCCCGCTCACCATCCTTAACATTCCATCTCTCACATCTTCCATTCAACACCTCATCATATATTATTTATGCCTGAGGTTTCGGTGCTCAGGTACGTTCTTACCCTATCCTTATACCTCCATTAGTGACTAGCTGGCTTGCTCCGTCTAAGAGTATTTATCAATATCTAATGTAGAGGCGCACGAGTAGAATATTGAAAAACCAATATCAAGAAATAATGATTATAGCTGTTCTGTCCGTCCATAAGCTCCACAGAACTATAAAGTATGTTACCGTCATAGATATACAGCTGGCGAAGAAAGAGAGACTATAACAACAGACGATCCATTGTAGACTCTCCATCAAAGATTGCCTAGTGGATCACATCTAGACTCGATGATCATAAGCCAATATCACAATTTCTCTCTATTTTTTTCATATTAATGTTTGTTTCTTTTTAATGTAGCTTTTTATATATGTCTTTTCGTTTGGTTCTATCTTGTTTGGTCTTTGACTTTCGCCTTCGTGGACACCTGTCCGGGCGGTGGGCGCGGCGCATGAGGGGTCTTTGTAATTAATCTAGGAATAAACGGTCTGAAACTACTGAGAACACGAACCGAGACGAGAAATCTCGACGCAAGTGCACGAAATGCAAGTCTTAGTTACTCATTTGTTATTAGATTTTTTGGGAGGCGGAGAATAAGTATTTCCGTCTGTACGCGCCCTGGGCACACACTTCATTGGCCCTCACAAGGCGGGCCGCTGCGAAATCGCGGGGCGGCGAAGCTGCGTCGGACATGGGGCGAGGTTAGGCCGCACGAAAATTGAATCCATCTGAGATGACAGTCAACGAACGTCAAAGTTACACTGATTCCTCACAGCCACACCCACAATTGACGCATATAACCTACCACAAGTTATATTATTTATATTAATTAGTCCTATTATTATTATCTTTATTTTTACATATAGACATTATTTATTTAATTTTTTATTATTATATTCCATTTTATTAATTTTTTTTATTTATTTTTTAACTAGACCCTCATTAGTCTGAGAAACATTCTGGAACCAAGAAATATAGTTTGAACTAAAATCAGAAATAAAAAGTAAAGTAGTTGATCTATCTTGAGGGCGTGGCCTTAAGTCCGTAATGCGATTTTCAGCCAGACAGCGATGGAGTCTATTCCCCTTTTCACTTGAGCACTTAGACAACAATGAATTGTTTTGCATCTGAGGGGGCCCACATCTACCATCAGCTTCTTACTTTACTCCGCACAGAATCATAGGCTACTCATACTGGCAGATTGGCGAGGCCGGTATCGAAACAAGGAAAACTTGTGAGGTACCAAGCTGACACCCTACCGACTAGTAAACCGGCATACTTATATATTGCATACTCGTGCTTCCTTAAAAGTATGGACCTGTATCATTTCAACACCCCCCTGGTTACAAATCACCTTCCAAATCGTCCAAGATAAAATGCAAAAATGTATATCCTGATTATCTGGTGGCTTATTCCGCCGAATTCATTTATTTTTCTTTTATTGGGGGAAAAATGTTTGTCAAAACCCTCGGGCTAAATAGTGAAACAGTTAATTTATAAGGAAAAGAAAGAAAGAAAGAAAGAAAGATAAGAAAGAAAGAAAAAAGAAAGGAAAGAAAAATGACATGCTACACAGAAAAAATATAATGAGAAAATAAGAAAGAAGAGAAGAGGGAAAAATAAAGAGAAGGGTGAGCGCGCTTGAAACGATAACCCGTCGTTTTAATCGAACCATAATGAAAAGATTAAAGAGAAAAAAAAAGTGGAGAGAGTTAAATGTAGCATTATATACTTTTTATAATTGAAACTATTTAGAATTAGTTCTTAAGTAAACGTATCAAATATGTAATAATAAATATTACTTGTATACCACATGTCTTGCTAGTACGTACTGATGCAGAAGTAGCACGCTATTTAGATAATTAATAGTCATCCAGAGACCGTGTTTCGGACGTTTCACGTCTCATCATGGCTAACTTATCACTATTTTACCGGAGCAAACCTCTGGACTGACTTTTCCATTCAGTTCGACTCCTTAAACTTTCGCCGTCTCAGCTGCTAGAAGTTGCGAACATTTAACTGATTTAAATACATTACATTGGTATACATATGTTACGATCACTTAGAAAACTCAAATCCGTAAATTAACAGACGAGTCTGCTTTACGCTAACCGGTGAAAGTTTCGTTCAAAGTTCCTTCTAACGAGCTCTACCGCGTTTGGAGCAAATAATAATCATCACAAACACTCGAGTGTCTGTTAATTTGCTTCACAAATATATATAAAGTTTTAAAAAAAAGTCCTCGGGGCCTTAAAGTCTTATCAGCCAGACAACGAGGGAGTACATCCCCTTTCACTAGTGCTTATAACCCAAGGCGATATTTTTTTTAGCGTCTAAGTGACGCCACCCCTACCATCAGTTCCCCACTTACCCACAGATCCCTTTGGCTACCATACGCTATGTTGGCGCAGAGCCTGTGTCACCGGAACCTTAGCTTCTTAGCCGAACACTCTACCGACTTGGGCAAACCGGTGTGGCTTGTGAATGTGCTGTGTGGTGTGTGTGTGTTGTGTGTGTGTTGAAGAGGAGAGAGAGGAGAGAGAGAGAGAGAGAGAGAGAGAGAGAGAGATTTAAAAATTTTGAGGAATAATGAAAAAACACAAAACAACCTTCATTCAGTTGATATTCGCTCTCGCTATGTTAACGATGTTCGTTATCCTACAGAAGAATCATTGGTATCGTTAATTACGTGCCAAAAGAAAAAAACACTGCAAAGACTTGTCAGCAGTTGAATACAGGAAAAAATTGCAATTTTTGACACGTCGATAAAAAATCAATCAAAACTGTATAAGTTGTAATTATGATATGAATATAAAAGTTCTCCAGACATTTACAAAACTTGGTTAGAAAACCGCATATAGTCAGAGTAAGCCTACTCGGTTTCACCATTAGGATCGTCGGGGCTTTTAAAACCTGCGTGGAATTATCCAAATCAACTTTAAAACAAAACTATGCAAAACAAAAATACACTATCATTAATTTCGCAGCAAACGGTTATTGAACGCTGGCTGTTTGAATTTTAACTGTGCTCCAAACTGTTTGTCTTAACTATCGAGACGCCACTTACGTTTGTATTCTACATACG
>CM042151.1:71136992-71139492 GCA_023376005.1 Doryteuthis pealeii | reverse complement strand
TAATAAATAAAAAAAAGGACCAATAGTCGATATTTAAATTGTCCCGAAGAAAGATTTCACAGGCGCGTTGTCTTGATGATAAGTGCCTAATAAGCTGCTTTGAAACCAATGGTAACAATCACACCATAAATTTATTGTACTCCATAATACAGACACGCACACATAACCATTACACCCCGAACCTCCTACGAGTATTTATTGTCAAATAGGAAAAAATCTAGACATTCAATATGAATCTATAATTATAATGTCTGATTATTTTGCCTGTTTTGAAACTGGTTTCCTCCAGCTGCTGTCAATAAATGTATTTAAATTTAAAAGAAAATTGGAGACAGTGAAATCTGCGCATCGTCAAAGTTTTAATTTCTTAGATGTGATTTGATATACGGATTAAGAAGCATCGATGAAAACTGTTATTTTTTTTATTAAAAACGCAGTCGCCCTTTTCTTTTTTTCTTTTACCTCATATTGTCTATAAATTTCAAAGCAGTAATTCGTCCTATAGCTAATATATATATATATCCCTTTCTCTTTTTCATATATTTTTTGCTCGTTGATGATGACCCTTCTACTAAGGCGTCGAAACAGATTTCTGTCAGCAGATAATAATTACTAATTGTTTTTTCAAAATGTTAAATTCATTCTGTCGGATTAATTTCCATTTATTTACACATTTGTCTCATGAAAAAACAAAATATACGGATTTTTACACCTCCGAAGATTATTCTACGAACACTACAAAAAAAAAAAAAAAAAAAAAGAAAAAAGTTACCTACACCACAAACTTTTTGAAATTTTAACATCTTCTTTCAATTGTACTGTGGATATGTAAACAACTTAATGCTGGATCATATTTTGAACATTTTTGATAATCTCTTACACTTTTTTTTATATATTTACACCAAACTCTTTTTGAGTTTATTTTTGAATTAAAAATGCTTCTGATTTTAAAAATAAAATTTATTTTATTTTTGAAACAGTATGCGCATTTGAAAAAATTCAAGCATTCCAGCGTGTGTTTTTACCCCCTATTTTCTTCAAACGGTTTTATCCCTTTCTCTTTTCATATATGTTTTGCTCGTTGATGATGACCCTTCTACTAAGGCGTCGAAACAGATTTCTGTCAGCAGATAATAATTACTAATTTTTTTTCAAAATGTTAAATTCATATATATATATTATATATATATATATATATATATATATATATATATATATATATATATATATATATTAACTGTGTGCAAACCATTCGGGTAAAACCTAGGTAGATAGTGTTTGACTCATGTAGGTCCTTATAATTATGCTCTACTTAGAGTATTGAGTACTTTTTACATACATAACTTAGCAAACTTCTTCGGTGTCTTTTCTTTTGGCCACTACATACGACACGATTATTTTCACAAAGTACGGCTGTGCTGGTCTTTTCTTTAAAAAAACTTCCCCAGATGCAAGGTTTTAATTTTTTTTATTTTGAAAAACTGAGTTATCTGGGTTTTTTTCCACATCGGTAGAGTTTAGAAGTAAAATAATAATAATAATAATAATAATAATAATAATAATAATAATAATAATAATCTGGAGGGCTCTTGGGTATAATAATAATAAATGTAGACTATGCGGTGACAGAGATGAGACTGTAAACCATGTAATAAGCGAATGTAGCAAACTAGCACAACGGAATACAAAACTAGGCACGACTGGATTGGGAAGGAGATACACTGGGAATTATGCAAAAATTAAATTTTGACCATACAACAAAATGGTATATGCATAAACCAGAATCTGTTCTTGAGAATGAAACGCATAAAATTCTCTGGGACTTTGAGATAAAAACGGATCACCTTATCCCAGCAAAAAGACCAGACATCGTATTGATTAACAAAAAAGAAAGAACTTGTCAACAGGTGGATTTTGCAGTTCCAGTAGATCACAGGGTGAAGCTGAAGGAAAACGAAAAGATGGACAAATTCTTGGACCTTGCCAGAGAACTGAAAAAGCTATGGAATATGAAAGTGAAAGTGATACCAATTGTAGTTGGTGCACTTGGAACGGTCCCAAAAAGCTTGGAAAAAAGACTGGAAAATCTGGAAATCAGAGGAAGACTTGAGACCATCCAGAATACTGCACTGTTGCAATCTGCCAGAATACTCAGAAGAGTCCTGTATACCTGAGGAGACTTGTTGTCACTCAGACCCCAGGAAGATACATCAGCTAATGCTGGTGTGAAAAACTAATAATTAATATATATATATATATATATATATATATATATATATATATATATATATATATATATTATATATATATATATATGAAAAGTATTAAAAAAGGCAATAAATCGACAGTATGAGGTATAGATATAGAAAAACTTTTTCTTTATAAAATTTAAAAAAAAGATACTCCGGCCCAGAATGTGAGCGTTATTTGAACCTCTCATGTCAAACGTAAAATGTTCTCCTTTTTTGATTCAACAAAAAGATGTGCTCTAATGAAGACC
>CM042151.1:71124492-71131992 GCA_023376005.1 Doryteuthis pealeii | reverse complement strand
TCGGCCAGTTAGCCTATCTATCTATCTATCTATCTATCTATCTATCTATCTCTGTTGATATCTATCTATTTATCTATGTATCTAAACCCAACGATATTCACCTATCGCACAACCCCCTATCTCCCATCGACGTTCGTTCACCTCGCCTCTATAGGTCTTTGTGCACCATTGTTTCGCCCATCTATCTATCTATCTATCTATCTATCTATCTCAGTTTGTTTGTATGTATGTATATATGTATGTATATATGTATGGACCTATCTATTTATCTATCTATCTATCGATCTATCTAACTATCTCTGACTGTTCATATCTATCTATTTATATATCTATCTATCTATCTATCTATCTATCTATCTCAGTCTGTTCATATCTATCTCTCTATCTATCTCTCTATCTCAGATAGATAGACAGATATAAACATACTATCTATCTATCTATCTATCTATCTATCTATCTATCTCAGTCTGTTTATATCTATCTATCTATCTATCTATCTATCTATCTATCTATCTATCTATCTCAGACTGTTAATATCTATCTATCTATCAATCTATCTATCTAAGCACGACGATTTTCACTGTTCGCGCTATCCCCTCTCACTATCCCCCTATCCCCCATCGACGTTCGTTCACCTCCTCTATAGGTCTCATGGGACCATTGTTTCACATATCTATCTCAGTCTGTTTGTATGTATGTATGTATGTATGTATGTATCTATCTATCTATCTATCTATCTCAGTCTGTTCATATCTATCTATCTATCTATCTCTCTATCTATCTCAGTCTGTTCATATCTATCTCTCTATCTATCTCTCTATCTATCTCAGTCTGTTCATATCTATCTATCTATCTATCTATCTATCTATCTATCTATCCCATCTATCTATCTATCTATCTATCTATCTATCTATCTATCTATCCCAGTCTGTTCATATCTATCAATCTATCTATCTATCTATCTAAGCTCGACGATATTCACCTTTCGCGTTACCCCCCACTATCGCCCTATCCCCCAGCGACGTACATTCACCTCTCCTCTACAGGCCTCGGGGCACCATTTGTTTCGCCTGGAGAGATACAAGCGAATTGACAACGTTAACAACGCGTCGAGGCAGTCAATGTCGTACACAGTAATGAAAATTAAGCAATAACATTACCAAGTTTTTGCTATTCGCATGGACTTTTAATCTTAACACATCCAATCGAAATTGTTTTCCACATCTTTTCTTTTTCTGTGCGCACGCGCAGTATCAATTGTTCGGTTTTTGAATGTTTTCGCCAACGTTACCTGAAAAATATGTTATATTCGTTCGTTTCTAACAAATTACAACATCAGCAAAATTAAAGAAAGAGAAATAACAGTTTCTATCAATCAATCTATCTACCTATCTTTTTTCAGTCTATTCATATCTATCTATCAATCTATCTATGTATCTATCTATCTATCTATCTATGTATCTATCAATCTAAAAATCTATTAATATCTATCTGAAAGTCTGTTAATATGTATGTATGTATGTATGTATGTATGTATCTATCTATCTATCTATCTATCTAAACATCTGTTCATATCTATCAATCTATCTATTTCAGCCTGTTCATATCTATCTATCTATCTATCTATCTATAGATATCTCTATTTCTTTCTCTGTCCTGTATCTGTCTGTCCATTTCTCTCTCTCTCCCCCCCTCTCTCTCTCTCTCTCTCTCATATATATATATATATATATATATATATATATAATGTGTATGGTTTGGCGCTAGTATACTAGAAAAAGTAATAGTAATCCAACGTACAGTGTTATTAGAAGAGTGCTCAATATCTGTGATAGAGCGTTGATAGTTGAATGAAGTGACAAATAAAAGTTTTAGCTTTTTATCATTATATTGGGAACGATATTACTACCAATGGTTTCCTGCTAAAAGCATTCCTCAGGTAAACGAAATAGTTTCTTTTAAAATGATAGAAATGGTGTAAATGGTCGAATGTGTGCGTTTTTTAATTGTATTCTCGTGTTGCATGTTTACGTGTTTACGTGATGTCGAATGCTCTTTTTGTTTGTACGTGTGCGTATTTTTGTTTGTGCATATGTGTATGATGTCATGCGCGTGTGCGTGGAAATGCGTGAAGGCTGTGATGATATGATTGTGTCCACGCGTGTGTATGCGTATTTTTGTTTGTGCGTATGTATGTGATGTCATGCGCGTGGGAATGCATGAAGGCTGTGATGATATAATTGTCTCCACGCGCGTGTGTGCGTATGAATATGCGTATTTGTGTTTGGTATTTTTGGTTACGTATGTTATGTGCAATTAATATAATGTATTTTTTAATTATGCTGTTAATAATAATGACTGTGTTATGTATTGCGTTGGTGAAGTAATGTGAACGTTATATTTGTAGGATATTATTGTACAATGTAGACAGGTAGAGGGAAAGATACTTACAGTTTGGCGGATCTGTTACAGTGTTTAATAATAAAAAAAATAGAATAATATATATATATAGTTAAGTCTGTGTATCTCGGTAGAGCACCAGTCTAGGAATCGCAATGTTCCGAGTTCGATACATTGCAACACCCTCTGGTTAAAAATGAAATCGTCCAAGATGAATTGCAAAAATGTAAATCCTGATTATCTGGTGTTGCTTATTCGCCAAATTTTTATTTTGATATGCGCGTCGTTACCTCAGCTAAATAGTAGACCATTCCGTTTTTATTATAAAGAAATAAAAATGAGGAAAAAGAACATGATATACAGAAAAAAATCTACCGAGAAAGAAAGAAAGAAATTAGGGGAAGATAGAGAGAGGGGATATGAGCGTGCGGAAGCGATAACGCAAATCTGTTTCAATCGAACATAATGAAAAGAAGGCAAGAAAAAAAAAAAAAAAAAGAGTGAGAGAGATTTAAATCAAGTTTTTTTTACATATTAAACTATTTTGCAATATCTCTTAAGTTGTAATAATTGAATTATCATACTGTGATATATCCACAGGTCCTATTAGTAATAATAATAATTTGTTTAAACACAGTTGTATGATATCAAGTATTCCTATCCAATACTACTCATTTTTAAACATATACATTTGACCTATAGCTAGGACCTTAAGTACTACAATTCTCAGGTCCACTCTGATCAGGGAGTAACGACAACGAAGAAGTACTCCACATTCCCCAGAGCTACAGAATAGAAGCCTCACTACCAGATACAGTTTAATGTCATACCTTGGATATTGAAGCGTAATTATTATGGTCTACGAAAAATTGGGGGATTTCTAGGAGAAAGAGAGGAAGAAGAAATAAGAACAAACAAAGGTTAAAATGTGGAAGAGTAAACACTAAGCGGGGTGCCTGTATCGTGACCGACGAATGACCCCGGAAATAGATTTAAAAATAAAAACGAAAGTTCCGGGTTTTGACCGGAAACGAATGTGGCTCTTCCATCCCCGGGACGAGAAACGGAAGAAGAAGAAAATCGGTCTCTTTTCGGCTAGGTCTCGTGAGAAGTGGATGGGACCTTTCGCGGCTCCACCTATGGGCTCGATATAGTAGTAGCAAACATGATTTATGATGGCGTAATTTGACCTTACCCTCTCTCTCTTTTCTCTCTGTCTTTCCTCCTCTCTGAAAAGGAGCCCACGAGCCTAGAAATAAATACAAAGCCCCTTGGACTATACAACTGCGTGTATGTTGTTTCTGACGTATCGGCTACTAATAACGACGACTACTACTGCAACTTGAGTTGGCCCAGGCGACATACCTCGTTCTGATACATATATCGTTCTGGGAGTTCTGCTACAGATATCTTTTTTTGTTTTCCCTCTCTGTAGAGGATATTGTCTGCATATTCTTAGTCGCGCTGAAAGGATTGGTGTGTATAGGTACGCGTGTGTCTGTGTGCGTGCGTGTGTGTGTTTATTTGGGTGTGCATGATGTTTATATTTGTGATTGTATATTCTTTATTGGTACAATAGCAGAATAGCACGCAAGAGATAACATCGTTAGAATAGCATTTTATTATAAATAATATTAGATTACGAAAACTCCCGATGTTGCCAAACCTAACACTTACTCTAATCTTTACCCTAACCCTTATCTATCGTCTCAAAGATTTTGGGTATTTCTATGGAATGGAATGAAATGTAATGCTTTTTATACGTAATCTAATGATATTATCTCTTGCGCCCTATTCTGCATTAGTACCCTTTATTGTTATTGTAGCAAATAATTATAAATTTGAAGAACCCTATTTAATTCTAATTTCTACACAACAATGCAGGTGACGACAAAATTGTTCAATTGTACCCCCCCAAATAACCCTTCAAAACAAAAAAAGAACAAAAAACAAACAAAAACAAAACACAAAAAAAACAAAACACAAACACACAACTCAAACACAAATAAACTCGCCTCGCCAAAAATAAACAAGAAAATAGACCCAAGAAACACAAATGTTTGGGGAGACTTATCTCCTTTACATAACAATTGACTCTTCACTGAAAAAAGTGTAGCATCAAACAACATGGCTACTTGATGAATAAACAACTTATTGATAGTTAATTGTTCACAATTAAGCTGGATGCAGTTGTTTGCATTCCACATAGTGCTAATACCATTGGGAAAAATACTGATTTAACTATTCTCCCTCCAGCTACAAACACAAACAAATAAATAAATTTATTTTATGAAATAGATTTTTTTCAGAAATATTATTAGAATATTTTTTGATTTTTGTGGTAGACCCTCGCAAATAATAAAAAAAAGCTCTTATTTTAAGAAATAACTATTATTACTATAAAGACAGATATAAATCAGTTGAGCTATATATTGCTCACATATATAACTTTTTCTAAAAATCGGCCTTAGGTCGAAGATTAAAAAAAAAATTAAAAAATTAAAAATATATAAGAAAATTAAAAATATATATACAAAAAAATTAGAATTCAAAAAAAATATACAAGAAAATCATTTTAAACAGTTTAGCTATTATCTTATTTAGACAAGTTAAAAAATCAAATTGACGAAATAATTTCGCTATGATTTTTCCAACAATCTTACTGGAGCTCAATAACCTGAAGAGATACCAGAAGATCTGAAACACGTGTTGCCACATGTAAACAAAAAGAATTAAAAAAAAAAATTTTTTCTAAGAGACAAAATACATTTTGCGGACCTCCTTTTTTATAAAATATTGAATTTTCTCCCGTTGGAACCAGAACAACACATTTTATATATATATATATATATATATATAATAATATATATAATATATATAATATATGGTTTGGCGGTTGGTGTTTAAGTCTCATCACAATGAAAGTGTAAAGAAAAATGAGGTAACTAGGGTGTTGTTTGTTTACCTTTGATTTGTATTTCTGGTCAATGAGAAAATAAAAACGAATATTATTTTAAAACATATTTAACTGTTTTGTATATTTTATTATTTCTAACATTTGGGATATAACAAAGAACAAAAACAAGACGAGCAAAATTTGGCAGTTACACGTTTCAAGTATTCTTATCTAATACTAACAATTATATGGTTTCAAGTAACTATTATATTTAATAAAGTAATTTATTTTCCAAACAGTTATATAGTATGCAGTATTCCTATCAAATAAAAATATTTTTATACAGACATATTTGACCCAATAATAGGAACCTTACAGGTATTATACCCTAGGTCAAAGTGGATCTGGGAGTCATAGCAATGAACGGATATTGCACATTTCTCAATAAAAATAATTGTTTGCAAACAGTTATATACGAGGCTGGGTCAAAAAGTAATGTCATTTTGTTTTAGGACAGGTATAATTACCAAAACAAGGAACATGTATCATACATAAAAATGAAGCTGGTCCTCTGTGGATCACATCCCTACTTCTCCACATAGCCACGTGTTTCTCTCAATAGCAATTCCATATGTAACCCTGCCCTGTAAAATTCTGTTGAATGTTCTTTGAGCCACATATTCACTACAGATTTCACTTCCTCGTCGCTGGAATAATGTTTGCCTCTCAAACCCTCTTTCATGGGGGCCGTAGAGATGATAGTCTGAAGGCGCTAAATCTGGTGAGTATGAAAAGTGAAATAGGTGCCTAAGGCTTGATTTAACCGACCGATTGATCCCGACCGTCCATCTAGTCTAGGTAACGGCCAAAGAGAGTGTTAGCATGTCATGGACTGTCCAGCCACCTGCGCATCACGAGTCGCCACTAATGGCCAACAGGTGGCCCCATTGGGAGAGGGTGTTGAGCCCTTTTCAAGGTACAGTCGGTGTATTCTAAAGACACAGCCGACAGGGCTGGTTTGCTTTTATGGAAGTCGGGTTATTAAGCCGAAAGTCTTGTTGTGTCGGTCAATAGAAAGGGTATTAGTTCATTAGAGAGAACCTATGACTAATGGAAAGGGCTGGGGGAAAACCTTAGCCTTAAGCGCGAAAAAATACTCGCCGGATACGCGCACAAAAAATGTTTTATTACAATATATAGGAATGAAAACACATCTAATAATAGATGCACTGAAATTATCTCACGTATACAGTCCATACTGATGTAATCCATCAGACGTGTAAGCACCCCAGGGAGTACTGCCTTTAACGATCTTAGTACAATGAGAACAAGATTTAGAATGAGACAGACATTTACCACCATTCAGTTATTCCCTCACCACAACAATCCTTCAGGCAACTTAATAAAAATCTAGTCTAGAAAGAAACATTGAATATCCCACACGAACCCCACCACAAACAACACACACACACCCACGCAACGCAACCGCCACGCACATCACACAACAATACGTAATATAATTGATGTAGACCATATTAGGTGCTGTGTAGCAACGGATCATAAGATAAGAAAACTCTTGAGATATTCAAAACCTGTTAGCTCAGTATAGATAATTGTCTTTGTGATCAACATTCTGATATCGGAGACGGTTGGTAATATTATATACATACTACAATATAACATATCTAATAAAATCTATTAGTAATATAAACACTCATTACAACATAAATACACATCCATATAATATCACCAAGGTGAATGTACTTGAGGTAACAGAATGTTAAATACATCATTGATAGAGTATCATTCTTAATTAAAGGTAGACGCTAAGACACGGATCCACACCACGGTGACCGGAGTTACTATCGTATCCTTGAAGACCAAACTGTTTTTTGTTAAAGATATAGGTGAGAAACCGCCAGTAAAACTAGGAGACGCGTTGAATCAATGTTCACCGCTATTACACTTAACACACACACACACCACCACATACCACACAACACACACCACACGCATATATACTATATCTATTATATATATATATATATATATATATAATATAATATCATATAATATATATACCAGTGTGTCGTTATGAGTGATGTAGGTGTGCTGTGATAAAAACCTAATGTTATTTTTCATAAATAATATCAAAACTTTGTTTACTTGCTAATGAATTTGGCAACTTAAAAGTTTTTTAGTGA
>CM042151.1:71099049-71124392 GCA_023376005.1 Doryteuthis pealeii | reverse complement strand
CCTATCATCGATAAACAATAAAAACACTAAATGTGACATATTTAGAAAGATCATCCTTATTTTATTTCGAACCAAACACATATTTTTAAAGATTGACCATAAATAAGCAAGACATTTCGAGCTGAACGGGCTTAAAACTGCGATTTTGTTCACTAAAATTAAACTAAACTGTTGGTATCGCTATAATAGAAAGCAGGCGGGTGAACAATATTTCATTATCAGCAGTAGCTGGTATACAGACAGTTCCGCAAATCGGTTGATTTAGTTTAAGTAATTAATTATATCCCTTAATCAGTAAAAATCAATAAACCCAATATGGCGTGTTTCTTAGTTAGAAGGATATCAAGGCGTATGCAAATTTTCGAATCTGAATAACCTTCCTTTTCGGAGATATATATATATATATATAATATATATATATATGTGTGTGTGTGTGTGTGTGTGTGTGAAAGAGAGAGAGAGAGAGAAGAGAGAGAGAGAGAGAGAAGAGAGAGAGGAGAGAGAGAGAGAGAGATGAGCTATCGCAATCTAATCAAAGGATTATTAAACCAAAGATCACAAATTTTGAACGTATGTAGATACAAACGTAAGTGGCGTCTCGATAGTTAAAGACAAAACAGTTGGAGCAAACAGTTAAAATTCAAAACAAGCCCAGCGTTCATAACCGTTTGCTGCGAAACTATGATAGTGTATTTTGTTTGCATCAGTTTGTTTTAATTGATTTGGATAATTCCACGCAGAAAAGCCCCGACGATCCTAATGGTGAAACACGAGTAGGCTTACTCTGACTATATCGGTTTTCTAAACCAAGTTTGTAAATGTATTGAGAACTTTTATATTCATTCATAATTACAACTTATTCAGTTGATTATTTTTATCGACCGTCAAAATTGCAATTTTTCTGTATTCAACTCTGACAAGTCTTTCAGTGTTTTTTTTCTTTTGGCCACGTAATTACGATACCAATGATTCTTCCTGTAGGATAACGAACCATCGTTAACATAGCGAGGCGAAATATCAACTGAATGAAGTTGTTTGTGTTTTATCCATTATTCCTCAAATTTTTAATCTCTCTCTCTCTCTCTCTCTCTCTCTCTCTCTCTCTCTCTCACACACACACACACACACACACACACACACACACACACACACGGGTTAGCCCAGTCGGTAGAGTGTTCGGCTAAGAACCTCAAGGTTCCTGGTTCGACACAGGCTCTCGCCAACTAGCGTATGAGTAGCACAGGGATCTGTGCGGTAAAGTGGGGAACTGATGGTAGGTGTGGCGTCCACTCTAGACGCTAAAAAACAATCGCCTTGGTCTAGCACTAGTGAAAAGGGGATAGACTCCCTCGTTGTCTGGCTGATACCGACTTTAGGCCACCCCGACGACTTTTTTTTACTTTATATATATTTGTGAAGAAATTACAGACACTCGGTGTTTGTGGATGATTATTATTTGCTCCCAAAACCCGGTAGAGCTCGTAGAAGGAACTTTGACGAACTTTCACCGTTAGCGTAAAGCAAGACTCGTCTGTTATTTACGGATTTGAGTTCTCTAGTGATCGTAACATATGTATACCAATGTATGTATTTATCAGTTAAATGTTCGCAACTTCCTAGCAGCTGAAGACGGCCGATAGGTTAAGGAGTCGAACTGATGAAAAGTCAGTCACGTTTCGCTCCCGGCTAAAAGTAGTGACTAAGTCTAGCCACACTGATGAGACGTGAAACGTCGAAACACGGTCTCTGGATGACTATTATTATCTAATACGTGCTACTCTGCATCAGTACCTACTAGCAAGACATGTGCGTATACCACAGTATAATTTAATTATTACAACGTTTGATACGTTTACTTAAGAGCTATTGCTAAATAGTTCAATATATAAAAAGTATAATAATCTTCATTTAACTCTCTCACTCTTTTTTTCCTTCTTTAATCTTTTCATTATGTTCGATTAAAACAGACTGGCGTTATCGTTTCAGCGCGCTCACCCCCTCTCTTTATCTTTTCCCTCTTCTCTTTCTTTCTATCTTTCTCATTATATTTTTTCTGTGTAGCATGTCATTTTTCTTTCCTTTCTTTCTTTCTTTCTTTCTTTCTTTCTTTCTTTCTTTCTTTCTTTCTTTATAAAAACTGAATGTTTCACTATTTAGCCGAGGTGACAACATTCATAAGAAATAAGAATTCGGCGGATAAGCCACACCAGATAATCAGGATATACATTTTTGCATTTTATCTTGGACGATTTGGAAGGTGATTTGTAACCAGGGGGTGTTGCAAGATGATAACGGTCATACTTTTAAGGAACACGAGTATCAATATATAAGTATGCCGGTTTAGCTCAGTCGGTAGAGTGTCAGCTTGGTAACCACAAGTTTCCTTGTTCGATACCGGCCCTCGCCAATCTGCCAGTATGAGTAGCACAATGATCTGTGCGGTAAAGTAAGAAGCTGATGGTAGATGTGGCGCCCCCCTCAGATGCAAAAACAATCTCATTGGTCTAGCTCAAGTGAAAAGGGGATAGACTCCCTCGCTGTCTGGCTGATACCGACTTAAGGCCACCCCGACGACTACTTTACTTTTAATTTCTGATTTTAGAAACTATATTTCTGGTTCAGAATGTTCTCAGCTAAGAGCTCTAAAAAAAAAAAAAAAAAAAATGAAAAAAAAAAAAAAGAAAAAAAAAGATAAATAAAGGAATAAATAAATAAATAAATAACATTGGGAGGTTAATGCGTAAATTGCTTGGGTGTGGCCCTGATGAGGAACTAGCGAACCTCTGACGTCGTTGACTGACACGATGGAGTGAAAATACATTTGCCGGGCGTCGAAGGAAATACTTATTCTCCGCCTCCCAAAATCTAATAAACAAAATGAGTAAATAAGACTTGCATTTCGTGGACACTTCGTCGAGATTCTCGTCTCTCGTGTCAGTAGTCAGCGTTTATCCTAAAAAAAGACCCCCATCCCCACCCAACGCGCAAAGAACAAACAAACAAATAGACAAACAAAAAAATTAAAAGCTACAAAGAAAAAAAAAGAAAAAAAAAGAAGGAAATTGAATGGCATGTTTTAGGAGGATCCTAGCAATTTTGAAGAGCAATGGATCGTGTTGCAAGCTTTTTTTCCCTGGATTCTAACGGTATATAGTCTTGAGATGGACAACACGATATCTATCTATCTATTCATATCTATGTCTCTCTCATATATATATATATATATATATATATATATATATTATATTGGTTTGTTGTTGGTTTTGAAGGCTGTCACAATGCGAGTGTTAAAGAAAAAGAAGGTAACTATGATGTTTTTTGTTAACCTGTCATTTATTTCTCAATATTTCGGGAAGAGATTCCCATCCTCAGAAGAATACTGGAACTGAAGTTGTCTTAGCGGCTGCTACATTCGTTCTGCCTTGGTCTTCCAAATTCTGTGTGTGTATGTGTATGGTTGGGTGCTAGCTTATGTGTGTGTTTGTGTGTGTAAGTGTGTGTGTTGCGCGTGCTTGTGTGTGTAAATGTAAGCGTATGTGTGTGTGCGTTGGTGCTTATGTCTGTGTGTCTGATCATTTCTTTTTATTTTATTTATTACTATTCCAGATTTGATTCGCCTCTAAGCAAGGTTTTATTTTTATTTTATTTTATTTATTTATTTTTTTGTTTGTTTGCTTATTAACAGGATCATCTGATCTCTTTTTTATTGCTATGTGTCTGAGACTAACATTCCAGATATTGCTTGATAGTTTATGGGTGCGGGTGTGTGGATTTACTGTCTATCAGGTGGCCTATAGCTTGTTGTGTGTGTGCGCGGCGTATCTGGTCAGTCCTAACACCATGAGTGTGTGTGTGTGTGTATGTGTGTGTTATATGTGGGCGTGTATGCCTATTTCCTGTACATTAATGTATGTGTGTGTTATTTATAGTGTGTGTGCTTTGTACATGTACATTAATATATATATATGTGTGTGTGTGTGTGTGTGTGTGTGTGTGTGTGTGTGTGTTCGTTTTAGGAGCTTAGAATGAACTTAATTTTATTAAAAATTGCGATTATAGAGTCAGCTAGATTCTATTCTGCTTTGTTTTTTATTTTTTAGCATTATATTTATCTTAATTCATTTCAAATTATTTGTTTTATTTACTTTTTATTTTATTATTTATTTATTTATTTTTATTAGTTATTTTTATATATATTATATATATTTTTAGTTTTATTTTATTTATTTATTCGTTTTAGTATATATCCATTTATCTATTTATTTTATGAATTGTTTTATTTATTTATTTATTTATTTTTTTTATTATTATATTATTATTATTATTATTATTATTATTATTATTATTATTATTATTATTATTATTATTATTATACATATATTTTTTTAATCTCTTACTTGTTTTGTTCTTGTAAAAGTATTTCTAGTGTGTGCTGGGTTGAGTTTTAGGAGGTTACACGGCCTGGTCACATGAAATTCATGTGACCAGGCCGTGTAACCTCCTAAAACTCAACCCAGCACACACTAGAAATACTTTTACAAGAACAAAACAAGTAAGAGATTAAAAATATATATATGTATAATAATGAAAACATGGTAGCAATTTTATATATACTAGCAAATATATGCACCCTCCGGGTGCAAGTATTTAAGTTTTAATGTAATGAAATATCGTATTAAATTAGAAAGTCTAATAAGAATGCAGATAAATAGATTTGAAACAGAGTATAATAGAAAAATAGAAATGAAACTTACTCTTCCATCACTGCCGTCTTTCATTGCTGAATTTTACTTATTTAACTATTTAGTTAAATTAGGAAATAAAGATTAAAATTACACTTATTTTTTCTTGTTAATGGATTTCATTTAAGATTCATTGGAGAGATTTTTGCTTATATTCATTAAAATAAAACCAAACAGTTAGAAATCAATAATACTAAGCACATATTTAATAAAATCACATTTTCAATATCAATATGCAAATTAGCCTTCCCGTTCACACTGCAAACCGCTATTTTGTTGTATATATAAATACAATAGCATGTTATTAGTATGTAGATATGGACAACACTAATAAAAAGGTGAAGCAATTTTATTAATAATTGAGGTTTAAATATAAATAAAATCATGAATAATGTGATGAAAATAACTATGTTAATTGTGACTCGATTAGTAATATAGTTTCGGTTACAGACAGAAAAACACACAATCTCCATTATAATAATATATATATATATATATATATATATATATATATACGAGGGTGAATAAAAAAGTAATGTCATTTTGTTTAGGACAGGTATAATTACCAGCAGAGGAACATGTATCATACATTAAAATGAAGCTGGTCCTCGGTGGATCACATCCCAGCTTCTTCACTATAGCAATTTTCCATGACCTAAGGTCGAAACTACGTGAGAACAATTTTAAAATATTTATACGTAAACAGTGCTCAATATCATGGATAGAACATCTATATCTGAGTTAAGGTAATGTGGACATGGAGTCAACGACACCTGGATGCTGACAGTTTCTCACCTATACGATCTTCAGACCAAATCCTGGTATGAAGATCACATCGGCCAGAAACAGTCTGTACCGCCAATAGGCCACTCCGGTAACTTTACATTTACTTACTCTGTAAGTAAAGTCGTCAGGGTGGCCTTAAGTCGGTATTAGTCTGACAACGAGTCACGTTTTCACTAGTGCTAGACCAAGGAGATTGATTTGCGTCTGAGATAGAGAGCCACACCTACCACCAGCTCCTCAATTTACCACGCAGATCCCTGTGCTACTCATACGCTGAGTCGGCGATATCCAGTATCGAACCCGCAAACTTGTGGTTCCTAATCGGACGATCTACCGACTGAGCTAAACCGGCCATTACTACGGAATTAAATAATAATTTCAACGTGTTTCATCAAAATCTTCCCTGGCTTCCCTATATATATATATATATATATATATATATATATATATATATATATATATATATATATATATATATATATATATATATATATATATATATATATATATATATATATATATATATATATATATATATATATATATATATATATAGTTCGATTTTTTCTATGTTTTTTTACAATCCGTTCTACAAAAAGTGTTCAATACAATTTAATTACAAATGAATTGTTTTTAATATTTATTTTACTTTTTTTTCTCAATCAGTCTAGACTAATTGATCACCAAATGTAATGAAAAATAAAATAACAAAAACAAAAATAAAAGACAATAAAAAAAACAAAAAAACTCCCAAACAAAAGAAACAAACCCAAATAAAAAACAAACAAACAAAAAACCTGAAAGGGATGGACAAAAGTGTGGGTCATTTTTTGATTTCATAAAAAACAAAGTATAAGAAAAGTATTCTCCAGCCATTGGGGCATTTTAATAACATGGGCCTTTCGGGGCCTGTGTTTGTTAATGTAAATTAACAAGCGTTGATCCCAGGGGGCTATCCCCTCAGGCAACACCTGCCCCTTGATTTAAAGGGGCAGAGCTGGCTTTATTGCCAAGTACCTGAGGCTCCCTCCTTGAGGGGGAATGCCGACGGGATGAACACATTTTTTGCACCCGCCACCCATGAGCTTCAGTTCGTGGGTGGTCCCACATTAATAGGGCCTTGTGCCTAACCCGTACAACGTGGGGTACGTGGGGTAAATATCCCATTTTATGCCGAAGAAGTTTGTTTTATCTATTCTTGATGGATACTCATTTTTAACTCAATTTTTTAAACACATTTTTCTCTATTCAATCCATAGATGGGATCCTAACAGCTACTACCACTCCTGGTCAGAGTAAACCTGGGAGTAATGGTAAGGATGGGGTACTCCACATTCCCCAAGGCTCCAGAACTGGAACCTCACCATTAGAGTTTAACGTCATACCCAGGACAGTAAAACCCTCAGCTACCGCCTTCTAGCACATATATGATAAAAGGGTTTGGGGCTTGTCATAAGAACAATAGGGTTGGGACAATTATATAGGTGCTAGGGTTTGACGTGACCAGCCGAATGGTTGGAGGGGCTCTCCGACCGTCCGTCTAGCCTAAGTAAGGGCCAAAGTGGAGTGTTGCATGTCATGGACTGCTCAACCACCAGGATTCTGTCCTTAAGAATCACGGGTCACCACACACGGTGTTACGATTTTTGTCGGCATTTTTAGGTTTCAAATGAGACCACTTTACAGTGGAGATCCCTTTTTTAAGCAGAGCGCGATCTTTAGTAAAGAAACCTTTGGTTGTTCCTTGGTGTCCCTTAATGTTAGGTATGATCCTTTGGTTGTTCCTTAGTGTTGGGTAAAATCCTTGCGTTGAGCAAAGTCATTGGTTGAACGGACCGTTCGTCAATGTCGAATAACGTGTAAATGAAATGCCTTCCAATATCGGTGATTTAATTGTTAATTAACCATATATTCGAGCTATTGATTGACTGAGTTTAGTCCACGTGACCCCGCCGAGTCTATAAGTTTAAGTGGTGGTGTGGAGCATAACTTATATACCAACAATCCAACACACGGTCAACAGGTGGCCCCATTGTGAGGGGGGATTTTATCCCTCTGCAGGGGTATTATTGTGTTGCATTTTGTTGCATTTTTTGTCATGTAAAAAAAATCTATATATTAATACACGTGTTCCTTAATTGTACGACCGCTATCATCTTGCAACACCCTCTGGTTAAAAATGAAACAATCCAAATCGTCCAAGATGAAATGCAAAAATGTAAATCCTGATTAACTGGTGTTGCTTATCCACCGGATTCTTAAATAAAGTGTCTTCATCTCAGTTAAATAATGGACCATTCCTTTTTTATTATAAAGAAAGAAAGGTATTGGAATATTTTGTAACATATGGTGTGCTGAAGTCCACCACTTAAACTTATAGACTCTGCGTGGGCGCGTGGATTAAAGTCAGCCAATCAACACGCTCTAATACGTGGTTAGTTAACTATCTAATCGCCGATCTTGAAAGCCGTTCATTTGCACGTATTCGACACGGACGAACGAATCTGCAATCAAAAGATTCTGCCTAACACCAAGGAACAGCCAATGGATTCTACCTAACACTAGGGGACACAAAGAATCTCCACTGTAAAATGCTCTCACTTGCAGCTTAAAATCGTAAAAAAGGGAAGAAAAAGGACAAGCTACACAGAAAAATATAATAAGAAAGAAGAGTAGGGATAGATAGATAGATAGATAGATAGATAGATAGAGAGAGAGAGAGAGAGAGAGAGAGAGAGAGAGAGAGAGAGAGAGAGAGAGAGAGAGAGAAAGTGTGCGGAAGCAATAATGCTAATCTGTTTCAATCGAACTTAATGTAAATATGAAAAGAAAGAAAAAGAGAAAAAATAAAGAGGGAGAGGGTGAGTTAAATCATGATTATTATACTTTTTACATCTTGAACTATTTAACAATAGCTCTTAAGTAAACCTATCAAATGTTGTAATAATTAAATTATCATACTGTATATCCACAGGCCACACTAGTTTATTAATCATACAAGATTCAGTACATTTTCTCTGATAAGACGTATCCGTAGCCGTATCTGTGCTATTGTATGGCTGTTCACCATCGGAAATTATCTGCAGGTCTTAACTCGTAAGCCGGAACACTTGTAAAACACAACACTCAACTCAAGTGAGTATCTTCTTTTGTACAGTATGACATACGGTAAATTCTTTTGGGTGGGACAGTACTATTAACTTCTTCTTCTTCTTCTTCTTCTTCTTCTTCTTCTTCTTCTTCTCACATCTACATTCACTTCTTCTATGAAAGATGCAGATTTTAGAGGAAGCATCTTCAGGAAACTCGTAAGTCGGAGCACTTGTAAAACGCAACACTCAACTCAGTGAGTATCTTCTTTTGTACAGTATGACATACGGTAAATTCTTTGGGTGGGACAGTACTATTAACTTCTTCTTCTTCTTCTTCTTCTTCTTCTTCTTCTTCTTCTTCTTCTTCTTCTCACTCTACATTCACTTTTCTATGAAAGATGCAGATTTTAGAGAAGCATCTTCAGGAAACTCGTAAGTCGGAAGACTTGTAAAACGCAACACTCAACTCAAGTGAGTATCTTCTTTTGTACAGTATGACATACGGTAAATTCTTTTGGGTGGGACAGTACTATTAACTTCTTCTTCTTCTTCTTCTTCTTCTTCTTCTTCTTCTTCTCACATCTACATTCACTTCTTCTATGAAAGATGCAGATTTTAGAGGAAGCATCTTCAGGAAACTCGTAAGTCGGAGCACTTGTAAAACGCAACACTCAACTCAAGTGAGTATCTTCTTTTGTACAGTATGACATACGGTAAATTCTTTTGGGTGGGACAATACTATTAGTTTCTTCTTCTTCTTCTTCTTCTTCTTCTTCTTCTTCTTCTTCTTCTTCTCACATCTACATTCACTTCTTCTATGAAAGATGCAGATTTTAGAGGAAGCATCTTCAGGAAACTCGTAAGTCGGAAGACTTGTAAAACGCAACACTCAACTCAAGTGAGTATCTTCTTTTGTACGGTATGACATACGGTAAATTCTTTTGGGTGGGACAGTACTATTAGTTTCTTCTTCTTCTTCTTCTTCTTCTTCTCGCATCTACATTCACTTCTTCTATGAAAGATGCAGATTTTAGAGGAAGCATCCTCAGGAAACTCGTAAGTCGGAGCACTTGTAAAACGCAACACTTAACTCAAGTCACTTACTCATAGAATTCAGGCTTTTTGCTCAAACCAGAAACCGTTATTTCGTGCAAATAATATGAAAAAAGATCTATTTGAAAAAGTCAACATAAAAAACATTCTTGTAAGGAAATAAAATTATACCATTAGAATATAGACATGAACCTGATTAATACCATGCAACATAATCCCCAATGATGCTAAACACATTGTTAAAACCAATTACTACAAAAATGTAAATATAGATCATCATCATCATGTCGTGCCGACAGCACGGATATCCATGACAATCTCTCGCTAACCTTCACTATCATTCATTGCTCCTGTGAGGTCCTCTGCGCGGCATCTAGTAAAGACATACATTGACCAGCTATGCGTGGATACTGGATGGTGCGCAGAGCTGGTCAATGTATGTATTTGCTGGTCGGCCCACGCTGGTGTGCCCATGTGATGGCTTCCACAGAAGAACATCACTATCACTTCCTAGCCGCTTAGCCATGACATAACCCCAGACGGGTTGATAAGCCGTTAAAATCAATCAGCCAACCAGCCAACCATCAAGTCATTATTTTCCTTTCTACAGAATGAGGTAATCATGAACTTTTGTTTAGTAAATTAGGGTATCCCAGAAAAAACAGAATCCACAAATTTTGTAATAAAACTGTTAATTTTCCCATTAAACAAATAAATTAGGATTTAGGGTTAGGGTTAGGGTTAGGGTTAGGGTTGGGATTTAGGGTTTAGGGTTAGTTTAATGGGAAAATGAATAAATAATTTGGGTTCTGTTTTTTCTGGGTCACCCTGTACAGGCTAATCCAGAAAAAACAAAACCCAAATTATTTATTTATTTGTGGGTTCTGTTTTTTCTGGGACATCCTAATTTACTAAACAAAAGTTCGTAATTCCCCAGAATGACATACGGTAAATTCTTTTGGGTGGGACAGAAAAAAGAAGACCCCCCCCCCGCAACAACAAAATACACTTTTGAGAGAGATATGATAAAAAACGAAGAAGCGTGTGTTGGCGCTTAAGAAATAGGATGCATATTTATTCATACAAATGCTGAAAAGAAAATTGAATAACTTTCTTCTTCCCAATGTAAACGAATTGGCCAAGGCTGGCATCCAAGTGATAGCTCATTGCGCATGCGTTATACCTGTGTAAATGTAATGATACATTGGCTGCTGCTAACAACATTTATAGAGTCGACCAGTGCGTGGGGGTGGGTGGGTTGTTTTGAGGTGGAGTCGTTTTGATTTTTTGCTTTTTTACTTTCTTTTTTATCGACTTATTTCTTCGCATCGTTTTCATATATATATATATATATATATATATATATATATATATATATATATATATATATGTGTGTATGTGTGTGTGTGTGTGTGTATGTGTGTGTGTATGTGTGTGTATATGTGTGTGTATATATGTGTGTGTGTGTATCCGGTCAATATAAGAGGACGATTCATTTAAATGTATATATATATATATATATATATATATATATATATATATATATTTCCTCGCCATATATATATATATATATATATATATATATATATATATATATATATATATATAGGCCCCGCTAGTTTATTATTATTATTATTATTAATAATAATAAATATAATAATTAATATATAATATATTATATATATATATATATATATATATATATATATATATCCGTTCAATATTAGAAGACGATTTATTCAAATCTAGTTCTTATAGTAATTGCCACAGGATTTTTTTTTAATATAAAGTTGTTTTTATTCAATACCAATTTTTTTTTTTTTTTACCATAACCACTTTCAATAAAAGCTTTCTTCCTACACGTAATAGATACCAAGATCTACGATTTTTATAAATTTCAATATCCAATGACAATTAGTATTAATAAAAATCTGGTTGGTTGCTGGGTTGGATTTTACGGTATGTCAACCCTTCTTGGGTTATTTTATGTCGAAGACGTTTTGTTCATTCTTAATGTGTACCCATTTAAAAAAAATAACTCAATGTTTCTTTAAAAACTCATTTTTCTATTTAACCCATAGATGGGACCTTAACAGCTACTGCCACTCCGGGTCTGAGTGGATCTGAGAGTAATGGGGATGAGGGGGTACTCAACACTCCCCAGAGATCTAGAATTAGAACTTCATCATCAGATTGGGTTTAACATTATATCCAGGACATCAAGACCCTCAGCCACCACGTTTAGCACATATATGATAAAAAGGGTTGGGGCTTGCCTTAAGGTCAATAGGATTTGGACAATCATATAGGCACTACGGTTTGACGTGACCAGCCGATTGATCGAAGTGGGGAAAATTTGGATATCTCGCATACGGTAATGTTTAGTAAGACAGAAAAAACAGATTATTTCTAGTGAGTACGTTTCGCACCGGATGCCTCATACTGGCGACCTTTTTGACATCCTTTCCATGGTGAACGGGTTGGGTAAATACCTATTTCTGACGTTATACTGAACTAAGATATTTTTAGCAAATGATTTGAATAAATGGTTGGTTGGATTTGACGGCATGTCAACCCTTATTGGGTTATTTTATACCGAAGCCATTTTTATCTGTTTATCCTTGATGGGTTTTGAAAATTCTTTTTTTAAACTCAATTTTTAAAAACACATTTTTAAAAACTCATTTGTTTCTATTTGACCCATAGATATGAGCCTAACAGGTACCGCCACTCTGGGCCAAGGTGGACATAGGAGTAATGGCGATGAAAGGGTACTTCACATTCCTCAGTGCTCCAGAACTAGAACTTCACAATTGGATGCAATTTAACGTCATACCCAGGACACTTGAATCGATAGTTTAGTTTTGACCACTAATGTATCTGATTGCTCTCTCTCTCTCTCTCTCTTCTCTCTCTCTCTCTCTCTATATATATATATATATATATTGGACGTCAATTCATCCAAGGGCAACACCATTTACTGTTTTTTTAATTTATTTGCAAGCACCCGAGAGGTTGCGAGTACGATGTCTCTTCAGTCCACTGAGACTTTCTGAAGAATCGGTTGCCTAACGGACGTACACGAGGGCTGGTAGCACTGGTCACTGCCAAATTATATCTTCTCAGATGACTCACCAGCCCATCCCAGTCCTGGAAAGACACACTCTTTCATATAAACTCAAAGTGATTTGATTAAATAGTATCATTAGATGATGCAGCCTCTGATGAAATATTATCAGATTCCTATAGATTATTTGAACTATTATCCCAATCTTTGTTATTTCAACATATTTCAATTAATATATACTAGCAAACAGATTCCTATGGATTATTTGAACTATTATCCCAATCTTTGTTATTTCAACATATTTCAATTAATATATACTAGCAAACAGATTCCTATGGATTATTTGAACTATTATCAATCTTTGTTATTTCAACATATTTCAATTAATATATACTAGCAAACAGATTCCTATGGATTATTTAAACTATTATCCCAAGCTTTGTTATTTCAACATATTTCAATTAATATATACTAGCAAACAGATTCCTATGGATTATTTGAACTATTATCCCAATCTTTGTTATTTCAACATATTTCAATTAATATATACTAGCAAACAGATTCCTATGGATTATTTGAACTATTATCCCAATCTTTGTTATTTCAACATATTTCAATTAATATATACTAGCAAACAGATTCCTATGGATTATTTGAACTATTATCCAATCTTTGTTATTTCAACATATTTCAATTAATATATACTAGCAAACAGATTCCTATGGATTGTTTGAACTATTATCCCAATCTTTGTTATTTCAACATATTTCAATTAATACATACTAGCAAAAATATGCATGTATTTAAGTTTTAACCTAATATTATCTTAAATAGACTAATGAAACTAAATAAGAATACAAAACAATGATTTAAAACAAAGGGGATATAATCGAAAAATAGAACAACTTTGAAACTCACTATTCCATCATTTTTTATCACTCTTGCACTCTTCCATCTTTCAATGTTAAATTTAGTTAAATTAGGAAGTAAAGAACAAAATTACAGTTTTTTCTTCTTGTTAGAGGATTTCTTTTAAGATTTATCTCTTAGATTTTTGCTCATATCTATCAAAAATAAAACCAAACAATTAGAAATGAATAATACCAAGCACACATTTATTAAAATCAAATTTTAAAGATCAATATGCAAATTAGCCTTCTCGTTAACTCTGTAAACCGATATTTTGTTGTATATATAAATACAATTGCATGTTTTTAATATGTGGATAAGGCCAACAGTGTTAATTGAGGTTTAAATAAAAATAAAATCATGGAGAATGTGACGTAAATAACAATGGCAATTATGACATGGCTACTGATATCGTTTCTGTTACAGACAGACAGGCTCACAATCTCCATTATATATATATATATATATATATATATATATATATATATATATATATATATATAGTCAACACTGAAATCAATGGCACATCGTGACTATTAATAAGATATTCATCAATTGCAAACCTGAATGTAGGGCAAATTATTTGAATTTCCCCTACGTATGCCCGAAGGAACATGCTCAATGATTCGGTCTGACAATCTGTGGTCCTGCACGCATATGAGGATTGTTCATTAACCTTCGTTGGTTATTTAATATCAAAACATCCTTGTAGAAGAACAGTAGAGGTATCATTTAACCTATAGCTGGGGGAATGAGGGGGTTCATACCTTTCCCAAGTTTATTAGTCAGAAAGGCAAAGTTCACCTAATTTATTAAATGAACACCGTACTAGTTTTTTAAAATCATCATTATGAAATTATTTGATTAACTTTTACATAATAACCATATCTGGCCAATGAATTTTCCTTGTAAGCATCATTGTCTTTGTATTTTAATAGTAAATTCATTAACCAATGCATTTTAATAGCAAGCTTCATAGGCCAATGCATTTTAATAGTAAAAGTAATTGGCCAATGTATTTATATTGTAAAAATAATTGGCCAATGCATTTTAATATTAAAAGTAATTGGCCAATGCATTTTAATATGCATCATTCGCCAATGTATTTCTATAGTAAAAATAATTGGCCAATGCATTTTAATTATAAACATTATTGACCAATATATTTCTATCGTAAAAATAATTGGCCAATGCATTTTAATGTTAAAAGTAATTGGCCAATGCATTTTAATATTAAAAATAATTGGCCAATGCATTTTAATTATAAACATTATTGACCAATGTATTTCTATCGTAAAAATAATTGGCCAATGCATTTTATTATTAAAACTAATTGGCCAATGCATTTTAATCCAATGCATTTTAATGTTAAAAGTAATTTGCCAATGCATTTTAATTGTACATTTTAATTGTAAAAATAATTGGCCAATGCATTTTAATTATAAACATTATTGACCAATGTATTTCTATCGTAAAAATAATTGGCCAATGCATTTTAATATTAAAACTAATTGGCCAACGCATTTTAATTATAAACATCATTGGCCAATCCATTTTCCTCGTAAAAATTATTATCAATTACTTGAAACAATATAACTGTGTAAACAAATTACTATCATTTATCATTTTAACGCATTTTAGTAGTAAACCTCATTGACCGGTGCATTTTTCAAGAAAAAAAACCCTTGGCAAATGCATTTATTGAATGACCTTCGTACTATACACAGATTAACCAAACTGATATTAAGAAAATATATTTAGATTTTTGACAAGTATGTTTTCTCATCTAATATCAAATCAATTGTCACTGTCACTTTTAACAATAAAAATCATGTTGAATATTATCTTCATTGGAGGAACAATTACATTGATTTCCGTTTGTAAAAAGCATTGAATTTTTTGATCAAACTTTTAATGAACTCATTCATAGTTCTTCCTCGACATGAATCCTTGCTCGGTAATAGCTATTTTATACCCTTTTTTTCATATTATCGATTGTGGTGTAATGGTTAGCAAACTAGTCTTGCAGATCCATTACTACTGCAATGGCGAGTTCAATCCTCACTGGATACCCCATGCTTGCGACCTTGTGTCACATCCTACCCGCAGCGAAGCTTTGGGTAAATACCAGCTGGCGCATTGTTTTTAATGATTAGCAAGCTAGTCTCGTAGATCTATTACTACTTAAATAGTGAGTTCAATGCCCCGCTAATCTGTTTCCCTCGAACACAATGAAAAGATAAAATAAATAAAGAAAGAAAAAAGAATGAGAGAGAGAGAGAGAGAGAGAGAGAGAGAGAGAGAGAGAGAGAGAGAGAGAGAGTTAAATCAAGATTTTTATACTTATTATATATTGATGTATATCACAATAGCTCTTAAGTAAACATATCAAACGTTGTAATAGTTAAATTATCATATAGTGCTATATCCATGGGTCATGCTAGTCTAAATATATTTGTACACTGAACGCAATTCCTTAACCTCCTCGAATAAAATAACTCTAGACGGGTTAACATGCCCTTAAAATGAATTATAATTCATTCTTTATTATAATTATCATTCTCTGCTTTTTTTTATTTATTTTTTTTTTAAAGATATCCACTTTGAAGGGCAATTATTTTCCAGTTAGTTGTTAGCCACAATTACCTATACTGCCGTGGTATTTAAGTGAAAGCGAGGGAGTGCACATTTTGAATTGACTAAATAGAGACAATTCAATGAAATGAGGGGAGGTATGGCATCTTTATGAACATAGTTAAAGAATATTTCTGATTTTGATTGATATTTTACACACAAAGAAAAATGAGTGCATCAATTTTGAGTGACATTCACTTTAATTTCTATTGGGATCTTTTGTTCTCATTCTTTTTCAATCTTTCGGGTCTGTTGTATAAGTTCTTCTTTACTCCCCTTCTTCTTCTTCTTCTTCTTCTTCTTCTTCTTCTTCTTCTTTACTCCCCCTCTTCTTCTTCTTCTTCTTTACTCCCCCTCTTCTTCTTCTTCTTTACTCCCCCTCTTCTTCTTCTCTTCTTCTTCTTCTTCTTCTTCTTCTTCTTTTACCTCCTCCCCCTCCTCTTCTTCTCTTTCTTGTCACATCTATATTCACTTCTTCTTCTTCTTTTTTTCTTCTTCTTTGCATGTTATCTTGGACGATTTTAACAGTCTCGTTTTTAACCTGAGGGTGTTGCAAGATGATAACGGTCGTACAATTAAGGAACACGAGTATTAATATATAGACAATAATAAAGGATAAATTATAAGATTTTCTCGGCATGTTAACCCGTCTAGTTATTTTATGCCAGGGGGTTAAGAATTGCGTTCTTCTTCTTTCTTTTCCCCCTATTTTCGCATATTTATTCACTTCTTTTTCTCTCGGTTATTTCCGTCTATTTTCGCCTTTTTCCGCTTCTGCCTTTTTTATCAGTTTCTCAACCACCACCCCCACCCCAACCTCCACCTTCAACCTCGTCTTCAATTTCCCGCTTCAACTTCTTCATCCGACCACAAACCTTTTTTCTTCTTTTATTGATCGCAAGAAGAAGAAGAAGAAGAAGAAGAAGAAGAAGAAGAAGAAGAAGAAGAAGAAGAAGAAAAGATGAAAGAAGAAAGATGAAAGAAAGAAGAAGAAGAAGAAGAAGAAGAAGAAGTCGCTTCCTCCAAATTAAAAAGAAAAAAATAGCGAAAGACTCGGCGTCGTCCTCTCTCTTTTGATGACGTAAAACAACAGTGAAAAAGGAATCAATTCGTAAGTAATGAATCGAAATGCATTTACGTGTTCTCCAGATCCACTCCCCCTCCAATCGCTGCACATGCATGCACATGCTTGTGCGCGCTTGTATGCACACACACACACACACACACACACACACACACACACACACACACCATTTAATATATTTTACTCGCAATTAATGCAAGGTACTTACAACGTACAAGGTGTGTCAAAAAATCGAGATTGAAGTTGTATTTACCAAGATAGGAAGGTATTAGCCTCTCATCCCACTTATGAGGGCGTGACACAAGGACATTTTTAAGTGGGCCCATCCACAAGCCGAACATCATTGGGGTAGGCACAAAAATGCGTTTATCCCGTCAGTTACTCCCTTTCTGTTAATCTAGTATTCCTTGGTAGAAAGACTGTAGTATCAGTTTACTCCTTGTCTGTTAATATGTAGTATTCCATGTCTATAAGCGTTCCTTCTGGGAGGGAATCCATTCGGCAACTGATTTTAGGACAATTTATCAACGACCTTAAATCATTTTTTGTCGTTTTTTCATCGGTTAATTCAGCTCCTGTTAGCTGGTAGAGTCTATAAGTGTTATTGGTGACATTTCGTGGAGCTTGTGGCCAAGAAATTCCCCCCTCCCTCATGACTATGTAAATATGGGATTAGATGTAGGTTTTTCATAGACTGGTAAGTATTGTTGTTTGTAGTGCGAATTGGTTTATGGTGAATGAAAAATTGTATTATGGATCTGGTCACGAACGGGAATATTTAAGTTAAAAGCTAGGACAGAGATTGATAGCCTTCTCTTCTACAAATTTTGGCCTTGTGTCACATTTGTATATTTTTATGCAATGAATACCTATACCCAAGAAATTCCAACACACGCAAAATACGAACCACTGTTTTGGTCACACTTTATAATCACCACAAAGTGTCACGTACTGAGGTTTTCACGGTACCAAATCGATATAATGTTGTATACCCTTTCTTACTTCTTTCTTCTTACTTGCTTCTATATCTTGGACATCTATTCTTCTGGCCGGCTTTGCTTCTTCTATCATCTTGGTCTGGAATCTTCTAAGGTCTGGACTTTCTTGGGGACTTCGGGTCTGGTTTCTGTTAGGGATTTCTCTTTATCAGAAGCCCTGTGTCATTGTTAGTTTTTAGGTAATAAACACAAGACTTCGATTTACGTTGATGTTACTTTATTTCCAAATCCCCAACCCAGACACCTGCACAGTGGGACTTACATCTTACGAGCTTGGCTTCTAACTTCTAACTGACTGAGTTACTTCTATCCTTAAACCGGAACAGGGTCTTCTATGCCCTCCGGTTCTCACGATTTATCCCCGGAAGGCAAGGTGAGAGTGAGGTCAAGCGCCGTCACTCACCCTCAAGGCCATCAGCTGCACTAATCGCCATTATGTTTCTACACTATTGCCATAAATATTAGGCAACCAATAATTATGTAACAGAAGTAGCAAGTACCAAAATGTTTCAAAACATTTGACTCACCCTAGTATCATTACATTTATCTGAGTGTCTTGTAAGAGGAAAATAAGATTTTAAATATGAACAATGGAAGATTGCTTCACTAGAATATTTAATATAAAAATGTCATGAAGCATCTTACGTATTTGTGTAACCGGATGGAAATTGTAATGCATTTCATAGTCATTCCACTAGAAATAGATTTGATACAGATTCCTCTTTTTCACAAAACCAAATTAAAGGATAGATCTTATTTTCTTTTATATATGTACAAAGATTTAATGAAATTCTAAAAATTCTAAATGTCAACAATGTTTTCATGCATTCCTTCTGATAAAATAGAAATAATTATTATACATATATCCACCCTCTCTCTCTTATATATATATATATATATATATATATATATATATATGTGTGTGTGTGTGTGTGTGTGTGTGTGTTGAAAAAGAAAATAAAGGAAATAAAGTATTGAATGGATAAAATAGAATTATTTTAATTAATTTAACTTTAACTGTTTCGGTCAGGAGTTTATCCATGTGTACATTATTCTATCTATTATCATTTTTAAATAACAAGTAAATCCTTATTTTTTAAAATGAAATTCGTTGGAACGCGGAGAATTTTTGAAATGTTCGAAAAAATAACTTTTTTAAATCACATGAAGAAAGTGTTCAAACGCGATGGAGAAAACAGTTACAATGACGTCATGTCGCATGCGACGGATTTTGAAACAGATATATATATATATATATATATATATATATATATATATTAAATAGTATCACACTTTACTCCGCTTAAAGGACGAGCAGAGTAGAGTTAAACATTCCCTAGTATTATTTACTGGGGATGTTGTTGCAGAGTTTGGAGTAACGTGAAGGGATATATATATATATATATATATATATATATATGTATATATCTTATTATAATGGAGATTGTGTGTTTTTATGTCTGTAACCGAAACTATATTCCTACTCAAGTCACAATTCTCTTAGTTATAGACATCACATTCTCCATGATTTTATTTTTATCTAAACCTCAATTATTAATAAAATTGTCTTACATTATTAATACTGTTAACTATGTCTACATACTAACAACATGCAATTATATTTATATATACAACAAAATAGCGCTTTACAATGTGAACGGGATGGCTAATTTGCATATTAATATTAAAAAATCGAATTTAATAAATATGTGCTTAGTATTATTGATTTCTAACTGTTTGGTTTTATTTTAATGAATATAAGTAAAAATCTCTTCAATGAATCTTAAATGAAATCCATTAACAAGAAAAGATAAGTGTCATTTTATTCTTTACTTCCTCTTATAATTAAATACTTAAATTAGAAAAAATAACAATGAAAGACGAGAGTGATGGAAGAGTAAGTTTCAGTTGTTCCATTTTTTATTATACTCCCTCTGTTTCAAGTCTTTTATTATACTCCCTCTGTTTCAAATCTTTTTATCTGTATTCTTATTTAGTTTCATTAGCCTTTCTAATTTAATACAATATTTTATTACATTAAAACTTAAATACTTGCACCCGGAGGGTGCATATATTTGCTAGTATATATAACTTTCAAAGAAAGAAAAACTTAACAAACCGTCATGCTGTAATAATTTATTTCAACCAGAAACTCAAAAGAATTTTAAAACTTTAAAAATTTAAGAAAATTCTTAAGAGCCTGGTCTCATCAGTCGAGTTTTACAAAAATAATGGGATTCACTGAAAGAAGAAGTTTTCAACCAGAAAAAATATTGCTCTGTATATAATCTAATTTATTGATTATTATACATTGAGCTCGCTTAAGGGATTTATAAAAATTCTTGTATGAATATACAAGAGCATACAGTATGGTTATACAGTGAGGTTTTGAAGATCCCAAATAGAATCATCCCTTACTTAACAGTCATTTGGATTACCCTCTCATTTAGTTTAAATAGTTGATAGAGCCGAATACTATTTAAGTTTCTATATAAAATCAGTTATATCAAATATTTGTCTGCCAAGTCCCTTACCATTGCGGCCATCAGCCGCTGTCAGTCTGGAGTGAACAATTAATTGATACATACTTACGGCAGTATGTTTTTACAATCACCAGAGAACTTAAATCTGTAAACAGCGACAGACGAGTAACGCTTACGATATATATATATATATATATATATATATATATATATATAGTTCTTGAAAAAAATCGTGTAAGTTAAAATATCAGAACTCTCTCTCTCTCTCTCTCTCTCTCTCTCTCTCTCTCTCTCTCTATATATATATATATATATATATATATATATATATATAGTTCTGATATTTTAACTTACACGATTTTTTTCAAATTTTCCCAAAGGTTTTTCCCTCGTTATATCCATTCACATAATGTCATAGTCATAAGAAATGGACTCTTAGACCTGAGTTCAAATCCTGAAAATTTGCATTTTCACATAGCGCTAATACCCTTGGGAAATGTATGGACTCAACTAATCTCCCTCCCGCTATGGTTAAATAATCGGACAGACTGGGCTCTTTAACCTTTGCTAGGTAACCAGTCTAAGAGGAGAAGGAAAACTCTGAATTTAAACCTGTTAAACTCCGCTTAAAGATTGATCTTGTGTCACATCCTGTTCGTGCGGCGCAGTTTGTCTATATATATATATATATACATACTATACTATACTATACTATTAATAAACCATGGAAAAAAAATTAAAAACAAAGAAAATAGCAAGAGAGTCGCACCAATCGAAAATAATCAATTAACACTATATAATTTGGCCAAAAGAAGAAAAAAATATGCCGCTAGATTTGTCTAAAGCTAAAATGTAAAGTGTCATCGATATCTAAGTAGAGAAAATAATAATATTAATCCTAACGAGTAAGATATACCAACTCATAGTTTCTCTTACTAGTTCATCAGGGCAAGAATCTGAATCTGAGTAAGATTCTTAGGATTAATAATAAATAAACTTCATACAATGACTGCTATTTACACAGTAGCATCGCAATAAACAAAGCCTTCATCAGATGATGTCTCTGTGTTCATGCATGGTTTCGGGGCCGAAGCATCATTACCACTAACCGAGAGCACTCCAGCAGTATCTCACGATACCACCAGACTTTGTTGGTTTGATGTCACATTGTAGAATTGCCATATCCACGCTGATGCGGTTAGGGCTTTATCCTGAAACTTTTTAATGTATTTGCTCTTGTCTGGTGGAGAAAGTCCAAGTTTAGTAAAAAATGTCAAGAGTGAGTTGGTAATAAATCTTAGGCATCCGACTTCGATAGAAAATACAACCATTATCCATCAATTTCTGACACATTGTTCTCGTAGATGTTTATACTTTTCCAACTTACGCTGATGTGTACAGTCAAGATTTTCCTCAAAAGGAACAGTTAATTCAACGATGAAAGCCCTTTTTTGATTAACAGACCAGATGACAATATCAGGATGCTGGGCTGTTAACGTTATTTCAGTTGGAAATACGAGCTGATGTTCTAAAGTACATACAATGCTCCAGTCAGTGGAGCCATCAAACACTGATAAAATGAGCCTATTTTTAGGCGAAAATTTCGAAATGTTTCCTTCTTTAACGAATTGTATTGCTTTGTTGATGTTATTAACAGCTTTATTTGCAGTCTCACATCATATCTTCGACGCCTCCGCAAAAATCTTGAGGACTTCATTGTGCCTCCACGTGTAGCTTCTTAGAGCATACTCGCATCCCGTGAGAATATGTTTTAGGCTAGCAGTTTTCCCACATGCTCTGCATAGGTCAGACATAGCTAACCCCAGACCTGTAGGTTGACTGGTATGGGTAATATGTCGTAGACTGCCTTTATCAGGAAACTTAACTTTTTAGGCTCCATATGTCTGATGTCGCTCCTCTTTTGCACTTTCCCACATGGTCCATGCGCCCTGTTTACTTTGACCTCCAGCTATAGCAATACGCTTAACTTCCTCAAGTTGATGAATTTCCTCCGAAATCATTTTCCTTTTATTTAACGTGGATTCCTTAGACCACCAACGCTGTGGGTGAAGACCTAATCCTGATCTTCCCTTTGCCACAGTACCAATTATTTCTTTCATCTTTAGGGATGATTCTGCGTTTTCTACAGCTTGTTGTGCCTTCCATTTTCGACCAGTTATTATGGAAGGCTGGGCGTTCTTCACCAGTGAGTCACGAGAGTTGCGCAGCATTTTGCTTTACCTAATTTGAATTTCTCAACAAGTAACACTGTCGGAAGTTTTAGCTTCGTTGATGAACTGTATAGTGCCACATTTGTTAAGGAATTACGTACCCCCAATCATTTTTTTTACATAATTACTGATTAAGCACTCCATTGTTTCAATCTTTGTCAGTGATATCTCATATATAGGCCATGATAATTTAGGAATTAATCCAAAATAAATGCACCATATTTTGTCTTTATTTAGGAGATCACATTTATCAATGGAGTGTAGGCCATCCTTTAGTTGTTTGATAATGTCCTGCCAACGATGTCGATCAGTAATTGGTAGGGAGTAGTAGCGACCGAGGCTCTTAACACTTTTTTCGCAGATTGTGGGGATTTCATTTTCATCGACAAAAAACCTAACTTCTTTGCAGATTCCTTTCACTATGGAAAGACTGCGGCATTTAGAAGGCTTTATCTCCATCGTAGCGCATTTGAAGATCTCCTGTAGGCGATCCATCAGTTGTTTAATATGGAATCCGGATTCTGTGACGAGGGTTACATAATCCATCAAAGCCTTCATAGATGGGACGGTTTTCTTATTGGTGTTGTGTTTTTTTGGCATTGCGCAGTATCATCTCCATAACCAGTACGAAAAGTAATTGAGAGATAACGCATCCCATCATAATACCAATATTCAACTTTTGCCCGTTAGTTGAATATTTATTAGAAAATCTCATATATGTACATTTAAAATACGCTGAAATGAGATTTCTAATGTCTTCTGGAATCTAAAAGAACTCCATTGCTTTCTCAAGTAGTTGGTGTCTTACTGAACCATACGCATTTTGTAAGTCAAGCCAAATGACGTGAAGTTCGGCTGATTTATCATTTTTGGCTGTTTTTATAGCGTCCCACGACATAGTAGTATGTTCAATACAACCTAAAAAGCCGGGAATTTCAGCTTTCTGTATTGTTGTATTAACATACTGATTGTTCAGTACAAATCTAGTCATTCTTTTAGCAATGACACCGAAAAAGATCTTACCTTTTACGTTGAGTAAGGAAATTGGTCGAAACTGGTCTAGTCTTTTGGAGTCTTTTTCTTTCGGAACATGAATCCCATTAGCTAATCCCCAATCCTTCGCGATAAATTTCTTTATGTGGGATTTCCGTAAGAGCTTCAAGAGAAGTGTTAATACCTTAGGACATCTTTTATAGAGCTTATACGAAATGCCGTTAATTCCCGGTGAGCTCTTAGCTCTTGCTTTTTTGACAAAGTCTCTTATTTCACCTAGCTTCAGAGGTGAATTGTCAATTTTTTCTTCTGAGGGGTGTGAACGGTTTAGTTCATTAAGATGGCCCAGAGGAATATCGGTGAGTGGGTCGGTGTATTTTTTTCGAAGGTGCGTTTTCAAGTTCTCTTTCGGAACCTCGAGAACTCCATTTTTTCTTCCTCGAATAATTTCTTGGTGAATTGAAATGTTTTTTTTTTTTTTTTTTCCAAAATCGCGCCTAGCATTTCTTTTCTTTTGTCACCGATTCCTCGCGTTTTCCGCTCGTGAAATGGCAAGAATTCTTCCTTTTACTTCTGATAATTGTTTTTTCACCAACACTCGGTCATCTGGCATTTCTTTAAGCCGCTTCTTAAGAAGCCTTTGCTCGACTCTAAGTCGCCCCTTCTCTCGCTGTCTTCTATTGGCTGTACGCACGGTTTTTTCTTTGCTCTTTGCAGCTCCAAAGTGATCAATGCCCACTGCGTGTGCAATTTTAGTGAAAGAATGCAATTTCATTCCGATAGTTCCCTTCAAGTTATTTTCGAGAATAAAGGATAACTCTTCGTCAAGGGCCTTCGATTTATTATCATTTGATCTTGGCAATTGATCCGAATTGCATTTTCTTTCCCATTGGGTGCATTGGGTTAACAAACAAAGGGAACCTATGTACTGTGGTAGTCCCCCTGACACTGATTCCCTTCAATCGATTTATTGATCTCTGATTAAGATTTACGTGTTTGTTGATCAAGGAATCCCATTTTAGTGCGATGGATCCGCATTACTTTGATGCTTGCAAAACTGCGTCCGCAACAGCATTGTATGTTCGTGGACGGTCCATGTTCGTTACCGGAATTAGCCTGGTTGATGATCTCATTCTCCCCCACCCCCATTTCGGGTAATCATGGGGGCATATCCCTTTGTTTGTGACGTGGTAATCAATAGTGGAATCGCAGAACAGGCAGTTTGTATCGTATCACAATCCTATCTGATCTGCACAATGTGACTTGGACTA
>CM042151.1:71094049-71096549 GCA_023376005.1 Doryteuthis pealeii | reverse complement strand
GGGTGGTCAATTGTTGGTGTTAGCTGGAGTTGGTAGTGGGTGTTCTATTTTTTTCCCAGATGGGGTGTGTAGCAGTAAGATTCTGCTACAGGTGTTAGGTGTTGAGAGAGGTCGTAGGTGCACTGAGATTGGTGAAGATCTAGTTAGTCATGTACAAATGGTATAAGGTAGTAAGTATATCTATATATGTCAGTTTGCTTAAATTCTATCTATCTATCTATCTATCTATCTATCTATCTATCTATCTATCTATCTATCTAAACTAGTTCAGATCTATCTATCTAAACTAGTTCAGATCTATCTATCTATCTATCTATCTATCTATCTAATCTAAACTAGTTCAGATCTATCTATCTATCTATCTATCTATCTATCTAAACTAGTTCAGATCTATCTATCTATCTATCTATCTATCTATCTATCTATCTATCTATCTAAAACTAGTTCAGATCTATCTATCTATCTATCTATCTATCTATCTATCTATCTATCTATCTATCTATCTATCTATCTATCTATCTATCTATCTATCTATAGTTCAGATCTATCTATCTATCTATCTATCTATCTAGTTCAGATCTATCTATCTATCTATCTATCTATCTAGTTCAGATCTATCTATCTATCTAATCTATCTATCTAAATCTATCTATTATCTATCTATCTATCTATCTATCTATCTATCTATCTGACTAAGACTGTAGAATAAGCCCACTGCACCTCTGTAGATTGGTAAGACCCCTCCCCTAATGGGGCCACCTGCTGGTCATAGATGACGAGTCCTGATGCTTAAGGATCGATATCTTGGTGAATGAGCAATCCATGACTTCCAGCTTTGACCCCTAGGCTAGGCAGACGGTCAGAGAGGCTCCCTCCTATCAATCGGCTGGTCAAGTCCTAGCACCTATATGGTTGTCCTAAACCTATTGCCTTTATGGCAAACTCCCAACCTTTTTATCATATATGTGCTAGAAGGCTGTGGTTGAGGGTCTTAGTGTCCTTGGTGTGACGTTAAACTGCATAAAGTTCAAATTCTGGACTAAAACAATGGTTAGAGTCGTAGGAAATGAACTCGTCAACGCGATTTCAATTCCTGGACGAAGCTGTTGGCATTTTACATAGCGCTAATACTCTTGGGAAAGGTATGAATCCAATACTCCCTCCAGCTATGGGTAAATAGTAGGACAGACTGGGCTCTTTAACCTTGATAAGGCAACAAGTCTAGGAGAAGGAAAACTCTGAATTCAAACCTGTTAAACTTCGCTTAATAAATTGACCTTGTGTCGCATCCTGCTCGTGTGGAGGGGTTGGTAAATATATATATGGTAAGTAAAAATTACTATGGCAAATTTGCAAACTTATGCAAACCAAAATCCCCCTCGTACTAGATTTGATCCAAACATTCGCAGAAGATTGATTGATTAATTAATTAATCTTAATGGCATCTCAACCCACCCAAAGTTTATTTATGCCTAGAGGTTAGGGAATTGTGTTTATTGTACGCTGGTATTTACATTTTTGGTGTCGTTGTTTCCTAAGTTTTTAAATTAAAAAAGAATTATTTTTGCACGCGTCCTTTCGAATGCGAATAATTTTCCACACACACACACACACACACACACACACACATATATATATATATATATATATATGGCCGGTTTAGCTCAGTCGTTAGAACGTCCGCCTAGGAACCACAAGTCTCCTGGTTCTATACCGGCCCTCGACAACTCAGCGTATGAGTAGCACAGGGTTCTGTACGGTAAAGTAATGACCTGATGGTAGGTGTGGCGCTTTACCTCCGATCCAAAACAGTTTCCTTGGTTTAGCGCAAGTGAAAAGGGGATAGACTCCCTCGCTGTCTGGTTGATACTGACTTTAGGCCACACTGACGACTTTATGGATGACATGGTTGATATTTTATCACTCTTGAGAGAAATAAAAATTATCGAAAATTAAGAATCAGATATAAAATACATCCACGAAATACATCTGATATATATATATATATATATATATATATATATATATATATATGTGTGTGTGTGTGTGTGTGTGTGTATGTATGTATGTGTGTGTGTGTGTTACGTTAAAAAATCGTTTTCGTAGAATAATATATACATATATATATAAAGGACAGTTGGTCTATCTGTCTGTCTGTCTGTCTGTATGTATGTATGCATGTCCGGAGCGAACTACACAAATAAAATAATTAATGACAGAGTAAATATAAATACACATTCACTATCAGCAGAGCTTGCTTTTTGTGAATGTCTTATTCATATCTGGGAAAATAGGATTTGAATAGTAAGAGAAGGAAAAGTCAACAGTTTCATTTATGATTATAACATAAATCAATTATGTTCGACCAAAACAATCAATGGATCTCTTATCCCTCTATCCCCCCTATACTCAGGCAACGCCGGGTAGCCGCTTTTAGTAAATAATAAATGTCTATATCTGTACTGGTCTGTTCATACGAGGCATATAAGAAATACTTTTG
>CM042151.1:71076549-71081549 GCA_023376005.1 Doryteuthis pealeii | reverse complement strand
TGTGATGATATAATTGTCTCCACGCGCGTGTGTGCGTATGAATATGCGTATTTGTGTTTGGTATTTTTGGTTACGTATGTTATGTGCAATTAATATAATGTATTTTTTAATTATGCTGTTAATAATAATGACTGTGTTATGTATTGCGTTGGTGAAGTAATGTGAACGTTATATTTGTAGGATATTATTGTACAATGTAGACAGGTAGAGGGAAAGATACTTACAGTTTGGCGGATCTGTTACAGTGTTTAATAAAAAAAAAAAAATAGAATAATATATATATATAGTTAAGTCTGTGTATCTCGGTAGAGCACCAGTCTAGGAATCGCAAGGTTCCGAGTTCGATACATTGCAACACCCTCTGGTTAAAAATGAAATCGTCCAAGATAAATTGCAAAAATGTAAATCCTGATTATCTGGTGTTGCTTATTCGCCAAATTTTTATTTTGATATGAGCGTCGTTACCTCAGCTAAATAGTAGACCATTCCGTTTTTATTATAAAGAAATAAAAATGAGGAAAAAGAACATGACATACAGACAAAATCTACCGAGAAAGAAAGAAAGAAATTAGGGGAAGATAGAGAGAGGGGATATGAGCGTGCGGAAGCGATAACGCAAATCTGTTTCAATTGAACATAATGAAAAGAAGGCAAGAAAGAAAAAAAAAAGAGTGAGAGAGATTTAAATCAAGTTTTTTTTTACATATTAAACTATTTTGCAATATCTCTTAAGTTGTAATAATTGAATTATCATACTGTGATATATCCACAGGTCCTATTAGTAATAATAATAATATGTTTAAACACAGTTGTATGATATCAAGTATCCCTATCCAATACTACTGATTTTTAAACATATACATTTGACCTATAGCTAGGACCTTAAGTACTACAATTCTCAGGTCCACTCTGATCAGGTAGTAACGACAACGAAGAAGTACTCCACATTCCCCAGAGCTACAGAATAGAAGCCTCACTACCAGATACAGTTTAATGTCATACCTTGGATATTGAAGCGTAATTATTATGGTCTACGAAAAATTGGTGGATTTCTAGGAGAAAGAGAGGAAGAAGAAATAAGAACAAACAAAGGTTAAAATGTGGAAGAGTAAACACTAAGCGGGGTGCCTGTATCGTGACCGACGAATGACCCCGGAAATAGATTTAAAAATAAAAACGAAAGTTCCGGGGTTTGACCGGAAACGAATGTGGCTCTTCCATCCCCGGGACGAGAAACGGAAGAAGAAGAAAATCGGTCTCTTTTCGGCTAGGCCTCGTGAGAAGTGGTGGGACCTTTCGCGGCTCCACCTATGGGCTCGATATAGTAGTAGCAAACATGATTTATGATGGAATAATTTGACCGAACCCTCTCTCTCTTTCTCTCTGTCTTTCCTCCTCTCTGAAAAGGAGCCCACGAACCTAGAAATAAATACAAAGCCCCTTGTGACTATACAACTTGCGTGTATGTTGTTTCTGACGTATCGGCTACTAATAACGACGACTACTACTGCAACTTGAGTTGGCCCAGGCGACATACCTCGTTCTGATACATATATCGTTCTGGAGTTATGCTACATATATCTTTTTTTGTTTTCCCTCTCTGTAGAGGATACTGTCTGCATATTCTTAGTCGCGCTGAAAGGATTGGTGTGTATAGGTACGCGTGTGTCTGTGTGCGTGCGTGTGTGTGTTTATTTGGGTGTGCATGAGTGTTTATATTTATGATTGTATATTCTTTATTGGGTACAATAGCAGAATAGCACACAAGAGATAACATCGTTAGAATAGCATTTTATTTATAAATAATATTAGATTACGAAAACTCCCGATGTTGCCTAACTCTAACACTTACTCTAATACTAACCCTAATCTTTACCCTAACCCTTATCCTATCGTCTCAAAGATTTTGGGTATTTCTATGGAATGGAATGAAATGTAATGCTTTTTATACGTAATCTAATGATATTATCTCTTGCGCCCTATTCTGCATTAGTACCCTTTATTGTTATTGCAGCAAATAATTATAAATTTGAAGAACCCTATTTAATTCTAATTTCTACACAACAATGCAAGGTGACGACAAAATTGTTCAATTGTACCCCCCCCAAATAACCCCCAAAACAAAAACAAAGAACAAAAAACAAACAAAAAACAAAACACAAAAAACAAAACACAAACACACAACTCAAAACAAAATAAAACTCTCCTCGCCAAAAATAAACAAAGAAAATAGACCAAGAAACACATATGTTTGGGGAGACTTATCTCCTTACATAACAATTGACTCTTCACTGAAAAAAGTGTAGCATCAAACAACATGGCTACTTGATGAATAAACAACTTATTGATAGTTAATTGTTTCACAATTAAGCTGGATGCAGTTGTTTGCATTCCACATAGTGCTAATACCATTGGGAAAAATACTGATTTAACTATTCTCCCTCCAGCTACAAACACAAACAAATAAATAAATTTATTTATGAAATAGATTTTTTTTCAGAAATATTATTAGAATATTTTTTGATTTTTGTGGGTAGACCCTCCCAAATAATAAAAAAAAGCTCTTTATTTTAAGAAATAACTATTATTACTATAAAGACAGATGCCTTAATAAAATCAGTTGAGCTATATATTGCTCACATATATAGCTTTTTCTAAAAATCGGCCTTAGGTCGAAGATTTAAAAAAAAATTAAAAATTAAAAATATATAAGAAAATTAAAAATATATATACAAAAAAATTAGAATTAAAAAAAAATATACAAGAAAATCATTTTAAACAGTTTAGCTATTTATCTTATTTAGACAAGTTAAAAAAATACTTTAAATTGACGAAATAATATTGTCGTATGATTTTTCCAACAATCTTACTGGAGCTCAATAAGCCTGAAGAAGATACCAGAAGATCTGAAACACGTGTTGCACATGTAAAACAAAAAGAATTAAAAAAAAAAAAAATTTTTCTGAGAACAAAATACATTTTGCGGACCTTCCTTTTTTTATAAAATATTGAATTTTCTCCCGTTGGAACCAGAACAACACATTATATATATATATATATATATATATATATATATATATATTATATATATATATATGGTTTGGCGGTTGGTGTTTAAGTCTATCACAATGAAAGTGTAAAGAAAAATGAGGTAACTAGGGTGTTGTTTGTTTACCTTTGATTTGTATTTCTGGTCAATGAGAAAATAAAAACGAATATTATTTTAAAACATATTTAACTGTTTTGTTATATTTTATTATTTCTAACATTCTGGGATATAACAAAGAACAAAAACAAGACGAGCAAATTTGGCAGTTACACGTTTCAAGTATTCCTATCTAATACTAACAATTATATGGTTTCAAGTAACTATTTATATTTAATAAAAGTAATTTATTTTCAAACAGTTATATAGTATCCAGTATTCCTATCAAATAAAAATATTTTTATACAGACATATTTGACCCAATAATAGGAACCTTACAGGTATTATACCCCTAGGTCAAAGTGGATCTGGGAGTCATAGCAATGAACGGATATTGCACATTTCTCAATAAAAATAATTTGTTTGCAAACAGTTATATACGAGGCTGGGTCAAAAAGTAATGTCATTTTGTTTAGTACAGGTATAATTACCAAAACAGGAACATGTATCATACATAAAAATGAAGCTGGTCCTCTGTGGATCACATCCCTACTTCTCCACATAGCCACTGTTTCTCTCAATAGCAATGTTCCATATGTAACCCTGCCCTGTAAAATTCTGTTGAATGTTCTTTGAGCCACATATTCACTACAGATTTCACTTCCTCGTCGCTGGAATAATGTTTGCCTCTCAAACCCTCTTTCATGGGGGCCGTAGAGATGATAGTCTGAAGGCGCTAAATCTGGTGAGTATGAAAAGTGAAATAGGTGCTAAGGCTTGATTTAACCGACCGATTGATCTCCGACCGTCCATCTAGTCTAGGTAACGGCCAAAGAGGAGTGTAGCATGTCATGGACTGTCCAGCCACCTGCGCATCACGAGTCGCCACTAATGGCCAACAGGTGGCCCCATTGGGAGAGGGGTGTTACCCCTTTTCAGAGGTACAGTCGGTGTATTCTAAAGACACAGCCGACAGGGCTGGTTTGCTTTTTATGGAAGTCGGGTTATTAAGCCGAAGTCTTGTTGTGTCGGTCAATAGAAGGGTATTAGTTTCATTAGATGGGAACCTATGACTAATGGAAAGGGCTGGGGGGAAAACCTTAGCCTTAAGCGCGAAAAAATACTCGCCGGTTACGCGCACAAAAAATGTTTTATTACAATATATGAATGAAAACAAAATCTTTTGTGCTGAATTTTCTCACGTTTCAATGTCCTTCTGTGTGATCCATCGGCGTTGTAAGACCCCCAGGAGGTCTGCTTTCGAATCTTAGTACAAGTGAGGACAAGTTTGAATGAAAGACCAGCTTTTGACCACGCGTCAGGTTTTCCCTCACCACAACATCCTCAGGCACTTAAATATATATATTTCTAGTCTAGAATAAGAAAAACTTTGAATTCACACACACACACACACACACACACACACACACACACACACACACACGCACGCACGCACGCACGCACATACACACACATACGTATATATATGTGTGTGCATGTGTGTGTGTGTGTAGCAAACGGTCTAGAATAAGAAAAACTTTGATTTCAAACCTGTTAAGCTCAGCTTAAGTAATTGTCTTTGTGTCACATTCTGTTCGTAGAGGGTTGGTGGTATTTGGTACATATATATATATATATATATATATATATATATATATATATATATATATATACCAATGGTGATGTACTTGTAGGTAAACAGTGTTCAATATCATTGATAGAGTATTCATATTTAAGTTAAGGTAGCGTAGACACGGAGTCAACGGTGCCTAGTTACTATGCTATCTTGAGACCAAATGTTTTTTGTCTAAAGATCACATAGGTGAGAAACTGCCAGTAACTAGGCGCCGTTGAT
>CM042151.1:71066549-71071549 GCA_023376005.1 Doryteuthis pealeii | reverse complement strand
TTTTGAATGGATGGACAATTTGATATTTAACAAAAAGTGAAATATGCTGACTGAACCACTGCATAGGGGTATGAGCCCCCCCCCCATAGGCTCACTATTAATGGGTTGGTGATGCTCCTTACCAAAAACATTAAAAGCAAACAAGTATTTTTCCTGAATTTCCCTCCCCAACCCTTCGTTTCGGGTCAGGAGAATAATTTTTTTTTTTTACAATATTCATTAATCCAACTCATTTGGGAGAAGGAAAACTAATTACAAACGACCGGCATTTTTTCTTTCTTCTGATATTTTTGTTTTGGACATTTTGTTTATCTTAAATTGGGCGGGGGGGGTAATTAGTAAATAATTTTGTTTTTATAAAATAAAAAAAAGTTAAAATAAAAAAATTATTTTGGTTTTTCGAAATGAACACGTGGACTTTCTCAAATAATGTTGATTATTTTCCTTACGTAACTAAAAAAAAAATTAGTTTCAATAAATTTTTTCATCCACGTGACAAGTAATTAAAAAAAATCCGCATAGCTTTCCACAGACAAATTTTCAATATAATAAATAATTAAATAAGACAAAAGAACATAACAAAATTTGAATGACTTAATCGAGCAAAATGATTGTTGGTTTAATAAAGAAATGAAGGTTGGTAGCTCGTGCTATGGAATCCTGGCGGCTGAGTAGTTCATGAGATACAACACTCCCCTTTGGATCTTACTTAGGCTGAACGGATGGCCCGTGTCCCCCCTCTGACCAATCGGCTGGTCACATCAAGCCCTAGCACCTATATGATTGTCCCAACCCTATAGCCCTTAGGGCAAACCTCAATCCTATTAATCATATATGTGCTAGAAAGCGGTGGCTGAGGGTCTTCATGTCACAGAAATGACGTTAAACTCTATCTGATTGTAAATTTCCAGTTCTGGAGGTCTGGGGAATGTAGTTCTCTGGCAAGATCCAAGTATTTGTGTATCTTTCCGGCTACTTTCATTTTCACTTGGGGATTATTTCATAGTTGAAAAAATATTGTGATATTACTCTCCATTTTAATGTTACTGATTTAAAATTATTTTTTATCTAAAGCGCTGCAACACTTTTTAACACCTTGTTCAGGAGAAATATTTTGAGGTTCACATTAATTGCACCCTTCAAAATTTCACAAGGCATTTTTATAAGTTAGGTTTAAAATCTCTAATAATAAATGTAAATGTCAGTGTGTCACATTTTTCAACTTTACTTCTAGAGGCCATAGCCCAACATATCATACCATTTTGGAATCAGGCCGACTCTATAAGCAAATTGAAAACATTTCAGGCCAAATCCAGACCCACAATGCTGAAATTTTGGATTCCTAAGTTTTAATTACTGTGATTTTTTGGGCGATTAGCTCAGTGGTAGAGCGTTCGGCTAGAAACCACAAGGTCCCTAGTTCGATACCCGCCCTCGCCAACTCAGCGTATGAGTAGCACAGTGATCTGTGCGGTAAAGTAAGGAGCTGATGGTAGGTGTGGCGTTCCACCTCAGACGCTAAAATAATCTCCTTGGTCTAGCGCAAGTGAAAAGGGGATAGACTCCATCACTTTCTGGCTGATAACGACATTAGGCCGCGACGAGACTTTCAAGTAACTTTTCTTAATACAAATAATTTGCAAACAGCTATATGGCTTCAATTATTCTTTCTAGGACATGCTATTATATTTTTTTTTTTGTACAATATTTTTCATTACTTGGAAATAAATGATAACCTTAATGTTTATCATGCAGCTTTGGTCATTCATAACATCCACTTGCCCATAAATACTGCATGTAAATTAGATTACTGTTCTTAATTAGTTCAAAATATCTTTAAGATACCCAGAAAGAGGGACCTCATCTACTGGACATTTACATAATAATAAAAAATAATTTACCTGGTGCAGTTACTTTCTCTTGTAGTGTTTTTACTTTACGCTCTCACCATTTGGTATAAAACCTCACCACCCACGGTCAATTATTCTAACGGTAAAACTAAACGGTCCAATGCCATCTTGATTATCTATCTATCTATCTATCTATCTATCTATCTATCTAAGGACAGTTGGTATGTATGTCCGAAGGAAACTATGAAAATAAAACAAAGTAAATATATATAAACATTCACTATCATCATATCTTGTTTTTTGGGCAAAAATAATGAAGATTTGATTTATATTCGTGAAGATAATTAAAAAATAAAATAAATAAATAGATAAATGTAAAAAGATTTTAACCAAAATTTATATATACTAGCAAATATATGCACCCTCCGGCTGCAAGTATTTAAGTTTAAATGTAGTGAAATATCGTATTAAGTTAGAGGCAGACAAAAAGATATGTAACAGAGTGGGGGTATAATAGAAAAATAGAAATGAAACTTACTCTTCCATCACTCCCGTCTTTCATTGCTGAATTTTACTTATTTAGTTAAATTAGGAAATAAAGAATAAAATGACAGTTATTTTTTCTTGTTAATGGATTTCATTTAAGATTCATTGAAGAGATTTTTGCTTATATTCATTAAAATAAAACCAAACAATTAGAAATCAATAATACTAAGCACATATTTAATAAAATCACATTTTTAATATCAATATGCAAATTAGCCTTCCCATTCACACTGCAAACCGCTATTTTGTTGTATATATAAATACAATTGCATGTTATTTGTATGTAGATATGGACAACACTAATAAAAAGGTGAAGCAATTTTATTAATAATTCAGGTTTAAATATAAATAAAATCATGGAGAATGTGATGTAAATAACTATGTTAATTGTGACTCGATTAGTAATATAGTTTCGGTTACAGACAGAAAAACACACAATCTCCATTACAATAAGATATATATATATATATATATATATATATATATATATGTGTGTGTGTGTGTGTGTGTGGTAAGTCCTCCAGAAGAACATGGCAGATATTAAAGAAAGCACAAGCATTTAACAGAGAGGGGGGTGTTGAAGCGGAAGTAAATTTGAGTCATGCCTGAAGGAAAGTTACGCATCCTGCAGTTCAAGGATAGCAAATAAATTGCTTAAGAGGAGAAATGAATTAATGACGAGATGCAAACATCAATACAAACTTCTCATATTCATTAATATCAACCATAAAGATATTAGCATAGCTAGGGGCCATTTCTGTCCCCATGGCTGAACCCGGGAGCTGTACAATATTGGCGCCCGTTAAATTCAAAATTATTATTGAGTTACGATAGATGTTGCAAATATCTTGTTATAAAGTTGTTTGGAAAACCAATGGTAAGCAAAAAATTGTTTGCAGGCGTGAATTCTCGCCTTGTTGGGAGGGGGACATTGGGGTATAAGGAAGCCAGATCCATTGGGTGAATTATTCGGTATTCAGCTACTCCTCAGTAAATTCTGTTAAAATGGGTGGTATCTTTGAAAAAACTAGGAATATTTGGTAATAATCGATTGAGAATATAATGTATGTATCCCGAAATGACACAACTACATTAAAATCATTATAATATATATATATATATATATATATATATATATATGAGGTAGGACAGCGTGGACATGGAGTCAATGACGCTTGGTTACTCGTTTATAGCCTATGCTATTATTTAAACCAAGATTTGGTTTGAATAATCATACAGGTGGGAAACTTTCATTAATCTAGTGCCGTTGACTCCATGTCCACGCTACCCTATCGACCAGATCAGTTAGCGTTGGGAATGATTCTATTCAGGTCCCTTTTTAATATATATATATATATATACAAAAAAATGGTGGTCCGTGGGAGGGCTCGATGTATGATAATTTGATAATTACATACAGAACAATGGTTGTCTAAAGAAGCCTGAAATTCTCAAAAATCAGAATTGTTGGTTGGTTGGTTGAAATAAAATTATAACCGGCAATATGTCTGATACTTAAGTTTTTCCTTTATCAATCATATATATATATATATATATATATATATATATATATATATTTATTTATTTTACAATGTTTTCATAGATCAATGTTCATTATCAGCGACCGCGGTTTCATGCCAAAGGCAATCATCAGGCTGAGGAGCAAGATCCTATGGTGTTTGTTGGAGTTCTTTACTCAATGTCACATTTAGAACTCCAACAAACGCCATAGGATCTTGCTCCTCAGCCTGATGATTGCCTTTGGCATGAAACCGCGGTCGCTGATAATGAACATTGATCTATGAAAACATTGTAAAATAAATAAATATTAGCTCTTACAAACTGTGATTGAGCACTGTATTTTCTTTGTTTCATCGCAAAAAAAATTTTGTTTTTACATATACCTATATATATATATATATATATATATATATAATAAAAAGTATTTGCATAGAAATAGTGCTCAATGCTATATTGCAGAGCGGGTATAAAAGCTAAAATCATAGAATCATGGATACTTCATTTTCTTTACTCAAGTTTCATGTGTTTCACGCAACCTTCAGATGGGAGTATAGTAAAAAGTGACAAGTCAAGCGTGAGGTGTGTTCACGAGTTAAAATCTGCTTTTGCGAGATACTCAAGTATACTGCATTTGACATTTAAACGAGAGTGCAAAATAGAGGGGTATAAAATATAGAATTAATTAGGCTTAGGCAGTAGATGACACAAGAAAACATTGTTAATATGCTTACACTTAGAAACTAATTCACATCTTTTATTTAGCAATTTTTTACCAGTATGTTGTATAATGCATAATCTTCTAGACATAATATATATATATATATATATATATATATATATATATATATATATATCGCAGTTACCATTAAATCCACCAAGCAAACAAGTATAAGATAAAATACTATTTACTTCTGGATTTTTTCCTAAAACCGATTTAAAAGTGCTCAATATAAAGAGCTAAATATACGTTTAATATCGAATGGATCAAAAAGTATCGGCTTAAGTTTCTCGCAGTATCGTGAATCTTCAGGGTCTGAAGATGCGCGCTACTGCGAGAAACTTAAGCCGGTACTTATTAATCCA
>CM042151.1:71061549-71064049 GCA_023376005.1 Doryteuthis pealeii | reverse complement strand
TAGGCGGGCATACCTATTTAAATGTAAGGCTAAACAAATCGAGAAAAATCAATCTGTATGTACATTTCGGCCTATTTAGCCTCATCAGCAGAGCTATATATATATATATATATATATATATATATATATATATATATATACATAAAATTATAAATAGTTTAAAATAAGTAGTTACTTTTCAACCAGCCTGTATATACATATTACTCACGCTCCTTAAATGACTGTTATCATCTTGCAACACCCTCTGGTTATAAATGAGATCGTCCAAGATGAAATGCATAAATGTAAATCCTGATTATCTGGTGTTGCTTAACCATCGAATTCTTATTTCTTATAAGTGTCTTCAATTTAGCTAAATAATGGACTATTCCATTTTTATTATAAAGAAAGGGAAGAGAAAGGACATGCTACACAAAAATACAATAAAAATAAAGATGGAAAGAAGGGTTGTGTGCGTGGAAGCGGTAACGCTAATATATTTCAATCGAATATATTGAAAAGATCAAAAGAAAAAAGGTTTAAAATGTGTGAGAGAAACATGTTAAACGTTATAATAATTAAATTATCATACTGTGGTATATTCACAGGTCCTGTTAGTTATTAATAATGTTATTATTGAAATATTTTTCAACTCGAAAAGAAAGGGAGAGTCGATGGTCAGTAATGGTATATCCAGAGGTCCTGCCAGTTGTTAATAATTTTATTATCGAGATATTTAGCAACTCGGGAAGAAAGGGATGGTCGATGGTCAGTAATTTATTGACAGACTACCTAGGGCACCTAAGCGTAAAACAGAGCTGGCGTCTCGTTCAATGTTGAAACTGAACATTCGATTTCTGATCTTCATTTAGATTTGCAAATACGGAAAGCCCGAGTCGCAATTAACACTCTTACCAAATCAGGCCTTAAAGACAAGGTGGGTGATGATGAAGGTGAGCGAAAGAACGGCGAAAGGATAGGCTATTTATTTCTGCCTTGTCACAATTACAAAATGGCTATAAATAAAAACGATCGGTCGGCCGATTGGTTGTTCGTACAGTCTATTCGACCAGTCTATTGGATAAAGCTATTTTGTGCAATCCAATACGCTTTTCACAGTCCAGTGCATAAACATGGCCGACATGTTCAAGATCATCGTTATGGGTTGATTAAACAATTTATTGACTTGACTCAGACAATGAACTATTTGACTAAATACTCTGGATGCGTTCATGCATGTATCTTTCTTAGGCGTTTAGAACAATTACTATCAGTCTCTTGCTTTCCAGCCTTCATGACAATATGTAGAAACATTTATTAAAATGGAGTCGGTTACTAACCTTAGATATATAATAATAATAATAATAATAATAATAATAATAATAATACGGACAAACAGAAAAACAACAAAAACTAGAAAAACAAAAATGGGAAGAAAAACAATTATATGGACACTTCAAACGACAAATCGGAGAGGTTGCACATGAAAAGACTTGGACATGGTTAAGAAAAGGAATCCTCAAACGAGAAACTGAATTACTAATAAGTGCTGCACAAAATAATGCCATAAGGACAAACTATATCAAAGCAACAATTGATCCAACAAAATAGTAAATGTAGACTATGCGGTGACAGAGATGAGACTGTAAACCATGTACTAAGCAAATGTAGCCAACTAGCACAATGGGAATACAAAACTAGGCACGACTGGGTTGGAAAGGTGATCCACTGGGAATTATGTAAAAAAATTAAATTTTGACCATACAAAAAACGGTATATGCATAAACTAGAATCTGTTCTTGAGAACGAAACGCATAAAATTCTCTGGGACTTTGAGATAAAAACGGATCACCTTATCCCAGCAAGAAGACCAGACCTAGTGTTGATTAACAAAAAAAAGAAAGAACTTGTTAACTGGTGGATTTTGCAGTTCCAGCAGATCCCAGGGTGAAGCTGAAGGAAAACGAAAAAAATGGACAAATACCTAGACCTTGCCAGAGAACTGAAAAAGTTATGGAATATGAAAGTCAAAGTGATACCAATTATAGTTGGTACACTTGGAACGGTCCCAATAAACTTGGAAAAAAGACTGCAGGATCTGGAAATCAGAGGAAGACTTGAGACCATCCAGACTACTGCATTGCTGCAGTCAGCTAGAATACCATAAGAGTCCTGTATACCTTATGAGACTTGTTGTCACTCAGCCTCCTGTGAAATATCATCAGCTAGCGCTAATGTAAAAAAAAACTCATCAACCAGGATATTGGAATGCAATTCGGAATTGAAAAATGTGCCATATTAGTGATAAAAAAGGGTGAAAGATAATTAATGGACGGAATACAACGACCAAATCAAACAATATAAAAAGACTTGGAGAAAAAGAAAGCTACAAATACTTAGGAATTTTAGAAGCAGATCCTATCAAGCAAACATAGATGAAAGGAAAAGTTAAAAAAGAATACCTCAAGAGAACAAGAAAACTCTTAGAAACCAAGCTCTGCAGCAGAAATCTAATAAAAGT
>CM042151.1:71041549-71056549 GCA_023376005.1 Doryteuthis pealeii | reverse complement strand
AAGAAGTTTAGCAGTGAAATATTGCATCAGTACATTTGGATGGAAATAAATTTTGGGTTAAAATTGAATATGGAAATGATTCTTAAATTCCGAAGAATATTTTATTGCATATAAAGTGCAGATTGAGATAGATATAGAATTACTTATAGATCTAAACTTTCAACTCTATTTGTAATCTCAACACACACACACACAACCACACATGCGCACACACATGCATATGCACAAACACACATACAGCACACACATGTATGTATGCATGTATGTGAGAAAAATGGAAATAAATCCGACAGGTATGTTGAACAGGTAATTTGAAGAAAATATATTTTGGTATGGATGAAATTTATTATCGTTATTTGTCGATCCGTGTTTCGGCTAAAATTCGTTTACGCATACACATATTCAGTTTATAATTATTTTAGATATACTAGCAAGAATATGCACCTTCCTCCGGGTGCAAGTATTTAAGTTTTAATGTTATAAAATCCTATACTAAATTAGAAAAGCTAATGAAACTAAATAAGAATGCAGAAAAAAAGATTTGAAACAAAGGGAGATATAATCGAAAAATAGAACAACCGAAACTTACTTTTCCATCACTTCCGTCTTTCATTGCTAAATTTACTTAATTTAACTATTTAGTTAAAATAAGAAGTAAAATTACAGTTATTTTATTCTTATTAATGGATTTCTTTTCAGATTTATCCCCGAGATTTTTGCTCATATTCATTAAAATAAAACTAAACAATTAGAAATCATTAATACCAAGCACATATTTATTAAAATCAAATTTTTAATATCAATATTCAAATTAACCTTCCCGTTCGCGTTGTAAACCTCTATTATGTTGTACTAGCAAATATATGCACCCTCCGGGTGCAAGTATTTAAGTTTTAATATAATAAAATATCATATTAAATTAGAAAGGCTAATGAAACTGAATAAGAATGCAGATAAAAATTATGGAACAGAGGGGGTATGATTGAAAAATTCAACAACTTTGAAACCAACTCTTCCATCATTTTCCATTACTCCCGTCTTTCATTGGTAAATTTTCCTAATTTAACTATTTAGTTAAAATAGGAAGTAAAGAATAAAATTACAGTTACTTCTTCTTGTTAATGGATTTTTAAAAAAGATTTATTCCCGAGATTTTTGCTCATATTCATTAAGATAAAACCAAACAATTAGAAATCAATAATACAAAGCATATATTTATTAAAATCAAATTTTTAAGATCAATATGCAAATTAGCCTTCCCATTCGCACTGTAATTTGCTATTTTGTTGTATATATAAATACAATTGCATGTTATTATTATGTAGATATGGTCAACAGTCTTAATGATGTAAAACCATTTTATCAATAATTGAGATTTAAATAAATGTAAAATCATGGAGAATGTGACGTAAATAACGAAGGGAGTTATGACTTTATAGTAATATAGTTTCGGTTACAGACAGACAAACCCACAATCTCCATTATAATAATAATATAAATAAATACTATTGCATATCATTATGCAGATAAGTCAAACAGTATTAAGAATGTAAGAGATTAATAATTGAGGTTTAAATTTAAATAAACATAAACTCATGGAGAATGTGACGTAAATATCTAAGAGAATTGTGATTCGAGTAGAGATATAGTTTCGGTTGCAGACAGACAAACACACAATCTCCATTATAATAAGATAAATGAAATAATAAAAATAGAAATCCCAAAATCTGCCCTGATGATGACCTCTGTTTGCATACTTATTTTTGTGATTTCAATTATTATTATTTTATTTCTATATTTGAAAGAATTTTTAAATATAATACTGTTTGTGTAAACGAATTTTAGTCGAAACACGTGTCGACAAATAACGATAATAAATTTCATCCATACCAAAATATATTTTTTCTTCCAATTATCTATTCAACCTATGTATGTATGCATGTATATATGTATGTAGAAAAACATAAAACAAAAAAAAAAAAAGTCACGATTTGTCTTGCCACAACTATCATCCTTCCCGCGCACTTCCCAAGCGGAAGAAGCCAATGAGCGGAACCCGTTTTGAATGCGTTGAGACCATCAAGAGGTCCGTAACGACGGGGCTGGAGGAGGTACCAGAAGAACGCTTCCAGTTGGACAGAGAAGCGTGGCAGAGAATGATGGGAAAGTGCATTAAATTCAAGATGGGACTACTTTGGAGGAGAAAATATTTAGTTTATTGTTTGGATTTTAAATGAATTTATTGTCTCATTACTTTTCAGACACACATCGTATATATATATATATATATATATATATATATATATATATATATATATATATATATATATATATATATATATCATAAAAAGTGGTTTCTCAAATGTTAAATAGTACGCCAGAAATTGAATTTTTAAAACTCAAAAGGCAAACTTTCTCATCGCTTGTTTCAACTGAAATCGCCTCTGACTTCCCACCTCAAATGCCTTTACACTTGGAACGATATTACATATCACTAGTCGCCCAAATCTTATTAACGCTAAAAATATTTTTGAGAACAATAGATCCTTGAAAGAAAGTGACGAATATAGACATAAAATAACCCTTGACGGGTTGATATGCCGATGGAATCAATCTGGTGAGTTTTGGGACGTAACAACTTCCTTAGGGTTTTCGTCCGTGTTCAACGAGTTTGTCTGAGTTGGTAAACAATCAGAGATTCAAGGAATTATTCTTAATAGAAATAATTCGCAATCAGTTATATATTCCTATCTAACGTAACTTTAAAACAGATCCATTTTACCGATAGATGGGACCCTATATCAATTCATATCTATCTACCACTGTCTCTGTCTTCTGTCACTCTGTATCTGTCTGTCTGTTTCTCAATATATATATATATATATATATATATATATATACTAGAAAAAACGTGATCCGGTTGGTCACCTATTGAGCCCGGGTTAGATTATAGGAAAAATCACATGATAAAATAATTTCATTAATTTAAAGTTTTCCCAAACTGTGCAAATAAGTTATTTAAACTGGAGTAAACATTTTCATCTGACCAAAGGAAAAAACAAGGGAAATTTCACTTAGTTAATTTCTAATTACAGGTAATTAAGATTTTAATCATGGATATCTATGACAATCTCTCGCCAACCTTACCCTATCATTCATTGCTCTCAGGAGGTCCTCTGTATATCATTCAGTGTCTGCGCAGAGTTGGTCAATGTATGTCTTTGCTCACATGTCCACACTGGTGTGTCTGTGTGCTGGTTTCCATAGAAAAAATGTCTCTTTTTCCTAAATCCTCCAGCAGTGTCCAGCATGTCTTGTTCATCTTACACGGATGTTTTTTGTGATAAGTGGCAAGTGGATATATAGCTACTTTCTTGTGGGGTGTTGCTTCCACAACTTGTTTAAAATTACATACTGCATTCTTGAGCAGTTCCCATCTAGCTTATTCTCTAGGCGCTATGTTAGTGTCCAAGTGGCGCAGTCGTACAGTAGCAATACAACTATGGCTTGGAAGAAAACTCTTTTCACTTAAAGATTGGGGGGGGGGAGTCAATGTTTGCTCATTTGAATAAAATTCCATAATTTTTAGATAAAACGCAGTAACTACCTTTACTCAACATGAAATATTTTTAATTAAATATTTATCTAATCTAATTCTTTTAAAAGCAAGTTTAATAATCATGTTAAATAAGACATGTTTTCCGAATTTATATATATATTCCCTTTTTTTTTTTTTTACTAACGATTGTTCTCATTTATTTACAGACTACGGTAGAGTATTAGGCTAGAGTTTGCGCAAATAAGTTGAATTGAAATAATTCTCTGATTTAGATTATTAAAAATAAGCAAGTTTACTAATTACCAGACATGTTTTCCGAGTTTTTATATATTCAATTTTTTTTAAATAAATGATTGTTCTCATTTATTTACAGCAGACTGGTAGAGTATTCGGCTAGAAGCCTCACGGTTCCTGATTCGATACTGGCCCTCGCCAACTCAGAATAAAAGTAGCTCAGGGATCTGTATGGTAAAGTGAGGAGGTAAGTGTGGCGCTCCACCTCAGATGCAAAGAAAACAATCTCCTTGGTCTAGCGCTAGTGAAAAGAGGATAGACTCCCTCGCTGTCTGGCTGATACAGACTTCAGGAAGACGACTTTATCTTTTTTTTAAAAATTACTGGGAGATAATAAAAAAGGCGACGTCAGCTATTATTTTTCTTTACCCCCCCCAAAAAAAAACACACAGTGTAAAGTGAGAAGCTGATGATAGGTGTGGCGCTCTACTCCAGATGCAAAGAAAACAATCTCCTTGTTCTAGCCCTAGTGAAAAGAGGATATACTCCCTGGCTGTCTGGCTAATACCGACTTCAGGACGAACACTTTACTTTTTTAAAAATTACTGGGAGCAAATAAAATAGAAAGACGACGTCAGATATTATTTTTCTGTAAAAAAACAAACAAACAAAAAACAAACAAACAAAAAAAAACAACAAAAAAAAAACAGCGTGCTTAAATTAGGAATTAATACGGATATAAGAGTCGCTGCAGAAACACCAAAAAGAAAAGGAATATGTAGGATTGAGAGTAAACTAATTTAATAAAAAAGAAATATGCCCGGATAGTAAATACTTATGTTCTTAAAAGTATAAGTAAATGAAATTATTGATGATACAATACTATTCGATAATTTGAAAGGATAGAAGTGGATTTTTGTTTTGTATTATAAACTGTAACCCCCCAACCCCACCTAAGTTATCATGAAATGGGCATTGCGTTTCTTCCTTCAATATGGCCTAAACTGATCACGTGACCTATTTTGATCGTACCTACTGTACAATTGCGATACCATAAAATCAAATATTAAAAAAAATTAAAATGGCCTGACATTTTTTATTGAAATATAAAAGAATATTTAAGTCTTCAGATTTTTTAATTTATGTTTGTTTAATGTCTTGTTTTTAGTTAAAATAACAAAGCATATCTAAATATTTTGTTTTTTTATTTGTTTGCTGGAAATGAACGTAGTAAAATAAAATCAAAATCTGAAAAAAAAAAAAAAGAAAAAAAAAGAAGACTTTAGCAGATTGATGGCATTTTTATAGACAAATTATTTTTAGTGGTTTTAATGCGTTAAATTAAGCCATATTTTTATCGACAAGTAAATGTAAATATTTTTGTAAGTATTTTAAAGAAGGAGGAGGGTTTAAATACTTACATTTACTTGTCGGAAAAAGACTGGAGTGAGTAAAATATCGCGTTAACTTTTCAGAAAAAAAAGCCTTAAGCGCTGTTTTTTTTTTCAGTAGGCACCGCATCAGATGGGGACTATATCCGTAGGTGGGATTGTTATATCACCGCCTAGACTTCTTTAAAGCGAGACCGGAACGCAATTCTGCGAATAACACCGTATATAACCAAACCAATGTTTTACACCACCCACAAAATTTAAGGGGAGTGGTTAAAATTGAATGATATGTAAAAAAAATGAAAGTTTTGAAATAAAATGGGTAGATGTGTTTTGCAAAATAGGGATATTTTGCAGTGCCTAGTATAGAATGTATTAAAAATAAATTACATGTGTAATATTTTGCATTTTTTAAAACTCATCCTCCTGTTACTACTTTTCGACTTAGACAAAAAAGTTGCATATCGCATAAATGCGCCCTGGCCTCCTGCCCTAAAACACTAAGCTGTGCCTGCTGAAAATTCGACGTGTGGACTCCCTCGTTGTTTAAAGGCGTTTTTTATGAAACGTTAATGGGATAATAAACTGATTATTTAAGCGACCTCCCGCCAAGTTTTTTCGACAAGTAAATATGTTACCACCCTCAAATTTAATCTTTTTTAGCGGTTTGAAAGCGTTTTTATCGACTAATATCTTTTAGTGGTTTGAAGCCGATAAACCCACCCCAGGTTTTTTTAATCAACAAGCTAATGCAAATATTTTACACACCCCCATTTAAAATGTTTTTGTATTTTATTCAAAACAACTGTAAAAAATATTTTAAGTAAATATGACCGAGTTTCGAAAATAAAAATATATCATTAAAAAAAATCAAATAGAAAATATTTACATTTACTTGTCGAATAAAGACATGAGGGGGGGGGGGGTAAAATATCGCTTTCATATCACATTAACTACTTAACTACTCGTGATAAACGCCTTAAAACAGCTAGGGAGTTAAGTAGCATGGGTTGAATTTTCAGCAAACACAGCATAACGTTTTTTAGGGAAAAGAATAAACAAGAAAAAAAAAACATGGCTCGCACAACAGAGTTAAACACAAAATTTGACTACAGTGTAGTTACGAGTTAAAAACTCTTTCGCAAAGTAAAGCCCGACCAACCCAGATTCCAATAGACAGCTACAAACTCTTTTACCAAAACAAAAAGGTTTGCCCGATCAACACAGATTTCTCTACCCATAAGTCACTCGTTAGAATCTGCCTCCCCCTTCCCCGGCGTCGCAGCAAAAATATCCTTTGTATGTCTACTGGAGAGGAGGCTGGCTTGGAAAGGCGAGACCACTACTGCTCCACAAGGGTTACGCCACAGCCCGCTCACCCCCTATCTTAAAATTACTTTTAACACAGTTAAATGTCTCTAACACAATAACTCTCCGTTTTCACTCTCACTCTTACTCAAATATAGAGAGGATGAGAGTAATATGCAGAATGACAGTGAGGAACGGGTCAGTTATTGACTTAATTGATAATTACGACTAATTAAAACCAATTAAAGTGGATTTTTTTCAAACATTAAGTAGTCCAGAAACCAAGGAATATTTTAGTATAAATTTTGTGTCAATAACATGAATAGAAAAAAAAGCCTTAGGGAAATGAAAGGTGTTAATCTCAGCTTTAGTATAATTATATATATATATATATATATATATATATATATATATATATATATATATATATATAACCATTAGATATATAACGATATTCATTGCCCGTTATTGTGACAACAGAAGATATTCAGAGAGAGAGAGAGAGAGAGAGAGAGAGAGAGAGAGAGAGAGAGAGAGAGAGAGATTTACAGACGACAGACAGAAATATATATGTGCATACATGGATAGATATCTGTTTGTCTATATCTATCTATCTATTTATCTATCTATCTATCTGTTTGGGAATATTTTCTGTAGCAACAATAACGGGCGAGAAAGATCGGTCTTTCTTTCCAGTTTTTAATTGATGCATGATTATCAATCTCCCCCTTCTCCGTGTGACACGCACGAACGATAGGTACGTGATTATCAAAATATAGATAATATTGTACCCAGAAAGGTAAAGGGCACACGACGTGAATGTCTGTCAGGAAGGAATGCTGGGTAGCGCCAGTGGATGCCGCAAACGTGGGTAGTGCATTGTTTTTTTTTTCTCACCCTCCCAACCCCCAACCCCTTCCACTCGCACCCCACTGTGAACGTACAACCATCGACTTCTTTGACTACGCTTAATATTAAGCTGCCCAGAAATAAATGTCAAATTTGAAGGGCGAGGCAAGGAAAAGAGAAAAAGCATTTATGGAAAGCACGATTTAATCGAGTTATTTATTCTTCCCGAGTGCACCCAGGTCTTTGGCAATAAATGGCTAGCAGGGTTATCTTGAGGTGCTCGGGAGAAAAACAAAAACAGATAATAGATAAGAGGCAAATTTTTTAAAACGAAATAAGATTCTACTTTGATTATTTGGATTATTCGGACTATTCTTCTCATCTTTATTGTTATCTGCACAACGTTTCGGCCGATGTGCGCTCCGGCCTTGTTCAGGTCTGTCTTGTTGGGCTCGGGAACCTTCTCGAATTCAGGAAACCCTCGAACTTGGGACCCTTCAATTCGAACTCTGGAACCTTCTTGTCGTAATCGGCCTTCACGGAACTAACCATTTATTCAATCCACGGGGGTAGACTGTTCAAATAATCTGAATAATTAAAACAATACAAATTAAGAAGTCTCATCTAAAAATTTCAGAGAAAAAGATTCTATTTATGCAGATATGTGAGCATCACACACACACACACACACACACACACACACGCGCGCGCGCGCGCGCAAGAAATAAAGGAAAACTGGGTTTATAATACGTGGACTGTATCCCCGAACGAGGGATAAAACTCCCTTCATTTCAAAAGAAGATTCTGAGTATGACACGAATTGCATCTGATGGCGCTCTCAACACTCTCGAATACTATCTGATGGCTCTCTCAACCCCCTCTAATATTATCTGGTTGCGCTCCCACATCTCTCTAATACTATCTCTCAACCCTCTCTGGTGGCGCTCTCAACCCTCTCTAATACTAACTGATTGCGCTCTCAACCCTCTCTAATACTATGTAGTGGCGCTCTCAACCCTCTCTAATACTAACTGGTGGCGCTCTCAACCCTCTATAATACCTCTCAACCCTCACTTATATTATCTAGTGGCGCTCTCAACTCTCTCGCATACTATCTGATTGCGCTCTCAACCCTCTCTAATATTAACTGGTGGCGCTCTCAACCCTCTCTAATACTATGTAGTGGCGCTCTCAACCCACTAATACTATCTGGTTGTACTCCTGCCCCTCTCTAATACTATCTGAGGGCGCTCTCAACCCTCTATAATACTATCTGGTAGTACTTCTACCCCTCTCTCATACTATCTGATGGCGCTCAACCTTTTCTAATACTATCTGGTGGCGCTCTCAACCCTCTCTAGTACTATCTGGTGGTACTCCTACCCGTCTCTCATACTATCTAGTGGCGCTCTCAACCCTCTCTAATACTATCTGGTGTCTCTCTCAACCCTCTCTTATATTATATGGTAGCACTCTCAACCCTCTCTAATACTATCTGGTGGCTCTCTCAACACCAATATTGTCTGCTTGTGCTCCCAGCCCTTTCTAATACTATCTGCTAACGCTCTCGCCCCTCTCTAATACTATCTGGTTGCACTCTCAACCCTCTCTAATACTATACGATGGCGCTCTCAACCCTCTCTAATACTATCTGGTGGAACTACACCCCTCTCTAATACTATATGGTGGCGCTCTCAAATCTCTCTAATACTATCTGGTGGAGCTCCCACCCCTCACTAATACTATTTGGTGCTCTCAACCCTCTCTAATATTATCTAGAGGGGCTCTCAACCCTCTCTAATACTATCTGGTTGTTCTCAAACCTCTCTAATACTATGTGGTAGCGCTCTCAACTCTCTCTAATACTATCTGGTTGTGTTCCCACCCCTCTCTAATACTATTTGGTGGTGCTCTTAATCATCTCTTTTATTATCTGGTGGGGCTCTCAACACTCTCTAATACTATCTGGTGGCATTCTCAACACTCTCTAATACTATCTGGTAGCGCACTTAGTACTCACTAATACTGTCTGCTGGTGTTTCCACCCCTCACTAATACTATTTGGTGGCGCTCTCAACCCTCTCTAAAATTATCTGATGGGGCTCTTAACCCTCTCTAATACTATTTAGTTGCGTTCTCAACCCTCTCTAATACTATCTAGTGGCACCAGGTCCACTCTGACTGGGAGTGGTTTATTTACTGTTAAATGAAAAATCTCGGTGAAAATATTCTAAAGTGTGCTGATTCCATATTTAAAAAAAATATATGTGTAGTTTGTTTATATTTAGTTATATCTTATTTAAAAAATATTGAGATAGTTTTCGACACTCCGACAGCTCCCAAATACTTTACCACATAGATCAGATTATCCAAACTGTGCTGAATTGGTGAGGACCGGTAACCTTGCGATTCCTACGCTGGATGCCCTTGTACTTGTCACATTCTACCAGCACCCCAAAGTTTAGGTAAATTCTTACTGGCCACCAGTACAAGATAAAACCTATAATTAACAATTTTTATACAATTAACTATATTTCTTTAATCACTCATTAGTTTAAATTTAAATATATAACCAAAATTCTCCTTTAATTAATAATAATTTATATTATCATATAATTCTATGAGTTCTTAAACCTTTTTGGTGATTTTTAAAATATCTAATTTATATATTGTTATACTGGTCTTTTCACTAAGCCAAATCAGCATATAACGTTATATACTTTTCTTACTTCTTACTCTGGTCGTATTTCTTCTGGCCGGCTTTGGTTCTTCTATCGTCTATCTTCTATCTTGGTCTGGTCTTCTATTTGAGGATTCCGGTCTGGTTTCTGTTAGGGATCACTCCTTATCAGAAGCCCTGTGTTATTGTTAGTTTTTAGGTAATAAACACAAGACTTCGATTTACGTTGATGTTACTTTATTCCAAATCCCCAACCAGACATTCTGCGCAGATGAGGCTTACATGTTGCTAGCTCGGCTTCTAAGTTCCAACTGACTAACTGAGTTGCTTACTCCTTAAACCGGAAGAGGGCCTTCTATTGCCTTCCGGTTCTCACGATCCATCCCCGGAAAGCAAGGTCAGAGTGAGGTCAAACGCTGTCACTCACTCTCAAGGCCGTCAGCTATACTAATCGCCATTATGATTTCTACAATACCTTATAAAAGCATTAGGGATCCAATAATTATGTAACAATATAACTTAAATCCCTTCAAACCTTACTTATTCTTTTAAACCGGAAACCCTGGTGAAAACAATAGATACAATATATTTGAATCACTCCTAAATAAGATCTCAAAGAGGAAGGTAATCAAACTCGTTTATCTTAGGTTAATTATATTTTCAATTTTTATTACTTTTTATATTCATTTATCCCATGCTTCGAAAAGATCCAGTAAAAAAAATCTTTATAACTTTTTTCTTGTATATATATATATATATATATATATATATATATATATATGTTTGGTACATGAAAATTTGTAAACTACTAAAAGTAGAGGAATCATATGTAAAATGGGGAGGTGATATTTTATTATGAAATAAAATATAAAATAAAAGGGGATACGAAGGCCTTTTCGACCGGTACTTTTTCAAGTATTTACACCGGTTGACAAGTCAGAAATGTAAAGAATTTGTTAAGAACAAATGGGGTAAACCAGAGACACTCCATTTATTTGTTGGGAGGCATAACATAACCCTGGTTTAACCTAGGGCACACACACATCCCCCCTTTTCCCATTATTATTATTATTATTTTTTGTCCCCTCCACTCTCTGGTTTACCCCATTTGTTCTTAACAAATTCTTTACATTTCTGACTTTTAATTGTCAACCGGTGTAAATACTTGAAAAAGTACCGGTCGAAAAGGCCTTCGTATCCCCTTTTATTTTATATTTTATTTCATAATAAAATATCACCTCCCCATTTTACATATGATTCCTCTACTTTTAGTAGTTTACACACACACACACACACACACACATATATATATATATTTACTCAGCGTATGAGTAGCACAGTGATCTCTGCGGTAAAGTGAAGAGCTAGTAGGTGTGGCGCTTCGCCTCAGACGCTAAACACAATCTCCTTGGTCTAGCGCTAGTGAAAAGGGGATAGACTCCCTCACTGTCTGGTAGATACTGACATTAGACCACCCCGACGACTTTACTTTTTCTTTTACACAAAATGCAGGAACCGGTGATATTTACAGTGTATATATATTTACTTATATGTTATTTCATTTTTGTAGTTTTATCCGAACATATAAACATACATACATACATACATACCAACAGTCCTTTATATAAGTACTAGAAGCGGCTACCCGGCATCGCCTAGTTAGGAGGGTGCGGCAAAAAGTTAATCTCGCAGATCCATTATTACTGAATCATGAGGATTCCCCATTAAAATTCAAAGACCTTCTGTTAATTCGGCATGGTGGGGTGTCAGAAAAAAAGTGCAGAGACACTCTGAAAAGAAAAATTAATGTCTCCTATTTAAAATATCAAATACACAAAAAAATCAAAGTTCTTACAATTTAAATTTTATTTTTCAATTATCTTCACGAATATGAATCAAATCACCATTATTTTTGTTATAGGTGATATACCCTATAGACTATAGTGGAATGTGCCGACGGTTACTATAAGTAACATGAACAATTATGGTTTGACGGGAGCCAATGCGAGTCAGCTCGTAACTCTATTTATCGGACGCAATTCCCACTTCTCTTACTGTAATTGTCTACTCTTTTGTTAATACATTTTCCTACATTTGTTACCCGTCGTTTTGTCTTATTTTGACTCCTTAAAACCCCACAACAATTTTTGCACTATAAGCAAGATCTGGTGATAGTGAATGTGTATACATATGAAATTTGTTGTTGTTTTATTTTCGTAGTTTCTCCCGGGCATACATTCATGTATACATGCACATCAACTGTCCTTTATATATGTATAGATAGATAGATATTGAGACATCTATTATTATACTAATGCTGAGCGAATCATTGTTTGTTTCCCTAAGGCTTTTTCCTGTTTAGTTTAATGCCTAAAATTAAATACTAAAATATTCCTTACTTTTGCAACCATCTCTTACTTATCATGTCTATCAATTCACCCCCTATATATATATATATATATATATATATATATATATATATATATATATATATATACCCCAAACTATTATTTTTATTATATCTGTGAGAGCAGTGAGAGTAAGCGTGAGGATAAGCCACTCTATTGAAACCTGCCACCACCACCAAACAAGCAGTCAAGAGAAATCTCTGTTTACCACCGTCTTTAGCTAATAACAATCCCCGACTCATCCACTTCTCTTTCACTTCTGTCATGGTGAAAATTGTCAAAAGTGTTTTTTTTTTGTTGATTTAACTACCGAAGTAGTATAAAACATTTTACTTTATTTTCAAAACGTTTTTCACTACAGTTTTGTTTGAGAGAAATTATTTTGATATAAAATAAATAAATGATTTTCAATCATCCACACAATTTCTCAATACCGTAGCTCTTAATAGAATTTCAAGAAGCAGGCCCATTTAGAATTAAATTTTGTCAAACTTCCCTTTCTTAGAAATCTTACAAAATGATTTTAATGATTTCTTAAAAAATTCCCCGGCCCTATTTCTTTTTTTAAGATTAATTCGCTTTGCAGATTCACTTCTTTCCTGGTTACACTTACCTACCCCGAGCTCAATGGGTGACCTAACAGGTCACGTTTTTCTAGTATCTTACTAAAATCAGATATCGTAAGTAATCTCTTTACCTATTACCCCTTACCCCCGGGGCCCAGATTAAGAGATCAGGGGTCGATTTGTTTGTTGATCTACTATCGGTGTTTATCCAGTGAGGGTCAGCTTTCTTTTCTTTCTTTTTTAAAAATTATTATTAGCAAGGTGGTGTTGTTTGCTCCGCGCTCAAGACCAGACAATTTTCGTATCTTGACTTGGGAGTCGGCATCGTAGGGATATTGTAGCCAAGCAAAACCATTGCCAATATTTACTGAGTAGATTTAGCGCGTAAACAGACGTGGCGAATATAATATTAATAATTCATAGTGTTTTTCATTTAATACCCATCTATCTTCTTTTAAGAGGAAAACTTAAAAATATCTTAAACGAAAATGTTTTTAAAAATGTATTTTTCTCTCAATCGATCGTTCTACGCATGCGCGTGTCCCGGGTCGGACGTTAAACTGCATCTAATGTTGGGTAATTATGAAGTTTTGTTTAGTAAATTAGGCTGTCCCAGAAAAAACAGAACCCACAAATTTTGTAATAAAACTGGAAATTTTAACTAGGAGGTTTAGGGTTAGGGTTAGGGTTTAAGTGCTGTTTCGTTCTTGCCTAGTGCAGGATAGGATATTGTAGATCACTGTAATCGGACCGGCAGGTATTCATATTAAGTAGATGTTCACCAATTGCAGACTCCGGACATTCACAATGTTTATACTCCCATTCATTATCATTATGTAGGTCGCTATATTGCTATACATGATAACCTTTAACATATTATATATATATATATATATATATATATATATATATATATAATGGTTTGTAGATTGATTTTGAAGGCTTATCACAATGCGTAGGAAGAAAAATGAACAAGTATGTAGTTCATTTATATGTATTCTTTTATGATTCCTTAATATTTCGGATTAATATCTCATCTTCAGAAGACCATGTAACCCATAAAGAGATTTTCAAGACTGGCCGTATTAATCCATGTTAGTGTGGAGGTATAAGTCGAGTGTTTCTGCATTTGTTTTTAGTGTTTGAATGTATTAATATTCTAACGTGCAGGATCATACGCTGCTCATGAACAGTCTATCTTCTCGGTCCTTAAAGGAAATACCAAAATAAGCCCAAACCCCTCCAGGGCGCAACAAACAATGTTTATTATTTATATAAAGCATTTTTATTTATTTTTGTTATTAATGTGACGCTAAATAACGCTTGTTGTTTACTCTTTAAATTTATCAAACAAGCTACGCAAACGTGAGTTAGAATAATATATATATATATATATATATATATATATATATATATATATGTGTGTGTGTGTGTGTGTGTGTGTGTGTGTGTATAGTTAGGCAGCATTTTTTCTCTAAGGCATATTCCATTGAACAACGCAGTCATTTTTGTCTGCAAATCTTGTTCTGTGTCCTTTCTAGTTGCCGGATTGATATAATTATATCTGGCTAAAATTGGCTGATATATTTGCCATAGGTAATTTCCCGAGTACTTTCGCCAGATATAATTAGATCAATCCGGCAACTAGAAAGAACAGAGAACAAGATTTGCAGACAAAAAATGGCTGCGTTGTTCAACGATATATATATATATATATATATATATATATATATATATATATATATATATGAAGATAGGAGGGTTGGAGTAAAATCCGACAGTATGAGGTAGAGTGAAAGGATAGTGGACAAAAAATAATAACTCAAACAAGTCTTAGAGTGGGAATATTTCGTCCTTAGAATAAGAACATCTTCAGCCCAATGACTTTTATTTAAAGCAAAAATTACGTACATGTGTGTGATTTAAAGAAGGGGGGGAGGTTAGGGGGGGAAATAAGGAATAAGGAATGAGGAAGTGTAGGTAAGAGTATAAGTAGTAGGGAGGA
>CM042151.1:71026549-71034049 GCA_023376005.1 Doryteuthis pealeii | reverse complement strand
AAAAAAAAAAAAGAAAAAAAATCAAAGACAGGAATATTAATTCGGGACGGTTCCATTAAACCGGATGAAGAATTCGCATTTTAGACTTGGTAAAAGGTTAGCTAATTAGTAAAAGGTTTAGTTTGAGAAAAAGAAGAAATAAAAATGAAATAAAAAAAGGAAAGGTTTTTACTTGAAACGGTAAGTCATCGTTGATATAGTAGTAGTATTAGTTTTAGTAGTAATTGTAGTAGTAGCAGTTTTTGTTGCTGGAGGAGGACTGGATTTTACGGCATGTCAACCCTTGTTGGGTTATTTTACTCTGAAGACGTTTTGTTTTATTCATCTTTGATGGCTATTTAATTTTTTAAAACTCGTTTTTTGATTTATTTAACCCATAAATTAGACCCTACCAGGAATTACCATACAGACTCATAGTGCACCTGGGAGTAATGGCAGTAGGAGAGGGGGGAGAAGAAGAAGAAAAGGACAGAGAAAAAAGTAGATGCAGTGGGATTTCAAATGATAAAACATCGTTGATATAATAATAATAATAATAGTAGTTGTAGTGGCAGTAGAAGTTGTAGGTTAGTGAGAAGGAAGAAGAGTAGTTGTATGAGGAAGAGGAGGAAGAATAGAAGAAGAAAAAAGATGAAGGGTGAAAGCGAAGAAGGAAGGAAGAAAGAATGGAAGGAAGGGGGAAATTTTACGAGATTTTCTCTTTAAGAAGATTATAGAAAATTTTGGACTGCGGGGTCAAAGGTTGAATGTGGAAGTGGTAACAAAAATGTCAGACCAATAAATACCAAAAGAAGAAGAAGAAGAAGAAGAAGAAGAAGAAGAAGAAGAAGAAGAAGAAGAAGAAGATGAGGAGGATGAGGAGAAGAATGAGAAGAAGATGAAGAAGAAAAACAAGAAGTGAATGTAGATGTGAGAAAAAAAAAAAAAAGAAGAAGAAGAAGAAGAAGAAGCAGAAGAAGTGAATGTAGATATAATAATAATAATAATAATAATAATAATAATAATAATAAGAAGAAAGAAGAAGAAGAAGAAGAAGAAATATTATTGAAAGAAAAAGAAAATAATAATAATAATAATAATAATAATAATAAGAAGAAGAAGAAGAAGAAGAAGGAGGAGGAGGAGGAGGAGGAGTTAGAAGAAGAAGGAAGAAGAAGAAGAGATTGAGAAAAAAAGAGGAAGTAAAAAATCGAAAATGTTGAAAAGTTAAAAATATTTCAAAATACGAACTGTGTCAAAACAGTATCAAGATTGAAGCTGTATTTACCAATAGAGAAATGAACAACGGACGAAACATTAATTCTTTGAGCTGTGTTCAAAACAATATCGTGACTAAATAGCAGTATTTACCAGGACAGAAATGGACAATGAATAAAACGTTAAATTTCTTCAAAATACTTCCCTTAGTATTCAACACAATTATTCCAGTGAGTTTTCCATTGGTCGAAGCAGCACTGAAACTTCTTTTGGTATTGTTCCAGGATGAACTTATTATTTCTTTTCATGTCCTCCATGTCCTTAAAACTTACCTTGAGATGAATTTTCAGTTCAGGAAACAAGAAAAAAGTCTCACAGAGATGAACGTATGGTCAGTATGGTGGGTGATGTACTTACACAATCTTGTGTTTCGCCAAAATAAAGGTTGTTAAAATTATAGAGACTGACTTTATAATTTTTTTTTCACAAATTTTTACTGACTTGTCAAGAAAAGGTGTAGATGCACAGATAACAGTGTAGACTTAATGAAGATGCACAAATAAGGGTCTAAACTTGATGAGATGCACAAATAAGGGTCTAAACTTGATGAGATGCACAAATAAGGGTCTAAACTTGATGAAGATGCAGATGATGTAGATGCACACATAACACTGTAGACTTGATGAAGATGCACACATAAGAGTCTAGACTTGATGAAGATGTACAGACAACAGACATGATGATGATGATGATGATGATGATGATCAAGGTAAGCAATGAACAATTTCTTTTTAATTTAAAAAAAGATGTACATTTCAATTAGTATTATTTGGATTATTGAGACTATTGTCCTCATCTTCATTGTTATCTGTACAACGTTTCGGCCGAGGTGCCCTCCGGCCTTCTTCAGTTATTTCTTGTCGGACTCGGGAACTTTCTCGGACTCGGGAACCTTCTTGTCGTAATCGGGAGCCATCACTGAAATTTGAACCTAACCCTTTATTCAGTCCACGGGGGTATCCTGTTCTCATTCCGCTAACCATAGCTGGGGTACAGGTGTTAAGCTGTGTTAATTATTATGTTACTGCTGCCCCTGACCAAGATTAAACCTGCAGTCTAGAGATAATTGTCACTTAGAACTGTCTTAACCTAACTCCTTTATCCGCTACGCTATGTGTCCAATTTCCGAGTCCGACAAGAAATACCTGAAGAAGTCCGAATGTTTCGGCCTAGTCAGGGGCCATAATAAAGACACAAGAGAGGAAATGAGTTAAACAAATATATTAACAAAGAACAGTAGTACAAACATACCAATGAGAAGGTTACCCGCGAATGCGGTCGAACGACTGTCCGAGTAGACCACTGGAATATTGGCTGTCGCCTAAGAGCAGTAACTGCTGCTATTTATAGTTGGAAGAGTTCATGCATGCGTGGTAAATTACCATAACAGATAACAATGAAGATGAGGACAATAGTCCGAATTATCCAAATAATACTAATTATCTCAAAAATCTCAAAAATTCAGAGAAATAGAAAAAATGCTTTTTAAATAATTTAATTTCTGTTTTTCACATTCCGTTTAATAATATTTTACAAGGCCTTAGAATAATTTTTACATGTATGGCTAACAAAATAATAATAATAATAATAATAATAATAATAATAATAATAATAATCGTATTGATAATAACATTGATAACAAAGTTATTTCACAAAGAAAACAAAAACAAAAACAAAAAAAAAAAAAGAAACAGTATGACGTAAGTCGAAATTTTCTTTTTCAAAAGAGAATGAAGACATGCAATGTTTTTTTCTTTTTTAATTTTTCTTTGTTATTTTTAAATCATTTATTTTGTCATTTCGGATGTTGTTGAGGTTCGAGTGGTCAGCTGAGGTCGGTCGGTGGTGTGGTTCACAGGGAGCCTGTTTCAATTCTTCTCCAGTTTGGGGTTCGAGTCCAGTTATGGAGAAGCAGAAGGCAGTAATACAAAGCGCGTCCGAGTTGATGTTCATCTTTTGAAATTGTCCAGATAATATGATTTTGGGCACAATAGTTTTTAGTCCAGATGGGATATTCAGTCAACGAACAGTTACTTTTTACAACACGGTAATACGTATATATATATATATATATATATATATATATATATATATATATATATATATATATATATATATATGTGTGTGTGTGTGTGTGTGTGTGTGTGTCTGTGTGAGTGTTTGATAATTTTGTGTAAACGAATATCTTTTTTTCTTCAGTTATTCTTTTTAGACGATTCGTTATATATATATATATATATGAATGTGTGTATATATATAAGGACATATATATGTACAAAAACACACACACGTATATATATATATATATATATATATATATATATATATATATATATATATATATGTAAGAATTATATATATATATGTATTATATATATATATATATATATATATATATATATATATATATATATATATATATACAAATATACAAACGCATGTATGTGCGTGTCCACGTGCGTATGTCTGTTGTAAGCATCTTTGAGGACATAAAATGAGATAAATTTATAAACACAACATGTATGAATACAATAAATCATATATATATATATATATATATATATATATATATATATATATATATGCTCATATATATATATATGCTCATATATATTGTATATATGTGTATGTGCATGTGCGTTTGTTACAGGAATAAAGATGACTGTTCGTATGTTTGTATAATAATTGAATATATATATATATATATATATATATATATATATATATTATATATATATATTGATCTGAAGATCACATAGGCGAGAAACTGTCAGTAATCAGGTGTTGACTCCATGTCTACGCTACCTTAACTCATATATATATATATGTATATATATATATGTATATATATGTTATATATATGTTATGCATATATATGTGTATATTTGTGTGTGTGTGTGTGTGTGTGTTTGTGTGTGTGTATGTGTGTTTTGTGATTTGAGTTTAAGCACACGCACAGGTCCCTTGATTCAATCTGCTTAATTTGCATTAGGAGTTTGTGGTTTTCGTTTAACGCCAATCGGCATAAAAATTGAAAAAGTAGATCCGAGTTCTAATTTGGGCTGAGGTAGTTTGTGTTTACTTCCCATTGAAAATGCATGACCCCCATTTCTCCTAATTGTCCCAGGGGTTAGGATTTACTTGTTGCGGGCAGTACCAAAGTGGCTTGTGACAAAGATATGAAAAAGGCAACTGTCACGGATTGCCTAGGGCAGTGGTTCCCAACCTCTCTCTTACCTCCTAATATTCCTATAATCTATTACGCCAAAGAGAAATATTATCTATAAAAAAATTAAAATACATTTCTTTTCATACATTTTATACTGCTATTTATGGATCCTTTTTCTGTCTTTCTTCTTCTTCATTATTTCTATGAATATTCTTTTTTTCTTTCTTTTTTTTTCATGCCTCCTAATTATTTCTTCCTTGCATTCCTCCTAATTATTCTCTCTCTCTCTCTTTCTCTCTTTCTCTCTCTCTCTCCTCGCTCGCTCCCCCACCTCTTTAGTTACACCTAACTAAACATTCATTCATTTCATACGTTTTCTTTCTTTCTTTTTTCTTTTCAACTTGTTCTTTATTTATACTCAGTAATTTTTAATCATTTCTAAATATTATTGTTTCTGTGTAAAAGAAAACGAAAAGTATATACGAGCCTTATAACATGATGCAATATTTTTTATTTGAAAAGAAAGATTATGTTGGAAAAAAAGCAAGTTGACAAAAAAATTTAAAACTGTTTTTAATACTGAATTTTTGATAAGCTAATAAGAGAAATGCGACACAAATGGGACACAGACTCTTGTTTCCTATTCCCTCACGGGTTGCTAATATATATATATATATATATATATATATATTTCCCCCCTGTAGTTAGGATCTTTCCATGTGTGGTTTAACCAAGCTGATGCAGGTAGACCATAAGGAGAGCTCAATGTGCCTAGTGCCAGTGAATGGAAGGACAGAGCAAGATATACAATAAATGAATAAAAAACTTGCTTCATTACAATAATGATAATAATGGTTGAAATAAATTATTGTCATGAAGCAAGTTTAAAGTTTTTTCCTTCATTTATTATATATACTAGCAAATATATGCACCCTCCGGGTGCAAGTATTTAAGTTTTAATATAATAAAATATCATATTAAATTAGAAAGGCTAATGAAACTAAATAAGAATACAGATAAAAAGATTTGAAACAGAGGGAGTATAATAAAAGATTTGAAACAGAGGGAGTATAATAAAAAATGGAACAACTGAAACTTACTCTTCCATCACTTTCATCTTTCATTGTTATTTTTTCTAATTTAAGTATTTAGTTATAAGAGGAAGTAAAGAATAAAATGACAGTTATTTTATCTTGTTAATGGATTTCATTTAAGATTCATTGAAGAGATTTTTGCTTATATTCATTAAAATAAAACCAAACAGTTAGAAATCAATAATACTAAGCACATATTTATTAAATTCGATTTTTTAATATTAATATGCAAATTAGCCTTCCCGTTCACACTGGAAACCGCTATTTTGTTGTATATATAAATATAATTGCATGTTGTTAGTATGTAGACATAGTTAACAGTATTAATAATGTAAGACAATTTTATTAATAATTGAGGTTTAGATAAAAATAAAATCATGGAGAATGTGATGTCAATAACTAAGGGAATTGTGACTTGAGTAGTAATATAGTTTCGGTTACAGACAGAAAAACACACAATCTCCATTATAATAAGATATATATATATATATATATATATATATATATATATATAATGGTAAAAGTATCCAAATAAGTAGTATGTAAGGAAATAATTCTATTTGGGATCATTAATATCCCCTATACACCCAAAATGCATATTCATGTTGATGCAATCATAGATTTATACAAAGATTTTTTACAAATCTTTAAGAGGGCTCAATGTATAATAACTAATGAATTATATATATATATATATATATATATATATATATATATATATGTACTTAAACAAATTTAGTTAGAAATAATGGAATCATTATTTTTATGATTAAAAAAAAGTTTGTTTTGTCATCATCTATAAAACAGTTTGTTTTTTCATCATCTATAAAAGTGTTAATGAGTTGTCCGAAATAGTTTTCATTAGTAAACCAAGTACTTTCGGTTCTTTTCTAAACCATCATCAAAACTGTTTTTTATTGGTCTAAACTATTATTTTATCTTTGTCGCTAAGCTAACGCTGAATATATCTAACGTGCCAGGCAAACGTGATTTAGAATAAAAAAGAATATATATATATATATATATATATATATATATATATATATATATATATATAAATTCTATTATTTTTTGTTTTGTTTTGTTTTGACATATGTCAAAAAATAGGGTGAAGATGAAGGAAAACGAAAAGATGGACAAATACCTGGACCTTGCCAGAGAACTGAAAAAGCTATGGAATCATGAAAGTCAAAGTGATACCTATTGTAGTTGGTGCACTTGGAACGATCCCAAAAAGTTTGGAAAAAAAAGATTGGAAAATCTGGAAATCAGAGGAAGAATTGAGACCATCCAGAATACTGTACTGCTGCAATCTGCCAGAATACTCAGAAGAGTCCTGGAGACATGAGGAGAATAAAACACACACACACACACACACAGAAGAGAGAGAGAGAGAGAGAGAGAGAGAGAGAGAGAGAGAGAGAGAGAGAGAGAGAGAGAGAGCAATACCCCAGCATGCAACGCAAATAGAATCATAAAACGAGTCATCCTTACCCTCAAAGGATCCGACTACAGTATATTAGGGATAAAAAACAAACAAAACAGTCACTTGGTTTGAAAATCGCATAGACGAGAATCTGTCAGTTACCAAGCGACGTTAAATTTATGTTCACACACCTAGCTTATATATATATATATATATATATATATATATATATATATATATATATATATATGTGTGTGTGTGTGTGTGTGTGTGTACAATAGAGTCGTGTAAGAGGCCTAAACTCGGTGCCAGCCAGAAAATGAGGGAGTCTATCCACTTTTTACTAGTGCTGTACCAAGGAGATTGTTTTTGCGTCTGTGGTGGAGCGCCACACCTACCTCTTTAGTTTACCGTACAGATCCCTGTGCTATTCATACGCTGAGTTTGCAAGAGCCGGTATCGAATCAGGAACCTTGTGGACACTATACCGACTGAGCTAAACCGGGCGTATATCATTCACCGGTGCGTGGTCTTGATGATAAGTTGCTAAAACG
>CM042151.1:71019049-71021549 GCA_023376005.1 Doryteuthis pealeii | reverse complement strand
GCGTAAAGGTGACGATAATACCAGTTGTAGTTGGTGGACTTGGAACAGACCCCAAGAACCTGGGAAGGCGATAAAGAGAACTAGAGATGAGGGGAAGATTCAAGACTGTCCAGATCAGAGAACTCTTAAAATCAGCAAGGATATTTAGAAGAGTCCGGAAGATCCGTGTAGACACGCTGATGTGAAAAACACGCAAGGAGTAAAATGCTAATAGTAATAATGGAGATTCGCTTCCGGTTTTTGTATGTAACAAAAATTACGTCACTGCTTACGTCAATTACCCAACATCTTCATAACATAGAATAAATACACTCAAAATTTGAACATGCAACATTAGACAGTCCTCATTGTTTTTTAAAACAAGTTTTAATAAATACATGACTGGTATATCTATATATAGCTTGTTTTATTTTAATACATATTTAAAGTTTACATTTCAAATTGTTTTATTTTTTAATCCTTTAATGAATTTGATGATTTTACTTACTTAGGGTACAAACTCGCTGACATTGAATTTTTTACTCCCACCCCTCAGGCAATATGTTGAGAGTGAGTGAGAGATTGTGTGTGTGTGTGTGTTTGTGTGTGAGTGTGTCTGTGTGTGTGTGTGTGTGTGTGTGTGTGTGTGTGAGAGAGAGAGAGAGAGAGAGAGAGAGAGAGAGAGAGAGAGAGAGAGAGAGAGAGAGAGAGATAATGTGTGATTGTGTGTGATATAGAATGTGTGAGAGATAGTATTGTGTGTGAATGTGGGATAGAAAGTGAAAGAGAGAGTATGTGTGTGTGTGCCAGAGTGAGAGATTATGTGATATATATATATATATATATATATATATATATATATATATAAAAGAAGAGTGTGTATGTGTGTGTGTGTGTGTGAGAGAGAGAGAGAGAGAGAGAGAGAGAGAGAGAAGAGAGAGAACATGTGTGAAAAAAGCGTGTTTGTATGCGTGTGTGTGTGTGTATGTGTGAAAGAGAGAGAGAGAGAGAGAGAGAGAGAGAGAGAGAGAGAGAGAGAGAGAGAGAGAGAGAGAGAGAGAGAGAGAGAGTTCGGGGTGGGGGGTCACAGAACGACCACTCTTTTTGTAATGAATAACAAGCGGGAAAGAACAAGTCCGAGTAAAATGATAGGAGAACGAAAAACAGAAAAAAAAATACCAGGATCTTGCTAGGGAACAGAAAAAACCCACACCCAACCTCACAAAAAGGAGACTTTGGAACCTGAAGGTGACAGTAATACCAATAATAGTCGTAGCCCTCGGATCAATACCGAAGATCATGGAAAAGAGGTTGGAAGATCTACTGAAGAATTGCGACCGTTCAGATTACAAAACTTCTAAGATCAGATAGAGTAAGGTCATTGTAAAAATCGTCGGAGCGGTCTAAAGTCGGTATCAGCCAATCAGCGAGGGAGTCTATCCCTTTTTCACTAACGCTAGACAAAGGAGATTGTTTGCACATCTGAGGTGGAGCGCCACACCTACTTTCAGTTCCTTACTTTACCGCACAGATCCTTGTGCTACCCAAACGCTGGCGAGGACCGGTATCGAAATAGGAAACTTGTGGTTTCTAGCCGAACGCTCTACCGACTGAGCTAACCCGACCCTTTGAAAAAAAAAACTGTGTATAACACTAAACTGCATCTCATAGTGAGGCTCCGATTCTGCAGAATTCTTAGAATGTAGAGTAACTTCTTCGTTGTTATTACTCCAAGGTCCATTACATTGGAACGCATTTCCGTGCGCAGAAGATTTTCTGTTGCGTTGTGAAATTAGCATAATCATATATTTATATACAACATTACATTTTTGTAGAAAATATTCAAGATTTGTAATATTTTGGTTTCGATTGTTTTCTTAAACATTTATTCATCTTTGAATCCCGGGGGGTGCTGTAGATTTGAGTCGGGGTAGGGAAAATCGATTATGTGCAGCTTAAAAAGGAATTTGTTGATTCACATCTATCTATCTATCTATCTATCTATCTATTAATACGCTTGTTCCTTAATATTCCGATTGTTATCCTCTTGCAACACCCCCTGGTTAAAAATAAGACCGTCAAAATCTTCCAGGATGAAATGCCAAAATGAAAATTCTGATTATCTGGTGTTGCTTATACAAAGAATTCTTATCTTTTATGAGTGTCGTCTCCTCACCTCAGCTAAATAATGGACCTTTCCGTTTTTATTAGAAAGAAAGAAAGTAAAGAAAAGGACATGCTACACAGAAAAATATAATAAAAAAGAAAGAAAGAGTGGAAAGGAAAGATACAGGGAGGAGGCGATAACGCTAATCTGTTTCAATCGAAAATAATGAAAAGAAGGAAAGAAAGAAAGAAAAAGTTATTTAAATTAAGATTATTATACTTTTTACATATTGAAGTATTTTCGCAATAGCTCTTAAGTAAACCTATCAAACGTTGTAATAATTAGATTATCATACTATGGTATAGGCCCTGGAAGTTTGAAATATGTTTAGGTCCCAAAAAGAATGAAAAAAAA
>CM042151.1:71001549-71016549 GCA_023376005.1 Doryteuthis pealeii | reverse complement strand
GAGAGAGAGAGAGAGAGAGAGAGAGAGAGAGAGAGAGAGAGAGAGAGTGTGTCCTGTGTGAGAGAGATAAAACTTGTAAAACCATCGAACAACTGTAATCAATTTCTTCTGGCGCTGTAATGTCTTTCGCTGATCTGGCGGCGCTGAATAGCACTTGACCCTTTCATAAACCCCACATTATAGAACCGATGCATGTATTAAAAAAAATATGTTTAAATCGTTAAATGTTATCCAGTTAAAATATCTGTAAATTGAATCTTTAGTAAATATAAACATATTTATGGTGTTGTATTACCGTTTCGATTAAACACACACACACACACACACACACACACACACACACACACACATATATATATATATATATATATAATATAAAAAAAAATGAAAAACAACAACAAATATTCAGAGGATATATATATATATATATATATATATATATATATATATATATATATGGGAATTTAATTTTTGGTTATTCAGAAGAATGAAAGAAATGAATGAAATAAATGAAGATATGAGACTTGATGTTGAAGATTAATGTTCTAAATTACATTTATTTACCCATATTTCGAGCAGCGTACGTCCCTCTTTTCCAAAGATTTGTTTCTCATGTATATATATATATATATATATATATATATATATATATATGTGTGTGTGTGTGTGTGTGTGTGTGTATGCACATACAGATATACACATAAAATATTCCACTTAAGACGCATATGTAGACTCCACAACAACATCATTCATATATATATATATATATATATATATATATATATATATATATATATATATTAGGTGTGCGTTAGTGGATGTTTACATTTTATGAAGATAAATGAAATAATATTTAGTGTTTGTATTCATGCATTAAAGATATCATTTTTATTCATTATTTTTAGAAGATAAAATCTTTTTGGAAGAATCCTTTTTTTCCCCTTTTTTTGTAAGAATAGAAAAATGTAAATATACGTTTGGCCGAGCCAAAAATTTATAATAAATATTAATATGTTGCAATGTTTCCATCTAGACACAGTAACATTTTTTTCTTTATATCTACGGTCACAACTCCACGCTCTGTTACCTGCCCACAAAGTCGAGTAGGCCAAGCGTAGCAAATACGCTGGTCTCACAGATCACTACATGTTTAAACCAATCACATTTGAGACCACTGGTGAATACAACACGTGTATCATGTTGTTCAATTCCTGCGACTGAGCTTAGGTATCGTTCGAAGCAATACGGCTAGTATTGCCAGGGTCTAGAGAGGTCCATGGATATTGAGAAGTTACAGACATTGTTTGAGATAGAGATAGATAGATCGATAGATAGATAGATAGATAGAGAGAGAGAGAGAGAGAGAGAGAGAGAGAGAGAGAGAGAGAGAGAGAGATAATATGATGCAATGATTTTCAGAAGACTGTGAAGCGCCGTCTTGTACACAGAGAGAGAGAGAGAGAGAGAGAGAGAGAGAGAGAGAGAGAGAGAGAGAGAGAGAGAGAGAGAGAGAGAGAGAGAGAGAGAGAGAGAGAGAGAGAGAGAGAGAGAGAATGAATTATATTCAGAAGACTGTGTAGCGCCAGTCTTATACAGGATACCTTCCATAAAGTTTGGCATCGAACAATAGTAGTTGTCGCGTGCTGTAGTAATCGCTAACGATGTCTCCCCCGAGGCACGCCCAGGTTAATGATTTTGGGATCAATGGGAATGTATGTATATACATGTGTGTGTGTGTGTGTGTGTGTGTGCGAGTTATTTTTTGTAAAAAAACCTCGGTTGGAAAACAGATCATTGTATCCAACTAGAAATATACAACTATCTCAGCCCAAAAGCAGGATCTGATATGTGCATGGGTGCGTGTGGGTGTGTTTTTTTGAGTGCATGGGTAGTTTTGATGTCGCCTAAAACGGGTGCCATCACGGGTATGTCGTATTATAACCTGGAAATAACCCCGATGTCGTCGAGGGTAGAGCAGGGAAGTGCAGGTATCATCTAAAAACAAACAAACAAACAAAAAAAAAAAACAACAAAAACACCTGCAAAGGAGTTTTAGGGTAAACAAAATCTCGACGCGCCCGGAAGTTGAGCATCATAAATACAGCACCCACGTGCTAGAGGGAGTGACTCGCACACAGACCAACAGAACAATCAGGTATACGCGTGCCACCCCGTGAAAGAAGGGAGTCAAAGTTAACGGGATGAAAATATGTTTTTAATTGGTTAGAATTAGTGTTTAACAGTAATTTCATCTTTGTCCAGAAAACTGGAGTTAAAACCCGTGTGACACGTACCCCAGTCAAATATAACGGGATGAAAATATGTTTTTACTTGGTTAGAATTAGCGTTTAACAGCAATTTCATCTTTGTCCAGACAACTGGAGTTAAAACTCGTGACACGTACCCCAGACCGGCCACCGAAAGTAATAAAAAGTTATACAGCTGTTTGAGCAGACTTGGGTGCCTGTTTCTTTCCTAACATGAGACGATCACCCCTCCCCCAGTACTTGTGTATAATGTGTTCAGTAGTGGAAAACGCAACGCATGTGTCTTCATAATTAATATCTTCTGACGTACTTACTACCAAAGAGAATTTTGATAAAAGCATGTTTAAAGTCTCGATTGAACACAGTATAGATGACTGGATTTAGTGCTGAGTTACAATAGCCAATCCAGAAAAATATATCAAACACCGTTTCCGGTATGCAGTATTCACAGAATGCAGAGACAACATAGAGCGTGAAAAACGGACACCAACAGAGAATAAAAGCCGCCATTACTATCCCCAACACTATCGTCGCGCGACGTTCCCGCGCTTTTGCTATTCGCCGTTTCTGCTTCTCGGCGTCGCGGGCAGAGGGCGCTTTCCAAGTCTGCTCTTTGCGATTTTTATCAGTGTCCGCCTTTTTGCGATATTTTTTAAAGTTTATCATAGGGATGTGCTCTTTCTTTTTTTTGTTTTTCGATTTTTCCTTGTGTTTTTTGTGATTCACGTCCTTCTCCTTAAGGGACGGTGACGTGATGATGGTAGGCGTCGGGCCGGCGTATTGCGTAGTATGGTTCTCTTCACCGTGTGGGACCTGGTTGTTTTGGTTGTGTTGGGAATTTGTTTGATGTTGCAGTGTGGATTGTTGGTTGATGTGATTCGAACCCCGACGGCTTAAGCTCGGGGTTTTCACTTCTGTAGTCGTACCCGTGTCCGTCATTTGCGTCTCGGGGGACAGATAAGGGGAGTCGAAACATGTTGAATCTGTGTCCCCGGCCAGAAGCGGCTTAGCGTTTTCTTCGACTGTCTCCAGTTCGGTTGAGACGTCTCCCTGATGCCGCTGTCTTTTGGGAGATTCCATCGATGACTCAGTGTCGGTGACCAGCACTAGACGTTGATTGGGGGGTCGTATTTCGCCCACCTCACTGTCGCTGTAGCCGTTCGCAGGCGGTTGTCTATCGACATGGAGTCGGAGTCGGTCGGCAGTAACTTCCGCTGTTCGTCTTCCGTCTGAAGAAACTGTTGGTGGGTTCGATCCCGACTGGGGACTTTTAAGCTGTTATCGTGTGTCACCGGCACGGCGTCTTCGTCGGAAAACGACGAATCTTTATCATCGTCAACAACTACCCCACCTTTTCCACCTGAACCACCACCCCCTCCTCCTCCACCGGTGTTGGCGTTGGGTGTCACGTTTGTAGCATTCGTAGTTGTGACGTTGACGCTCTTTTGGTTGTTGTTTTTTGGGGGTGTTGTGAAACTCGTGGTTGTTGATGACGTACTTTTGTCTTTGATGTTCTCGTGACAGACCACTTTCGGTTTGTGGGCGAGCGATCCGCGCGCCCTGTTGCGGGCGGCGAGGTAGATGCGAAAATAAACTATCACCATAATGACCATGGGGATGTAGAAAGAGCCACAGGAAGAATAAAGTACGTAGCCGATGTCGTCGCTTAGAAAACAGATCGGATATTTGGTGGTCTCGGTCTCCTCCCGCGGCTGCTTCCAGCCGATCAGGGGCGGCAGACAGATGATACCCGACAGAATCCACACGATAGCAATCATGATGGCTGCTCTCTTGGGAGTTCTTTGCTGAGGATAGTGGAGAGCTCTTGTTATAGACCAGTATCGGTCCAGACTTATCAGAACGAGGTTCAAAATGGATGCCGTACACAACAGTACGTCAATGGACAACCAGAGGTCGCACCACACATTACCAAAATACCAGTATCCCATCATTTCGTTACACCATGAAAACGGCATTACCACCAGGCCGAGGAGCATGTCGGCTACCGCCAAAGAAGCGATAAATGCATTCTGGGTAATTTTAAGGTTCTTGTCTGTGTAGATGGCTATGCAGACGAGACCGTTTCCGAGCCCGACCAAGATGACTAATATAATAATAAAACACGTTGAAATGATGACTGTCGGCCAACTGTAACCGCTTGGAAAACCAGCCCCGGGAAATACGGGGTCTGTTTCGACAAAGGAATCATTGTATGAAGTGTCGTTTTCGTAGATAAAATGCCACAAGTCAAATGTGACATGATCTGTGTATCCATGACTTAGCGGATAGTCGGTTGTGTTTTCAAACATTGTGAAGTTGTCGTCTGTAAAGCTGTAATTGGTGAAGTTGATATCAACCGGAAATGGCGTTGTCGCCATTTTGGGAACGTTATGTTCAGTATTTTATGAGAACTATCGTTAACTTTTTCTTTTTGTTGTCTTTTAGTATACCTGTAGATTATGTCTCGTTTTGTTTAACGTTTTTTTGCTTATCTTTTTTTTTAATAAATATTATTCACTTTTATTTGAATTACTACTTTTTAAAAATGTTGTGCAGTTGGCACACATTTCAAGTTTCTTTTTTTCTTTCTCTCTTTTTTTTCTTTCTTTCTTTAAATTCCTGTCATTCCTTTCTCTCTTTTCTTTTTTTTTATTTCTTGTTAATTCTTTGCTATTTCTATTTATTTTTATTTCTTTCTTTCACAATTTTCTTTCTTATTTTCATTCTTATTCCCCCCCACAAGATTTTATTTATTTATTCTTTCTTTTCGCCTTTTCTTTTTCTTTCTTTCATTTTTCAATCTTTTTTCTTTCTGTCATTTTGTAAAAAATTTCGTTCTATCTTTTTTACATTCTTTTTAGATTTGTCTTTATTTTCTTTTTCTTTTTTTTACTTTGTTTTTATCATTTTTTCTTTCTTTTTCACATTTTATTATTTCTTTCTTTTACTTGATTCTTATTCTCTCTTTAATTCATTTTCTTATTCATTTTCTTTCTTTTTTTTCTTTCATTTCTATTATTTTTTCTTTTCTCACTTTTCTTTTTCTTTGTTATAGATTTCTTATTTCATTTTACTGTCTTCTTTCTTTTCTTTTCTTTTTTTTTCTTCTTTTTCTTTTCTTAATGTTTCTTTTATTGCCGTATTTGTCAATTTCTTTCTTTTTTCTTTCTTTTTTTGCCTTCTTTTTTTGCCTTCAACCCTTTCTTACGATTCAACCTTCTTTTTCTGTATTTTTCTTCATTATTTCTTAGTTATTTTATTTTCTTGTCTTTTTTAAATTTCTTTTTTTTTATTTACTTTTTTCAACGTTTTCTTTCTTTTTTTGCCTTCACCCTTTTTATATTTAACCCTCTTTTTCTTTATTTTCCTGCATTATTCATTATGCCTTTTCGCCTATCTCTTCCAGTCTCTTATATATATAAATAACATATACATATATATATATTCTCTCTCTGTTTCTAATACGCCTCTCTTCCTCCAATTTTAACCTCCATTTTTGTAATCTTTAAACATTCAATCGTTTATTGATCGGAAATCAATAACATTTTTTTTTTCCAAAATGAATCAAATTATTTTCCCTTCGTTGATCTTTTCGCCCAGATCAAATCTCATATCACAAAATGTCCGATCATCTGTTTTTTTTAATCAGAGTAAAAAAAAGAAAACAGAATATCATATCACAATTATATTGACATAAACCTACCTTCTAGGTTAATCATGAACTGAGCAATGTATTTACAATTAATTACACGCTAACAAAGTTAACAAACACAGTCAATTAATATTTGAGAAAATATCGATATATATATATATATATATATATATATATATATATATATATATATATACTCTTTTCCCGCTTTTAAAGGTTCTTTTTCTCAGTAATAATCCCCGTTCTCCTTCCTTACTACATTGTCAATGTTGCAATATCTAAGACCCATATAAGATTACACTTTAATATTTAAACACGCGCCAAAAAAGACACCAGCAACCATTTTGTTTTTTTTGTTATTTGATAAACTATTTTCTTTTTACGTTTTTCTTTGACACGAAGCGAGTAAATCAACAATAGCAGCCATGTTTGTTCATGGTATTGTTTTTGTTTTCGCAAATAAATTTTGTGTTTTTTTTGTTTAGTTTTTAGTAAACCATGTCTTTCTTCTTGCTATATTTGTCGACGGGATTTCTTTTGTTATGCACAACTTTGTTAACTTTTTATATTAACTTTTATTTACTCAAAGAAGTGTAAAAATAAATGGAGAGACAGATAGATAAATAAATAAGTCTATTTGTCTTTTGATAATTCAAAAATTAAATGATAGATAGTATATATCGACATAGTGAACAAAAACTTATTTGTGCTGATATTTGTACGACAGAATTTAAACGTTAACTGGTAATTCTTTTAGAAGATGTGTCATGGAAAATAACCAGTCAGAATCAAATGCAGTATAATAGACAAGGCTTAACCTTTAACTGAACCTTTTTAGGAGTTCTCTGATTGGTTGATTATATCGTGAGAACGGATAAGAGATTCAGAGCTCAGTGAGCGAAAGAGACGGGCGCAAATGGCGTCTCTCCTGTGACGGGCTATTTCTCTCCACGTATGTTGGTTACGTTTGGGGAACTTGGCTGAATAAGGACGTCTAAAATATTCCAAGTCTTGCATTCATTTGTAAGAACAAAATATGGACACTAAGATTAAGAAAAAAGTTTTGTTCTAATGTAGAATTATTAAAACCATGAATTACTCTATCATGGTTTTTTAAAAGTTCTATTCACACACACATATAGACACATTTATATATATAAATATGAATATATGCACATTTGGAGTGTCATTATTTATTGAAATTTAATTAAAATCCTTTGAATATATTAATAGCTCTTCGTTGATTCCATCATTTATCAACATAAGCCATGTAATCATGAATAAATTGTTGTGTTTGTTGATTAAAAACTTCCATTTAAATAACATACATGCACATACATACATGCATATATATATACATATTTATATATACATTTTCAACCGCTACTCCCTCGTATTTACTGTAGTAGCATTAGTAGTTAATCCAAAAAGTTCTCAATATATTTCTTTAAATGAAGAGCATTAATAATTGTAGAAAAAAGTTTTTCTCTCTACCAAAGTTTCGGTGCTTAAGATGCACCTTCTATAAAAATGCGTAAATACTTATAAATTTATGAACGTATATGTATACTAGATTATTTCTTGTATAACATCATGCGACTAATTAGTAAAATCAACGATAGACAATCAGTTTTATTGACTGGGGTATTTTACTTAATGTAATCCAATAGGATGTGACCCAAGGTCGCAAGACGGACTCGCAATTTAGTAGTAATGAATCTGCGAGATTAGCTTGCTAACCATTACAATACGATGGCACAGCTCATTTTTAGTTATTGTATAGACGTTTGATTTAAAAAAAATTCCGTTCGTGAGAAATCAAATAAAGAAGAATGAAGATTTACCATTTCTTATAATTCCTTTTATCGATTCGAAAAATTCTCGAAGTGATAAAAAAGGGAAAATATTCTTTGTTTCATTTTCTCGAAACTTTTCAACAAGTTTATGAATTTTTCCATAGAAACATGGCCGAGTTATTAGCTCTTCCTAATTACATACAATTATTCAATCCTTTACTGTTTTAAAACATTCATGAATAAAAATCTTAAATAGCTAAAGGGTACTTTATATATTGCAACATTTATATTTTCTATTTTAAATATTTTGTTTTTACCATGAAAACTATTTTACAAATCGTCCATTTAAAAAAAAAATTATCATTTTATTTTATTTCTTTTACGTGGATATGCTTGTCGTCTGCTTCTTTCTTTCTTTGAATTCAACGCGTTTATATATTTTTAATTCATATATGTAAAGTGTTTGGACAACTTATTCGCTTCTAACATTTTTCTTCTTCTTCTTTTGGCTTTAGACAAACAAAAGAATATTGAATTAGAATTCGATTATTTTTCTTTTTACCGACTCTCCGTTATTAGCAAAATGGTTGGAAGCCATTTTTTTTCCTGTTTTGTATTTTCTTGCTTCGTTTTTCTAACAGAATTTTGAATATTGGTATAAGTGAATTATTTACTCATACGCATTAAAAAACGTAATATGTTTCTTTTTAGAAAAATTTCACTCTTTCTTTAGTTTTACTATACAAAACGAAGATTATGACAACGTAAGAAAATAGCCAATCGGGGAGAATAGGCGCGATTTGGAACACTTAGGAAAAAAGCTATACTTCTTTTTCTTTACCGGATTTGTTTTCTTTTTTCTTTTTTATAAAACAAATCGAATAAATAAGTTTACAGTTTGTACAATAACAATTTTGCTTATTTAGGCGATTTTTCTAGATAGAAAATACGATAAGTTTTCAAGAATCTAATATTTCAAAATATTTTAGGAACTTGGTAATTCAGAATCGTTAAACTCAGGGACTGAAAGAAATAGACCGTTTCCTGAAGTTTGTTTTGTTAGAGTCAATACTTTGACTCTTAAAACCTATTTACCTGTTCTGTGTTTAGCCTTAGGCAATAGAAACCATATTTAAAAAACATTTTTTTTTTTACATATTCCGGTTTTGCATTTCTATTAAAAGTCTGTTGCAACGCATTATATTTATTTATATAAACATACACTTTTGTGCATTCTATGCTTTGTTTAGAATGTTCTTTTAAAAGGGGTTAGTTTTCTGCCTTGAGGGCTTTTGTTTTATTTTTGATGTCTTTATTATTTCAAATCGTATTTATTTTTCCTTCGTTTTTCTTCATCTTTTATCTTTACGCAAATTTCGTGACAGCCGTTTTCGACTGTTTTTTTTTGTTAACCGATTTCGTTTCGCTTCCTTTGTGCGTTCCTAGTTTTATATAAGTTCCTCATCCGTTTGTCCTTTTTTATGTATTCCTTTGTGAATGGTCGTTCCATTAGTGGGGAAACAAATAGTTAAGGCTAAAGTGCCAACCACTTCAGGTGCTTCCTCTGTAGCTGCGTTTTTCAACCAAGAGGTGGAGCTGAACATCTGCAAAAGAAAAGAAAAAAGAATATATATATATATATATCTATTTATATTTTAGCATTTAAAAAATAGACCAAGCATTATCAATTATTATTATTATTATTATTATTATTATTATTATTATTATTATTATTATTATAGAGTTTTTCACACCGGCGTTAGGTGATGGTACTTCATTGGAGTCTGAGTGACAACAGGTCTCCTCAGGTATTCAGGACTCTTTTGAGTATTCTAGCTGATTTCAGCAATGCTGTCATCTGGATGGTCTCAATTCTTCCTCCGATTTCCAGTTCCTTTAGTCTTTTTGTTCTAAGTATCCCAGATGAGTATATCTGTATACAAACACGAGTACGCAGGTGTATTCTACTATATCACACTATACGTAAGATACGACTCAAGATGAGTATGATATGCAACAAAATAACGGTTTAGTAGAAAAACACATAAGTGATTGACACTTTTTAACCCTGTATTGAGCTCACTTCTGATTCGCCAGAGTGAGCCGTGTGAAAGTAGCTAGGTAGGTCAGATTTTGCTGGGCGTTGAAGAGAACTGACCACAATGGTGCTCTGTCCGTTTCAGCCAAATTCTCACACGCGTGTTTGGTTTGATCTGGATATAATAAAGAATTCTAAACAAATCAAAGTCTCGTGTCCTTAACTAAAAACAAAAAAACAACACAAGACGCCCCAGTATCAAGTACAGGAGATTCAGCTAAGATAACATCTAACAGCACAGGTTAAGAAATCCAGCCACAAGCCCAGTAGATAAGTATATCTGTGTAAAACCTCGGGTATGCAGGTATACTCTACTATATAAGTCTTATGTCGTTAACAAAAAAACAAAAACAAAAAACAACAACAAAAACAAAAAACAAAAACAAAACAACACAAGACGTCCCAGTATCAAATACAGAAGATCCTGATAAGATAACATCTAACAGCACAGATTAAGAAATCCAGATACCAGTCTAGACCAGCCCAGAGATAAACATATCCATCCCCAGCAGGATAGAAGAAACAGAAGCTAAGTATCCAAACTACGTAGATAAGTATATCTGTGTACAATCACAGGTATGCGGATATACTTTACTATACAACAATATACATATATACGAGTATAATGTGCAACATATATTATTCAAAACCACATAAACATGCGCGCGCATACAAATGTCGACACTTCGGTATAATTGATTTGATAAGTAAATGTTAATAGCAGGTCGTCTTGTTAAGAATATTAAGTTGTTAATCATTGAAATGTTATTGGCAAGTTTATACTTCTAAAACTAATTAATAATTTAAATTAAAATGTAATTTAAGAATATAATTTACTATAACTGAAAACAACAATAATAACAAACAAGCAAACAAACCAAAAAGAAAAAAAACTCATAAGAAATAAAAAAGAAAAAAAGAGGGAAAATGGAATTTTAGCTTATTGACTAGAGACCTTAATTATGGAGATAGTCGCTAATTCAAACATGGCGGACATGTTCGGTAAAATGATAATCAAATTGTCAGAATTGAGAGAAATAGATGAGAAGCGGGAAATAAGACAAAAGAAAAGGCGGTAATTTAAGACAAAAAAAAATAAAGAGTTAAATAGAAAGATGAATAAACAAAAAGGGAGAAAATCATGATGAGAATTTGTTTAAGATGATAAAAAGGCAATACTGGACAGAAGGTAGATAAAAAAAAAATGGCCGCTCTCCAGTTGTCATAGTTGTGTGTTTAAAACCTGAACCGGAAGTGGAGAACAAAGAAGGGAAGAGGGGGTGAATTAGAAAATGAGCTAATTAATTAAAGAAAGAAAGAAAGAAAGAAAAGATTAAAAGAGAAGGAAGAAGTACAAACATAAAATGGCGAAAAAGGAGCAAAATGAATAAAAAAAAAGCAAATGAGATCAAAAATAAATTTAATTAAAAAATGAAAGAAATTGAATGAGAGAGATGGTTGGTTGGCTGGTTGTAAGGATGGCTTGGTTGTAAGCTTGGTTGTTTAGTTGGTTTTACGGATATCAAAGAGCATTACGGCCACACTTGAAGAAGGCCGGAGTTTATATTGACCGAAACGTTAAGTATATAACAATAAAAATGAGAAATACGCAACATCTGAATAATACGAATTATCAAGCCTCATCTAAAAGATTTAGACAAATAATATTCCGTTCTTTTAAATTTAATGGAAATGTTGATGACATTTCTGTAGCAATGTCTAAAACCTATTGTTAGGTACACCTAACAAAAATAGACTTAAAATAAAAATAGAGTTGCTCCCCTTTACTTTGTCAAATCTAGAAGTGGGTTTTCCGTCATCTTACATGTGGATGGCGTTTGTTTACGTTTGTTTATGTTTTAAACGCAGCGTTTAGATACTGGTTAAGTCGCTTGACAATAGAAGCAGTTTCTACCCTGTGTTAAATAAAACCTTGTTAATTTTACAACAACCTGGTCTTGTATTATCATTTCAATCCTCCATATTTTAGCTGTATGTTAAAAACATAATACTTATTCAAATATACACATTCCTTTAACTACTACTACTACTACTACTACTACTACTAACTTATCCGATGATGACACCATGCAAATCTGTTTTCTCTATTTAACTCGATCTCTGGTTGCGTCTTGCTAACTGCCTATAGGGATGGTTAAGCCCTTCAGGTTTCTCTTGATGTCTTTGTATCTGAGCTCTGGTCTACCAATTCCACGTGATCCCTCTCTTAATTGAAGATACAGAATCTGCTCTGGCAGTCTGTCATCCCCAAGTCTGTTGAAGAGGGCAGCCTATCTCAGGTTGCGCTGGAGGAGTGAGTCCAGTTCTCTACGGGATGGTCTTGTTTTAAACATGCTCCCACCACTTAACATTTAATATCCTGCGTAAAGTGACGCATTATTTAGACATGTAGTTTGTGGGCATCCGATTTGTATAACGTCCAAGCAAAAATAAACCTAACTCCCAAAGCCTTTGCGTTGCTATTACATCTATATATTCATATTCGTGTTCCTAAATTGTACAACCGTTGTCATCTTGCAACACTCTCTGGTTAAAAACGAGACCGCCCAAATCATCCAAGATGAAATGCTGTTGCTTATCCGCCGAATTCTTATTTACTATGTGTGTCGTCCCCTAAGTTAATGGACCATTCCGTTTTTATTATAAAGAAAGAAAGAGATGAAAAGGGATATGGTAATCACAAAAATATAATAATAAAAAAAAAACAAAACAAAGAGAGTAGGGGAAATATAGAGGGAGGGAGTAAGCGCGTGGATTCTGTTTGAATCGAACTCGATGAAAAGAAGGAATGAAAGAAAAAAAGAATGAGATAGAAAATTAAATCAAGATTATTGTACTTTTTACATATTGAACTATTTAGCAATAGCTCTTAAGTAAACATATCAAACGTTGTAATAATCTGAATCAGAATTTTTTAGCCACAGGAGGGTGCGCCGTGCTGAGGTATTGTCCCCCCCCACTCTTGATGACGTTAGCATGTGGAGATTAGTAGACTTACAGGCAAGTAACTTTTTAAGCTCCCGTTTCTGAAGTTAAGCGGCGATGAGCATGTTCAGTACTTGAATGGCTGCTTAGTAACAATAGGTACTTAAAGCCTCCTCATGCTCTTGTGTCTAGCTAAGCAAACTTTATTTGGGTTTGGTGGATTTTAAGGCATTTCAACACTTTTTGGGTTATTTTATGACGAAGACGTTTTGTTCTATTTATACTTGATGGGTATTCAAATTTAAACACATTTTTTAAACTAATTTTCTTCTGTTTCACACATAGATGAGATCCTAACAGGCACTATCACTCCGGACCAGAATGGACTTGAGAGCAATGGTGATGAAGGGGTGCTTCACATTTTCCAGCGCCCAAAAAATTGAACCTCAACATTAGATAGAGTATAATGTCATACCCAGGACAATAAGACCCTCAACAACTGCCTTCTAGCACATATATGATAAAAAGAAGGACATGGGAAATGGACTCAACGCCCCGAGTTCAATGTGGTAATTGCATTTCACTTAGCGCTAATACCCTACTCTCCCTCCAGCTATGGATAAGTAGTAGGGCAGACAGGGCTCTCTAACCTTGGTTATTCAACCAAGCTAGGAGAAGGAAAATTCTGAATTCAAACCTGTTGAACTCCGCTTAAGAAATTGACCTTATATCACATCCTACTCGTGCAGAGGGGTTGGTAATATATAATATATATATATATATATATATATATATATATATATATTATATATATATATATAATATTTAAATAGACTGAGCGACAAAGCAAAAGACTCTCACAGTCTTCTTATTCTCTGTGATAAATTTATTTTTCCTCGAATTAACAAAAGACCTGATGAAGATCTATTGAAACAGATCGAAACACTGCAGCATTGTCGAAATAAACATCACTCGTTTTATGAACTTGTATTTTTTCAATTTTTCACTATATTACATACTGTCAGATTCACTTCCATTTTCTCTTCATATATATATATATATATATATATATGATAAAAAGAATTGGGGATTGCCATGAAGGCAATAGTGTTGGGACAATTATATAGGGCTTGATGTGACCAGCCGATTGATGGGAGGGGGCCTCTCTGGCCGCCCGTTTAACCTAAGTAATGGCCAAAGTAGAGTGAGTCTGTTCAGTACTTAAATGGGTTGACCAACTAATAACAGCAGACACTATAAACCACCCCATGACCATGTGTCAAATGTAGTAAAGTTTAGCGAATAACAACTAAAGATTACTGAAGTTGCAGTCAGGTCACGCTGTAAACATCACTTCTCGTTAGACCCACAAGGCTAAGCATTAAAGAATCTGCTAAGTACTTAGATGGGTGACCTTTTAGAAACAGCAGGTACTGTAAGCAACCCAAGGTCTTTGAGCCTGACAATGCAAAGCTTAGTAAATAAGAAGAACACATGGCTATTACGTGACTGGCAATTCATTCTCTCCATTTACTTTTTGGCACCGACTGTGGTGAGTGATGTATTTGATTTTATACTGGTCTGGATCGTGAATTTTCTCGACAACACTTAAATAATAGTTTGAAAAAGAAAATGATACTAACGGCGTAAACTTTCAATGCTGTAGATTTATGTAATAAATAATGTTTCATAAATATATATATATATATATATATATATATATATATATATATATATATATATATGAAAACACCAAAATTATCTATAGAAATAACGATAAGAAATCCCTAAAAATCCTTGAAACAATATGCATAAAAAATTAAAAACCTAACATCAATAAAATAACATTCAACGTCGGACATAACATATTAACTATCTTTAATAACTAACACACTTAACTTGCAACCATCTAAAAAAAAATAGATTCTTCAAATTAAAAAAACAAACAAAAACAACAACAAAAACACAATATAGATAAAAGACCTAAAAAAACGAACTAAAACTAACTCATATGCCTCATGATGACGACTGAGGAAGCAGTCGAAAGCGCTTAGGCTAAAAATATAGGAAATATCCTATTTCAATTGGATCCAAACACCAGGGAGATCACCAGACGACTGGAAAAGACACTGATGCAAATAATGAAGAAAAAGTACTCCGTGTTATTCAATAACACATGCCTACAAAATAACTTGCAGTCAAAATACACAACATTTAAACACACACACACACACACACGCA
>CM042151.1:70991549-70996549 GCA_023376005.1 Doryteuthis pealeii | reverse complement strand
TCCATGAATTCACCACAGGTAAATTCGTTGGTTGGTTGGAGCCGGCTCAACTGACCTAGGGTGAATGCTATCACAGAAATTGTTATACCTTGAAAAAATAAGACCATTAAGCGATAGATGGGCTTATTTCTCTTCAGGACTTTCTGTTAAGGGTTGTTTCTTCTTTATTTCTTCGGCTGGTCATTACTTGTTTAAATAACTTAATCAACAATACTTGGTTGTTTTTCTTTTTTTAAAAACTTTTATTTCAACAACCCAGCCCATATTCCGTAGCGGATCGAGAGCGATTCTTAGAGTCGACAATAGCGTCTGCTCTCCTTGAAGGTCTGATCGCATCTGACTAAGACTGTCTCACGCATATAATTGCGCGCTATCAGAGGGGTCAAGACGGGGTCATCCTCAGTCACTCATAACCCTAAAGGTTATGGAAATTCCTCATTTAACTCATTTTAGATCTAACGAACTCTTGATTCAAAATATCCTACTACAGGTACGTACATATTTCATAAGCTGTCTATGAATTATGTAACTAAAAGGCTTTTGGTAAAGCGAAAGAATCATGGGGGTAGATTGACCAAACAACAGTTGTTTATCTGAAGTATATGTCACGAGACAAGACAAAATAGAAAGCTGAATGGCATTCAGACTGATATGCTAGATTCACATCTTTTATGAATTCTTGTGGCGAGACAACAACAAAGAAAGAAAGACTTTCAATCAAATACTTAATGATATAGTCGAATCACAATAAAACATTTTTTAAACCAATCAGTGTTCTGCTCAACTCGAGGTCAAAGCCTGTCAATTATACTGTTCGAAACTTTATTCGATACAGTATGAATATCCATAAATTACAACTAACCGTTAAATTTGAATTTTACACTACATTACAAAAACGATAGGCTACGCCTATTCATTATGTAACAGTTCTGCATCAGCTAATTTTCGTATTCAGGCAGGACAAATAGAAAAACCGGCTTGTTTGGTCCTGTGTATTACAAGCATTTATCCATTATACAAAAGGGTTAGGGTTTCCTGAGTATGACACTAAACTGAATCCCGTAGTAAGGTTCCTGTTCTGGAGCTCTGGGGAGTGTGGTGTACCCTTTCATTACTATTACTCCCAGGTCCACTCAGATCTTGAGTGCCATCTATGGATCAAATAGATCTGCTTGTATTAGATAGGAATACTTGATACCATATAACTGCATGTAAATTATTTCTATTAAGAATAGTTACTTGAAGCTAAAATTGTTTACTAAGTATTATTGTTACTAGTACAAATTTAAAAACGACCCCCGGGCGATGTAAAAATAGATTTTTGAAACATATTGCCTGAGGGGTGGGAGTAAAAAATTCAATGTCAGCGAGTTTGTACCCTAAGTAAGTAAAATCATCAAATTCATTAAAGGATTAAAAAAAAAAACAATTTAAAATGTAAACTTTAAATATGTATTAAAATAAAACAAACTATATATAGATATATAATACCAGTCATGTATTTATTAAAACTTGTTTTAAAAAACAATGAGGACTGTCTAATGTTGCATGTTCAAATTTTGAGTGTATTTATTCTGTTATGAAGATTTTGGGTAATGTGACATAAGCAGTGACGTAATTTTTGTTACAGACAAAAACCGGAAGCGAATCTCCATTATCAATAGATTATTAGTTACTTGATACAATATAACTTTGTTCAAACAAATGATTATTATTAAATGAGAATAGTTTCTTCACACCATATAATTGTTTTTAAATTATCAGTGTCTTTTTTTGAAAGATATTACAATTTACAGAACACAAAAACAAAACAAAAAGCAACAACAACAAAACAAACAAACGAAACTCCCCCCCCCAACAAAACACGAAAAACGAAAGGGAAAAGAAAATTCAAGAGTCCCGTTTTATTTTGGGCTGCGTTTGAAATTTGCTGAGCTAGATGGAATTCTTAAAATGGCGCCTGACCAGGCAAAGGTTTGATTGGCTCAGACGATAATTATAAAGAACTTTTCGCATTTATTTATCTATAATTACAGTTTCATTTTGTTTCTTGTTTATTCGGGGAAAGTTCGGTGAAGGTATAAATGTGACCATAAAGGAGACAGAAAAAAAAAACAGGAGACACCCAGACAAGAACACACCGGAAGTTGACCCGTGATAAAGCAAAAGGTAGAAGGGCATTCTCATATATCACCCCTCTCTCTCTCTCTCTCTTGATATTTCTCTTTGTCTCTCTGTCCCTTTCTTCATATTTTTCTCTCTCTCTCTTCATATTTCTCTCTATCTCTCTCTATATATACATTCCATCTTGTCCCTCTCTCTATCGCTTCATATTTCCCTCTCTTTCTTTATATTTATATATCTCCCCCTTCATATTTCCCTTTTTCATATTTCTCTCTCTCTCTCTTCATATTTCGCTCTGTCCCTCTCTTCATATTTCTCTCTCTCTTCATATTTTTTTCTCTCTCTCTTCATATTTTTTCTCTCTCTCTCACTTTATATTTTTTCTCTCTCTCTCTTCCTTTCTTCATATTTCTTTCTCTTCCTATTTCTCGCTATTCCTCTCTTCATATCTTCATATTTCTCTCTCTGTGACTTTCTCTCTCTCTCTCTCTCTCTCTCTCTCTCTCTCTCTCTCTCTCTATATATATATATATATATATATATATATATATATATATATATATATAAGTGCTTAATTGGAGTCGTACCTAATTTTGAAAATTAATTAATTAATAATGAATTAGGCGGGAATACCTAATTCATTATTAATTAATTAATTTTCAAAATTAGGTACGACTCCAATTAAGCACTTATTCTCCCAAAAATTATCGGCAAAAAGCCATTCAAAACAAACCGTGTTTACAATATATATATATATATATATATATATATATATATATATATATATATATATATATATATATGTACATACATGTTTTTTTAATTGATTCCGCGCTCTTGCTCATATAATTTCTGTTTCTCCTTTTACTTACCCCACTGGTAACACGGTTGTTTAACTACCTTCCATGTTTAAAAATAACCGGAACCCACTCAATTACATCTACCCCTGATGATGGCACTACAGAGTGCTAAAAGTACTGGGGACGAAAACTTTGGTGGACTAATCCACAGACTCCACCCCAATATAAAAAAACTGGACAGAAAACTAGAAAAGATCGAAAAGAAACTCGTCAGACATTAAATGTCCGTCTTGTTCAACACAATATGCTCACACACACACACACACACACACACACACATACACACACACACACACACACACACACACACATACACACATATATATATATATATAATATATATATATATATATACATTTCACACAAGTAACAAATTTAAGTTTCCCGAAAGTCAATATTTAGATAATCTATGTATTAATATGATTGTACCTACCTATGTATATCACTTTAACACCCCACCCGATTCTGAGAAGTTTCGTAGTTGAGGAGTCGTTGGGGGAGGGGTCTTTGTTGGAGCATGTATGTCGCCACCTCAGCTGAATAATGGACCATTCCATTTTTGTAAAGAAATAAAGTGAAGGAAACGGACATGCTATACATAAAAAATATGTTAAGAAATAAAGGAAGAAAAAGAAAGAAAAAACAGGGTCGGAGATAGAAGGGGGGGGGAGCGCGGAAGCGATAACGCTAATCGGTTTCAATGGAATGGAATGAAAGGAGGAAAAGAAGAAATATATATATATATATATATATATATATATATATATATATATATATATATAGAGAGAGAGAGAGAGAGAGAGAGCTTTAAATCATGATTATTATACTTTTTATATATTGAACTATTTTCAATAGCTATTAAGTATACATATCAAACGTTGTAATAGTTGAATTATCATACTGGGGTTATATTCACAGGTTCTGCAAATAATAATAATAATAATAATAATAATAATAATAATAATATATAACAGAAAATGTAGAGTGTGTGGTGACAGAGATGTTGACCACACACCATGTATTAAGCGAATGCAGCAAACTAGTACAACGAGAATACAAAGCTAGGCACGACTGGGTTGGAAAGGTATTCGACTAGGAATTATGCAAAACACTACATTTTTTCCATACAACAAAATGATATATGCATAAACCAGAATTTGTTCTTGAAAATGAAACGCATGAAATTCTCTGGGACTTTGAGAAAAAAAAACCAAAAAACAGAAGAGAACTTATCAACTGGTAGATTTTGCAGTTTCACCAGATCACAGGGTAAAGATGAAGGAAAACGAAAAGATAGACAAATACCTTGACCTTACCAGAGAATTGAAAAGAACTGTGGAATATGAGAATGAAAGTGATACCAATAGTATTTGGGGCACTTGGAACGGTCTCCAAAAGCTTAGAAAAAAGACTAAAGAAACCAGAGGAAGAATGGAGACCATCCAGACAACAGCTGGAATACTCGGGAGAGTGCTGGAGACCTGGGGAGACTTGTTGTCACTCAAACTCCAGTGAAAGGCCATCAGCTAATGCTTGTGTGAAAAACCAATAATAATAATAATAATAATAAACTGTGGGACATTAGGGGAAGGTCGTACCAATTGTAATTGGTGCCCTTGAAACGGTCCCCAAAGCTCTGGAAAAGAATTTGAGGGAATTGAAAATCCGAGGAAGAATCGAGACCATCCAAACTACAGCACTGTTGGGATTGGAGAGAATACTCAGAAGAGTCCTGGAGACCAGAGGAGACTTGCTGTCACGTAGTTTCCTGTGAACCACCGGCTGGTGTGAACAACTAATAATAATAATAATAATAATAATAATAATAATAATAATGTAGATTGGGCTGGATCCCAGTCGATACACCTCAGTAGCAATATCTCATCTACTGAAAGCAATGTCAACTTACACACAGGTAAGGTATGGACTGCTATTGGCTGGTTAACAATCATATGGAAATTTGGTTTCTCAGATGAAATAATTCTTCCAAGGTGTGTTTGTACGGCTGGCAAAATT
>CM042151.1:70979049-70986549 GCA_023376005.1 Doryteuthis pealeii | reverse complement strand
TTTGACACACCTTATATATATATATATATATATATATATAATATATAAGGTGTGTCAAAAAAGCATCGAGTTTTTAAAAAAACTTTTTGACACACCTTGTATTCTGATAAAATTAACTTTCCATTCATTGTTCATTTCTACCTTAGTAATTACAGCTTCAAACTCGGCACTTTTATGACACACCATGTATATAGCTTCAATCACGATACTTTTATGACACAGCTTATATATATATATATATATATATATATATATATATATATATATATATATATATATATATATACATATTTTCGCACGTGCCCTGTGGGGCACATTTATCTTTCATGAAGAAGGTGTCCCGATATATACCATCTTTTATTTTACACCAATTCGAAGGAGTCGAGTTTGACGTATATTACATAGTTTTGCGTAGCGCCACCACAATCGACACCAGCTAAATTTCCACACATTCACCTTCCACTGCATAGTTTTCGTATTTCGATTTCGTATGTGATGAAGGAACGTTTCAAAGAATCTCGTTGTGTTTGCCGTAGATTCTTATTTTTCTTTGTTTGTATGTAGGGGTGGGGGGATTTTTGAATTGCGTTCCAGCCACAAATTAAAAAACCCCAAAAAACTCCTGCTGTGTGTTTCTCAGTTTGAGCAAAGAAATATTCTAGTTTGTTAGAATAACAGAACAGCTCGTTTATATAAAAACACGTTAAAGTGCTGTTAGCCGGTTGTACCAAAAGACTCATCTCTGTATGAACAGACAGTTTCAAACAGCGCACCATAATAGTGTATTACTTTGACTCTTCTTCAATACTAAAGAAAAAGAAAACAGTCAGGAAGTTTCTATTCTTTGTTATGATCAGAAAATATATCATAAACCAGACAAAACATTATACAGAAAATGACCAGAATATGGCTATGAAGAGGACACCTAAAGAGAGAAACCAAATCATTATTTGTTATATAACCTACCTATGAACATTAATGGGTATGTCCCAATCCTCATAAATAAGGGAGTATTCTACTGACTTGGGAGTCTGGTACCACTAGCAGTGGTTTGCTTTCTTTCACGCCGCTGGCGAGTATTGTATTTTATTAATGTTATAAAAACTCCATTTCATTTCCAACCTCCGTTTGGTTATTTCTCATTTAGTAAAATTTGTTAGGTTACAAAATTATTAATAGCAAATCAAAATAACGTCAAAACAACTAATTATTTAAAATCTTGTCTGGTACCAAATTGTCCAGTACCAATTTTTTCGGTATCGAATTGTCAGGTACCAAATTGTCCGGTATTGAATTATCTGGTACCAACATTTCCAGTACCAAATTGTCCGGTATCAATTAGTGTCAAATTGTTCGGTAGCACCATTTATTCCAGCCCCACAAACTACACACATGCACTGCTACAATACATAACCAGTCTAAAATTGAAGTGGGTGGGTGACAATTTTACTTTTTTCTGGATTATTTGACACGGATTTGCCCATATAGATTATTACTTGCTTTTAATGCGCTCTCCAAGTAAAAGCTCTAAAGACAATCGTAAAATAAACACTGGCACCATCCAATTCATATTAATTAAAGTTGATATAAGGTATGAATATATTTGTAGTGAGATAGCCAATGGCGTGTTATCTCATTTACATATGTGTATTACTGCAGGACATATATAGAGACACTTTAGGGGACTAAGAGGTCAGCTACGAGAAGCCGAACCAAGTGCTAAGACTAAGCACGAATAAATACTATTGTAACAGGAACACAAACCACACCTCACAACACATGGCGTCGTCGATAGGCATACTTGCAAGTTTAGAGCAGCCTGATTATGTTGAGATGTGGATAAAATGTTTTTCAGCCTTTGCAAGAAGCAAAAAAATACAAGACAAAAAGAACATTGGAGGACAAAATGAGATTACAGACTTATTTTTAGCGTCCGCTGGATGTGAAGCAAACATGAAAGTAGCCGTTATGGCGTATCCAAAAGATTTGGAGGATCTCACCTTTGAAGAAATTGCACACATCATAAAGAACAATGTAAAGACCTAAGAAAAAACTGGTTATTGCTGAGAGGACTAAATTCCTTTCTACGAAGCAAAATCCCAACGAACCAGCAAGGAATTACATTCAGAGACTAAAAAAGGCCGCGAGATTCTGTGAATTTTCAACAGCTTGGAACAGGAGATTTTACCATCGAAGAAGAATTAATCCAGTTACGGTTCATAGAAGGAATGCACGACAGGAATCAAAAAGACAAAATTTTAGAACGTCTACAGTCAAATAACATGACATTAGAAACATGCGTGGAATTTGTACAGCAACTGAAATGATATCCGAATTCAAGGAAGATATTCAAAACAACACAATGGTGTTTCAAATAGAAGAAAAAGCAGCAAATAACACTGACGTTTTACAAGTAAAAACAAGGCTAAAGAATTGTAAGTACTGCAATTTTCAACATAATATTGACAAAAGAACAAATTGTCCTGCTTATGGACAAACCTGTTATGTTGCAAAAAACAGAATCATTTTAGTACGGTATGCAGAGTCAAGTCGAAATGACAAATTCGATAGAAGACGTTGTACCAAGTACGGGTGAACAAAAAACAGAAGTTGACAGTAAAATTAAATGAAATACCATTTGAGATGCAAGTCGATACAGGTAGTGACGTGACTATTATTCCAAAGAACTTTTGGCAACATATGGGCAAACCCAAGTTAAAGAGAAGTCACTTGAAATTAAGACAATTGATGGCTCGTACATCACTGCATTGGGACAATTCGACGCTACGTTTGAGGCTAAAGAAGATTCGAAGTGGTCCCTATAACTGTAGTGGATTGTTTAAAAAAATCATGGACTAATAGGCACAGATATTATAAACATAGATACAGACAATTTAATCGACTGCATAGAAAGTAAAAAGCAAAAAATAGGAATCTTGAGAGGTTATAAAGCCACAATACGAGTGAAAGAAAATAGCCCCCCCCCTCATATTACGAATCGCGTAGGATACCTATACATTTGCGACCTTTAGTAAAAAGAAATTGGAAGATATGGTAGCAGAAGGAGTGTTAAAACCAGTATCGGTCTGGGGTAGTAACTGGGCCTCCCCAATTGTAGTTTTACGAAAAAAAGATGGGGATTTAAGAATATGTGGTGATTATAAGATTGGTGTGAATCATAAAATTTTTCAGATTCGTATCCTATTCCTGAGCTTGAAACTGTGTCGCATACATTAACAGGCACTAAATATTTTACGAAATTGATTTAAAGGCAGCTTACAATCAAATACAAATTGACGATAAATTTCAAGAAATAACCACTATTAACACACCCCTGGGATTGATGAGATGGACGAAAATGCCATACGGAATAAAGACAGCGTCGCCATATTTCAACGAGCAATCGAAAATGTCTTAAAAGGAGTAGTAGAAAATATGATAATTTATCAGGACGATATTTTAATAGGGGCCACCAGTATAAATGAATTGCAACAAAAAACACAGCGAGTTATGAACAAATTAAAAGAAGCCGGAATGAGCGTAAACTACGATAAATGCAAATTTAATTGCGAGAAGATAAATTATTTGGGCTTTCAAATATCCAAAGAAGCATTTCGCCTGACCCAAATTTATTAATTAAAATATCGCAGGTGGCATCCCCAGCCAACAAAAAGAATTAGAATCGTTTTTAGGATTGGCTAATTTTTATAGCAGATATGTGCCGAAATATTCCGATTTAACTGAAGCATTTGCAGAATTACGAAGAAAGAATAGTGAGTTTGTGTGGACACAAAAACAAGAAACGGCTTTTAACAAAATAAAAAAAGTACTTATGGAAAAACCCCGTTATTAAAGTTTTTGATCCCAGAAAAAAAATAACCTTAACTACGGATGCCAGTGAATATGCTGTGTCTGCTATATTGTCACAGGACGATCATCCGATTATGTACCTGTCGCGAAAGCTAACCAAGCAGAATTAAACTATTCAAATATAGAGAAGGAAGCTTTGGCCATAGTATGGAGCACACAGCGCGCCCGACAATTTCTATTGGGTCGAAAATTTTTACTAAAAATCTGACATCGACCCTTAGAATTCATTTTTAATCAAGGAAAGAATTACCCAAGGTCACATCCGCCAGGTTAATGAGATGGCCATACTGCTGATGGCCTTTGATTTCGATATCATGTACGTCAAAGGAAACACTATTCCGCATGTCGACGCGTTATCCAGATTAGCATTTAACAAAGAAGACGACTAAATAAGCGACACTGAAGATGTATTACATTGGTCGAAACCGATGTAATGCCGATTAAACAGCTTCAAGAAGAAACCCTTCTGGACCCTATTCTGAGCAAAATATCGAATAGAATAAGGAGGAATAAATGGAACGACTGCTCTAAAGCTGAAAGGCCTTATAAAGAGGTTAAACATAAACTAACTATGGACAGAGGGGTTATATGTAACGAGATTTGGTTGTACCTACGCAAAAAATGCGAAAAGAAATAATTAAAAGTGTACACGACGTATACATTGTGGATAGCGGCCACACAAAAAAGGACTCAAATTGGAGAGCTGTGGCCAGGATATTCGCGTGACATGAAATTTATGTAAAAAAATGTCCCAAATGCATGGAAATCAAAGACTTTCCACAAAAATCGACTCATTCGTGGCCAAAGGAACAAGAACCATGGAGTCGAGTACACATGGACCATGCCTATGCCAAAGGCGTAGGACTACTATTGATTTTAGTAGATTCGTTCTCGGGTGGTGGCCAGAGATTATTCAGGTGATAGAAAATCTGCAACTGTCATTCGAATTTGAAACTGTATTCTCAAGGATCGGCGTACCGAGAACCCCTGGTATCGGACAATTCGTCGAATTCTGTGATGAAAGTCTATGTTCCTGGTTGAGGAAGATAGGATGTAAACCCTATAAAACTCCACCCTACCATCCACAATCAAAATGGGGCTGCGAAAAGGATGGTTAGAACGGTTAAATTAGGATTAAAAGCATTTGAGCCGTCACGTGAGACCATAGAATCTTTTCTACCTAAACTCTTGATGAGTTACAATCCATTCCTCATGCTGATAGAACACTAAGTCCTTCTGCCTTGATGGGAAGACAGATCAGATCTCCCATAACCATGTCTTTTTCGACTAATGAAAAAATGTGGTACAAAAAGAATAAGGACGCGCAACCTGAAAAAGCGTATTTTATTATGCAGAAAGGGAACAACACCGCTATAATAACAACACAGGAGAGAAGTGTGCTGGCCCACACTGATCAGCTCAGGAATAGATATGAGGAAGACATGAGTGTGGAGGAATCGGAAAGAAACGAGATATAAAACCAATATGGGGGAGACGTTATAGAACCCATAGATGAAGGCGAGTCGGATTCCGAGGTGCCATACCAGGGATCCAGTAGTGATGAAATGAGACCGCGGTCACCATTACGAAGAACACCCCCAAGGATATTTAGGAGAAGCAATAGATCAACGAGGGAATAAAACCTCTCCGTTTCAGGGAGGTGTAGTGAGATAGCCAATGGCGTGTTTATCTCATTACATATGTGTATTACTGCAGGACATATATAGAGACACTTAGGGGACTAAGAGGTCACTACGAGAAGCCGAACCAAGTGCTAAGACTAAGCACGAATAAATACTATTGTAACAAGGAACACAAAACCACACCTCACAACAATATTTAAGTTGGAAAAAGAAAGAAAAACAGTTGTGTACTAGACTGAAAACTTTAACTGAGCGATTTTTTCATGATTCTTTTCGTTTTCTCTCTGAAGTAATTGTCTGCAGGTATTGCTCATAAACCATAACACTACGTGAGGTACATACTCAAAGGATCGTATTTCTGCTATACATTTTAAAGCAAGAGGATAGGGATATGTTTGAAACAATAAAATAACAGGTCCATGTTTGTGTCGCTTTATTAAAATCCTTATTTGTTTTTAATGCCCCCCTCAAAATAAAAGCTCTTAAGACAATCGTAAAATAAACATCAGCACCTCCAATTCATATTGATTAAATTTGATGTAAGCTATGAATATATTAAACATGGGGAGGGTGGAGCACAAAAGAAACAATATAAGAAATATATATATATATATATATATATATATATATATATATATATATATATAGAAAATTGAAACCGGTATCAAACACAGAATCCTGATTTTTTTCTTTTTCTCTCTATAATAATAGTCTGCAAGTACTACTCATTAACCATAGCACTACGTGAGGTACCCAATCTAAGGATCGTATTTCTGCTATAAATTTTAAAGCAAGATGATCGGGATATATTTGAAACAAAAAAAAAAAAAGTTCCATGTTTGTGTCGCTTTATTAAAATTATTACCTTCTTTTAATGCCCTCTAGAAGTAAAACCTTTCAAGACAATCGTAAAATAACAACCAGCACCATTCAATTCATAATAATTGAACTTGATGTAAACTATGAATATATTAAACATGGGGGAGGGATGGAGAACAAAAGAAACTAAAAGGGAATAAAGAAAGGAAAACAGTTCTATATTAAACAGAAAACTTCAACCTAGCGACATTAGACATTTTTCATGGTTTTTCTTTTTCTTTTTCTTCTTCTTTGTTTTTATACGTTTGAAATTCCATCTCAAAATTTAAACCTTTACGCTGTGGCGTTTTATTTTCACGTGCATAAATTTTCAACTCGTTTTGTCTCTTTTCGTTCTTTCCGTTTGTATTCCTTGAGTTTCATCATTCCGTCGAACTGATGTCATTATCGTCTTCGAGAATTCAAAATTCTTCCCCGAAAAATGACAGGTTTAATAACAGCACATTTCGAGGCAATATATATTCCTTTATAGTTGCAACATGGAAATTGAAGTAGCTAGGAAACTTCAAGAAAAAAAATGGAGGTGTCTTCAGTTTATAAATCACACTGAGTTTTACAAAACAATTGAACGTTCATACTCTCCAATTAAAGAGTTTTAAAATCCATAGATTGTCACAAGTTCTTAACTATACTATATATTATATATATATATATATATATATATATATATATATAGTTTGCTATATTTATAAGTAAGTAAAGTCGTCGGGTGGCCTAAAGTCGGTATTAGGTATCCCCTTTTTCCTAGCGGTAGACCAAGGAGATTGTTTTTGATTTAATGACATAGGAACAGTCACGACCAATGGTTTCATGCATGCGTAACCGCAAACATGTTCCTATGTCATTAAATATATAAAACCTTTATATATTTATTATTATATTTCATATATCTTATTATAATGGAGATTGTTTGTTTTTCTGTCTGTAACCGAAACTATATTACTACTCAAGTCACAATTCCCTTAGTTATTTACGTTACATTCGCCGTGACTTTATTTTTTATCTAAAACTCAATTACTGATAAATTTGTTTTACGTTAATACTGTTAGCCTTATCTACATAGTAATACCATGCAATTGTATTTATATATACAACAAAATAGCGGTTT